>JAXQQM020058911.1:0-425763 GCA_034641835.2 Pinus albicaulis | reverse complement strand
AAGGTGAGAAAGGTAAGAGAGGCAGGAAAACTAAACAAAAGTGTCAATTCATTGACCTAGACAGTGGTCATGAAGATAATGAGATGACCACTAGAATACTGCTCCAAAGAAAAGATGAAAAAATTAGGGAGATGGAGAGAGATTTTGAGATGGCTCGACGTATCATTCAGTATTATAAGAATGAACACAAGTATTTTAAGAAGATAAAAAGGGGCATTTCTCTCCAGAAAAAGATGACCAACCATTATGCAATGAAAAACAAACTTGCTTGTGCTAAAATAAAAGAATCCCTCATTGAAATCCAAGCACTAAAAGGAGGAAAATACCAAGATAGACTTGGAATTTTGGCATCCGCTTCCCTACAGATCTCTCAAACCCCTTGAAGAATACCTCCACCAATTTTTAGGGAATTTGGACAAATTTTTGTTTCTTGAGATTTTGAAGGCCTATTAGCACAGCGCCACTGGCGCTGCGCTTTTCCCTCAAGCATCCGAAGAGGTAAAACTATACATTTTTTCATTTCTCATCACTATTACACTATTCTCACAAAATTTTAGAGTAATTTGAGCATTTTTGACCCCTCAAAATGTCAATAAAACACCTCATTTTTCACCATTCTGCCTCCTTTTCAAGCTTGGCACTGCACTCAAAGCAGTGTTGGGATTTTGACATTGTGGATATGTTACAGGGGCTGGACTGGGAAAAAAAGAGTATTTTTGAAAAATAGACTCATCAGGATTTCCAACGGGCCATCACGGAGAAAACTCGGACATCGGGAAGGTCTCCAAAACGTGGTTGCAAAAGGACCTATTTTCTGCCTAAGGTGGCACTGCACAAATGGACAACACTATGTGTTTTTGGCCAAAAAGTCAACAAAACACACAAATTGATGGAAAAATAGTTTTTTAATGTCTTCTTGGGAAAATCACTCCATAATTGATTGAGGAGTTATGTTATGTCATTTTTCATTTATTAGCTTAGATATTATGTGTCTTGGGCCTTGCATGGTCTTCAAGCACATAAATGACATTTATGATGGAATTAGGGTTTCTATAAGCTCCTTATGGTTTCCACCTCCTCACTTGATAAGATAAATAGAGCATGAGGATTCCATTGTAAAGGTTAGCATTTGATGAGTTTTGAGAGCAATACATGGTTTTCTTAAGCTTGAAGAAGAAATTAGTTTTGTGGAGTTTCTGAATGCCTTGTTTTGATGAATGATGAAGGAGGATAGCTTGCAGGATCCCTGAGCTTGGTTATTGGTGAAGTGTTTTTCTCTTATGTTATTTTTTTCTCATGTTTTCATTATGTTTCCATCCCTCTATGCTGTAGTAGAACAGAAGAGTATAGGTTAAGAAATGTTCTTTGAGGCACCTTAGTCCTTCATGTTTCTACTATTTTTTTGTTTTCCTCTGTTGGGTTTGTTTAAGGAATTCTTAGCTGCTCCTTAGACCTACATATTCTTGTTTATTCCATGAATGGTTCAATACAGTAGTTTCAAATATGTTTTATGGTTAGCCCTTCCTATTTGATGATATTTAAACTCTGTTTTGGAATCTCTCTTTGAAGTATTACTTGTTAGGTTTAGCCAAAGAGGCCATGTTTTGGTCATGCCCTTTGTCCATGCTTGAGAAGTTGCCTTAAAGTTCTTTGTGGTTTGATCATTTATGTTTAGGTGTTCCCTCTTCATTGATCAAAGTTATTTTTTATCTTGAATGTTTTCTAAATCTTGAAGGTGAAATCACTAAGAGTTAGATATGTTTCTTGCTTTCTATAGTTCACTGAATTGTTCATCTTGAATGCTTGTTTGCTTAAAGTAAAATCTAAGAGCTATTGGTTTTCCCTGCCTTATGATTATGTTCTTATGTTGATCAGTATTTGAGACATCTTGTTTAAAAGGTTTTTTTTTTAAGGATTCTTCACTGCCCTTAGACACCTACTTTGTTCACCAATTTATTGTTTATTCCACTTCACACATACCTTAAGGATCCATTTGACCAAGCTATATTTTCCTTGTTATGCATCTTGTTTCATTGTTGAGATATCCATGACTTTCATAGACTCCATAGCCCAATAATTTGTAGACCTCTCACTCCACCTATTTCTACTTTACCATCTTACCCAACCAAACTAACAACAAACCCTACACTTAAAAACCAGCCTAAAATCAAACCCTAAAATAAAAAATTTGACATACTTTGCATACAATAGAGAGAGCCCTCTCTAAGTCCAGGAAGGTTAGGTCCTAGGACTCCAAAGACTGGTTTCATGTTACCCTGTGCATTTGGTCTACCAATCTGCCAAATCACGGGACCCTAACACCTTGAAGGGTAATAGTAACATGTGTTTGGCAGCAAACTAATATGTACTTTTGACACCAAATAAAAGAGTGGTATAGTCATGTTGATAGGCTAAGGAGATGTACCCCATGAGGGGTGAACTCCTTCATCAATGGTTTTTGTCATGTTGTTTGATGCACATTTCTTTCCAAGTGTTTAATGATTTCATGCTTTCCAATTTTTTCATGGAATTATACTAGTAGAATAACACTTAAAAACAACCATTGAAGTAATATGCCTTCATTCTCAACTTTATGAACACAATATTTAAGCACACATTTTATTTTATACTGACGAGGAAGCTAGCACAACAAAACTAGTTTATCCATATTCATATCAGGCCACATCACCATCAAGAAAGAAAATTGATTTCCAAGTTATAAAAAGACCAAAATAGCATGTAATTTACTCATTCCAACCTCAAGAAATATCTCTCGACCTTCAAAGAGTGTTTCCACCCTCAGAGAAGTAGTTCCTTGCCACTGAAGTGCCAATCTACCTATTTTGTTGCGCTTTTTCCAGAGTGTGTTGTGTTTTCTCAAAGGATCCAAATATTATTTTTTTCAGGGTATCTTCATCAAGTTCAGGTTCTAGGATCATCTCAGCAAGTAAGTGGGTCCCTAATATGCCTCTTTCACTTCATTTGAATGCTTAAAAAGATCAGAATTCCCTCTTCTAAGGTTGTGTAGCGCTTGCTTGCTTTCATAGTATCTTTGATAGAATTGCTGAGAAAAACCCTCACATACAAGCTCACTCACCTTACCCTACCTTTCATACACCTTCCTAAACATTTTCCCTCACCCTTATCCCTCAATTTCATCATTTTTCCCAAAACCCTAGCCTACATTACACATTTCTAGGTTAGGGCTGTGTTTTTCCCTTTTTCACCCTTTCCCCTCATCCATTTCCTAAATTTCCACTCCCCCCCGCTCCCTAACATCAATCCCTTCCCTCCTAAATTTTCCCAAGAATTTAGAATCACTAAAACCCTTTCATTCCCTTCCATTTCCAAAACTTCCTAAAATCCCCTGTTTTTACCTACACTAAACTCTAATTTTCCATCCTATTGAGCTAGGGTTTATTATGGATTCAGATACTACAGAGCATAGGAGGCATAATGGAGGTAAAATCAGTAAGTATGGGCCCACTATAGCATTGTATTTCATGACTACACCATTTCTCAAGAAATCCTTCCAAGATGCAGGTTGCCTTGCCTTTTGTCGAAGGGTTGAACAGCTTGGTTATGGTGATAAGCTTACTAGCACTTTTGCCAGTGGTCTAAGGATATATAAGGTGACTATTTCAGGGATTGTGTTCAATATTTCAGTAGAGGCTATCTCCATGGATAAAGGGATTCCAAATAGTTGTGAGCTTTGGTTCAAGAAAAGAGACATTGACCTTGAAAACTACAAGATTTTCTTGAAACCTTCATACAAAGCTGCTCCAAAGCGCATCTTTACATGCAGACACCTACTTGAAAAATATGCTCCTCTCATGAAATTAATAATGAAATATTTCACATGGGAGGGTAGGTTCTCGAGGTTATATGAGTATCATGTGAGGTTGGTCATGCATTTCACCAATGTAAAGGCACTTAACCTACCTCATTATCTTTACAGAAGCATGGTTAATATGGCAAAGAAGGTACACAGAAAAGGAGAGGATCACCATGCTATTGTGTTACATCATGGCTTGGTGAAAATATTGGCTTTCCATCATATTTCACAGGTGAATTTTTCATGGAATGGTTTCATATATTCAACTGAACTCTTACCTACTCCTACTCGGTCAAGTAGCTATTCTACACCTTTGACTTCAACTATGTAGCAAGAGGTGGCTTCCACAACAAGAAATATCACAAGGAAACCTAGAGCTAAGGTTAAAAAGACCTACACCATAGGGAAGAGGTTGATGCTTTCTCCAGCTAGTGTGGAAAGGGCTCATCGTTCTACAACAATTGAAGACACACCAACACATGAGGCACAATTACATGAAGAACCACAAGCACATTTTGACATACCTATGGTTGATTTGGAGGAGCGTGAGGAGGTCAAAACATCTTAGTAGATCATCCAGGAGAAAGAGGCTAAAATTAGAGAGCTAAAGGATCAATTGTCCAAGGCAAACTTCATGATCAGTTTCCTTCAGCAAGAAAACAAGCGGCTCCAAGTTAAGCAACTTTTTCTTAGCAAGCCTAAAGCTAGTTTGGTGAAAGATGATACCAAACGTAAGGAAATTGTTGATGTTGATGATTTAGAAGATCCAAAAAAACAGGTTAAGGCAAGGAGACCAAGAATACGAAGTCTCAAGAGGGCACTTGAGCAGCAAAGAGAACCATCTCCACCATTGGACCAAGGGGACTTTGATGACCTAATTGCAACAAAAATTGAACAAAACAAGGAGTTTTGGCTTGACAAGGTCAATTGCCACCTAGAGAAGATGCTTAAGAGGTTTAAGAGTAACAAAAATATTCAGAGGCATATGGCCATGCACTATTGCACAAGGAACAAGATCTCCCAAATAAGGATCAAGCAATTGAAGAAGAAACTGAAGCAAACCCTAATGAGGCAAAAGGACAGGGAAAATCTTGAATTTTTGGTTCATCCCTCCCTCATTACTTGACACATCATCCCCTAGCTTCATGGGACAATTTTGGGGCAATTTTGAGAAAATTTTGTCAAATTTTGAATTTTTGTGACATTTTGCTTAAACAAGAAACACAGTTCAATGAATAGTGCAGCGCCTTGGTGATACAATTTTTCCTTAGACCTCCAAATGCCAAAACGTCTGCATTGGTGGATATCTAGCGAGATACACATGTCATATATACAATTTTTATGCCTTTTCAGTAGACATATTGGGAGAAAATGCCCCAAAATGTGAAAAAAAGTCACTTTCTGCCACCTTTTTGACCCAGGTGTTGCACTTATGGAGTGACCTTGGGAGAATGAGTTTTTATTTGTCTTGGAGAGGAAATTTTGCTTGCTTGAGTTGTCTAATGACAACTAGAGATCCTAATATTTCCATTGGTACTTTCATAACTGGATTTGGAGCAGTGGAAGGCATTCAAAAGTCTCCTCAAAGTTGGCATTGCGCTTATGCATGTTGGCATTGCGCTTATGCCTATTCATCAAATTTTCGAGGTTTTTCAGTTGAATCTTGGTTTTTATGATGTAATATCTTTCATTTTGAGTTGAGCTGATGTAATTTAAGGTAAATATGCTTGTTAGAGTCATTTTAATGTAATTATGAACTTCATTTATGATGCCTAAGTCAGTCAAAGTATATTAGGAGAGTTTGTTTAAACCTCCCTAATCATTAGGTTATGGTTGGAGACATTTATGTAAGATGTTCCTACACTAAGGGATTCGACCCGTGAGACAGGGGAAGTTTTTTTGGTCTATATGTATGTATTTTTCTTTCAAAATCAAGGTTGGACATCAGAGAGTAGGAGGCTTGGACTCTTATGTACATTTCATATTTTCAGAAATACAAGTTTAGTTGCAACACATATATAGAGACTCATGTGGTATGAGTTTGTGGCATATTTTTTCTACTATAAGTTAATTTTATGAATGCTTGATTCATCTTGTTTACATATATATTTTCTTCAGTGAATTTCCTCTAATATGTTAAACATAAATATCTATGCACATGCTATGTTTTTGTACAAAACTCATGTTTGTGTTAGTAATCTACTGATAAATTAATTCATGTCAAACATACTCATTTTGATCCTCTACATTTCTGCCCTACACTACAACTGAAAAACCCTAAGGTTCCATAGAAACATATCTTTCATGCCCCTTTGTATCCTTGCAGTTGTAATCCTTCAAATCTGACCTAGTTTCTTTGCCTTTCCTCCTGATCCAACAAAAACCCTAAATTTTCAGAAACCCTAGAGCTGAAAATACCTAGCCTAAAATCCATTCTTCCTCCAGTCAATATTTGGTTGTGATCATAGAGAGAGCCCTCTTTGGTTTGGTAGGGCTAGATGCCAAACTAAAATGTTGGTTTGAGGTTACCTCCGTTGATTTCCATTCTGATCCTTGGGACATTGTTGAGGATAACACCAGCTTTAGCTCTACCATACCTGCAAAAAACCATCATATTTTTTTAGTTCATAGTCATCAAATATATTTTCAGACCTTAGCTTCAACTTCCAGGAAACCCCCAACACTGTTTTCCCTTCATGTCCACAACATAGTTTTTCCACCAAAAATTTTCTTGGGCACACCTTTTAGCTCATTTCTTGTGCCTAAGAATGCATAAATTGGCCCAATAGGTGCATTGTGATCGTGAATAAAAGAAACGGTTTCCCCCAACAAACTGAAGCCCTACTCTAAAACTTTAATCCATAGAAACTAATGAGTAGGGTTAGGCTACCTACCTAAGAGTCGTAGATTCGAATTATGATGGTCGATTTGTCTCTTACGAGCTCGCCAAGATTTAGGGCCTTCTCCTCCTCTCCAAATTCTCCAACAGCTCACTATGAAAATGAATTAGAGTTGGGTGCAAGAAGCCCTTTTATAGGGAAAGCACTAGTTTTTCCATTGACCATTACGAGCAAACCATAGCTCGTTTTGACAAACTATCAACAACATAGGACAACTTGCATTGAGATCTATAATGGGTCTTTCTTCATTTTTGGTAATTTGAAACTTAACTAAGAAGCCATTTTTTCCATGAGGTCTCACTTTTCCATTTATCGAAACTGACTCTCTTCATATGAGTCACTTGTACTCTGGTACCATGTTTCCTTTGCACTTTTTGACTTATGTGTTGATTTTTGTCATGAGTAACCATCATTTACTCATGTTTTTATGGTCCCCTTCGAGCCTCCCCCGCGTGGCAGCATCATCAAGTCACCCTTGTTCAGAGCATCATAGATGAGTCACTCTTGAATCCATGGAGTTTATTCAAAGTCCCATTGAGTCCTGTTGCAGTACATCATCCATATTTGCCTCGTATTCATCCCATTTCACTCACATTTGGCTCTAGCTATTTTTCCCTATCTTTGAAAAGCCTTTGTTTGAGTAATTGACCATCCCCTCAATTATTGAGTTAGCTATTTCCAGGTCAATGATGCATATTATGCTTTGTCAAGGGAAGTCGTTATTCCACCATTCATCATGTTCCTCCATCATCATCCCTATTGTTAGTCTATCAGTCACATTATTATATCCCTTATGCCTTTATTGAGGAATCAATCATCATTGCCTCAACTATGGTAGGCCCCCTTTAAGGAAAATTTTAAGGATGGAAGTCTATCTTAAACTTTAGAAACCTTGGCAAATCTTACTAGTACATAATATGAAAATTGTAAAATATCTGGCAATATTTTTGTAAAATTATTTAGATTTCTAATGATTTTATATTAGTCTATATAAAATTTTGGCGATTTTTAAGGTAAAATAACTTTATAAAATAAAATGTGGGCAAATAATTTTTAGAAAAAATAGAAATTGGCGAATCTTTTTCTTGGAAAAGACATGGAAAATTAGCCCACCTACGAAAATTAGCCCCTAAAATTTTCCCTGGCCGACCCCCCTTCTATCGACTTCAGCATATTTATTCTAGGAGATTAATTTAGAGGGTGATGTACCTTGGTTCCAACCTTTATCATTTTTTGGTGCCTTGAATCAAGCAATGGGAATCATCATTACCCTTTGACTTGGTATTTTCTCGCATGCTTGAATCTAACTCATTATCACACAATCGAGAATCGTACACTTGATGTTCCATTGATCTAGCAGATTGTACTATAATTTCTTGGTGTCTGTGAGATTTTCAAGACCTCATGAGGGGGTGGCCCTTCAATTAGCCCTCCACATGCCCGAATGGCAGCAGATTGTGATCAGACCTTCGATGCATTTACGTAGATTTGACTGGCTCAATTTCCACTTCTTGTAGTGCCCACAACATGCATGTCTCCTTCAAATATTCCATTCAGATATTCAGAGCCCTTTCCTATTCAACAAGACTTATTTGGTTATGATCTCCCCCACTCCATTAGGTTTTTGTGGGGATTATGTCTTATGTACTTAGATCAATAGATGTCATTGTATTCAGTATTGGCCTCTATATTTCCAAGAACATTATTTATATGGGACTCATTGCATCATTGTATGACTTTATGGCCCATTGATGTCAACATGTCATGTACTTTGTTTCTCAGACCCACATTGTTAGGTGCACCATTATTATTTGTACTCGGTTATCTCGGTGGGCATGGGTATGCCTCATTTCCTCCCTCGCCTCATTTAAGATTATGTACTTACCAATAAAATGATACTTCTATCAAATAAGTAGGTCTCGCCCCCTCCATTCTCTCTATCTCCTTTTTGGTGTCTCGTGAAAGTGAAACTTATTTTGTATTTTGGTCATACAATTTTCTCCTAGAACTCTTACGTTGGGGGGAATCTATTATCACCCAAAAATGATCACCTAGCCATTTCTTACTAGGTTGACTGAAATACACCATGTACTGGATTAATTTTACCATGGTAAACTCACTTTCACCATAAGAAATAATTTAGTAAACCATTTTTCCTAAATTATTTCTCATTAAAAATCAAAAACCCGTGAGAATAATTATATAAATCATTATTTATTTAAAATTATCTAGAAATAATTATTTATTTAATATTCTCTAGAAATAATTATTAAATCGTTATTTGATGATTATTTCTTATCGCTTTTGAATCAATTACCTTGGAATAATTAAATATATCATTATTTATTTATTATTATGTATTTATTCCATATTTTCCTAATGAGATAATTTTTTTTTCTCATTTGTTTTTTTTTACAAAAACCCTGCCTGGATATTTTCATTACTAATTTCCTTTAAGAGATGCCAAAATTATTACTTTCAAAAATATCAAAAGTAGTCAAAAATACAAAAACCAAGTAATTACAAAATACAAAAACTCAGACTGGAAAATTTCATCACGAGATGCGAAAGTTTATAGTAAAATTTGACACATAATACAAAAATGTAGAAAAGAATGGTGGCCAATTTTCAAAGCTAGCCATTGCACAAAATAACAGAGGATCGTTTCTCCGAGCACTGGATCAGTTACAGGAAAACCAAACCTATCACACTCTTACAAAAACAAGTTTTTTGGATATCAATAAAGGTGATCCCTGAATAGCATTCGCAACGGAATCTATGGATTCAAATTCAATAAAACGAGAAGCATTCGGTCCCTCATTAATCAGTTGAATTTTCCCAGGCTTTATGTTTCCGAACTTTTTAAACTTTGCCTCCAGCCGAGAGGAAGAAATGTCACGAGGAAAATTCTCCACTTACATGATCAGCCATATTCCTTCTCCTTTGGGTTGAGAACGACGAGCAGGGGTAGATTTCTAGCAACCCATGGCTTCCTCCTATTGTAACGAGGAATGCCTTACATTTCAAGTCGGGCAACGTGAATGGATCCTAATGAGATAATTATTAAACCACTATGTAATAATTATTTCTTTCTTAATTCTCACAGAGTGATTAATAAATCATTTTCATTTGTTAATTACTCCAACCAATTTTTAAATAAATATATTTGACCATTTTGAATATATTTTCCCTCTCAAAAAATATAATAAAGTATTCACAACGGCTAGATTTTGATTTAGTCAATAATATTTTATAATTTTCTAATTCCTAATTTAGCTCAATACTCTATTATAAATAGAGGGTTTTCTATTCATTCTTCACCATGACCATTTTCATTCTTCACCATTTGCCTCATAGCATTTGATCTCCCACTTGAGTTCAAGCAGCTTTTTGTTTTTCTACATATTACAAATTGAGAGAGAGAAGCATGTTGTTGAAGCACAAGGACAAGAAATGACCCATCCCATGGAGGGGGAACTACAAACCCATTCTATAATTTCTCCACACTGGGTGTATCCATTAATAAAATTATCATTTGTTCAATTCCTTCATTGGGTTATTACACTTTGATTTTATGTTTTTATATGTTTCTATTTGCAATATCTATTTTGTTGTAGGGTTTTTCTCATGTTTTTATTGCATAACTGAAGCACAGAAGCAACCATATTTTTTTGTTACGGCTATAAGTCACCTATAAATTAAGTAATGGATTTTGGTACAATTCCCCAAAAACTTCACATTGAAACCCTCTATACATTGTTATCATATCTCAATTGGAATGAGTTTAGAAGAACCCCATCATCAATCAATTTAGATTGAGATATGGTAAATTATTTGGTATCTCATTATGTGCCTCGATAGAAATTGGATTACATTATAGACCCTAGCCTAGTCCTAGGTATAGATGCAACAGAAAAATTCAAATTTGGAGATGGCTAATTCATTGCACACCATTGAGGATTGTAAACCCAAACACAAAATTCAGTTGGAACAGACGATAATCAACATATTGGTCCAAGTATCATCCAAATCTCAACACCTAAGTCTGTGTGGAATAGTTGAATTCTTAGTAATACGTCCTCACATATAAGTTTTTCTTGGCATCGATATATCACCAAGAAACCCACTTCCAACAACAATGTGTCTTGGTCATCCTTTATCAACAATGAAGGGATAGGAGGGAGTTCAAATCCTTTATAGCACTAAAGTATTTGACTCTTGTGCAACACCCACTACTATATCACTCGAAAGGACACTTTTCAAGTGGTGCATGAATTCCATTATCACAAGTAAAGACACTCATTTCCTTATTTATGGATCCATTATAGTAAGAACGAATGTCGTTCATAAACAAGGCCATGGAGGAAACATGACCTAAGTTCAAAATATTTTGGGAATTTTTCAAAACCCCATTTGTCAAGAGCTCATTGGGGCTAGGTTTGTTATAGAAGGAATTCATGTATGATTTCAAACAGGCCCCTAAGGCATGGTATGAGAAGATTGATTACTTTTCCCTTAATCTTATCTTCAAACATTAGGAATCAATTCACATTATTTATGTATTGATGTAAATGAAGAAATATTAATTGTTGCATTGTATGTGGATGACTTGGTAATTACTAAAAGAAAATTTGATTTGATTTTGAGCATGAAGAAATAATTATCAAATACATTTAAGAAAATCGAATTTGGTTTGTTGCAATTATTTTCAAGCATACAACTCTTACAAAGGGATGATGGTATCTTTATCTATCAACCTAAATATGTGTTGAACCTTTGGAAAAAGTTTAGATGGAATAATATAAACCATGTATTATGCCTTATCAATTGAGATTGAATCCAACCAAGGAATGTAATTCTCTAAAATTCAATCATACACTTTATTGAGAACTTGTTGGTAGCCTTATCTGTTTAAATTACACTTGACCTAATATTTCATTTGTTATTAGTGTGGTTTCTCACTTCATGTAAAATCCACAATAAAGTCACAATAGGAGCACAAAGAAAATTTCTCTTTATATGACGAGAAATTCCCAATTGGTTGGTTACACTGATTCATATTAAGTTATATATGGAAATAATAAAACTACCTCTAGCTATATTATTTATCTTGGTTTTGGACCCATAGTCTAGTTTTGTAAAAAGACAAAGGAGGTCTCTCTTTTGACTACATAAGCATAATAGTATGGCATAAATCATGATGCAACAAAGGTGGGATGGATTCAATGCCTCATAGAATAAATTCAGTCTAATCAATCACACCTCTAGATGTTGTAGAGGCAATTAGTCGATAATCAACTAAGTCACCAATCATGCATTCAACTAGTCAAGTAGTTATATTAAACTAGTCGACTATTGAATAAAACAAGGAAAAATTCAAGGATTTTTCCATGCACCCTCACCAGTTTGGGTGGAACTCATATTCCCCATTTCAAGGGATTTAGTTACATATTAGTGTTATATAATTTGGTCTTCTGGGTCAATCTATGTCTCAAATATGAATGTCATGTGTGATATGTATTGTGCATGTAAATATTTTGGTTTCCTACATTTTAATGTATGTTGAACTATGATTGGTTGTGCTTTAGTGTAGCAATTTTTTCTTTAAACACCACTATTATCTTTGAAAAATATCTCCCTAATTCACCAAATCCCTTGATTCTCAACAACTTATGTAATTACTTCACACCACATCTCCCGCTCCCTCCATACAAGATTTAACATTTGACTATGTAGAAATTATATACAAGATGCATGTATATATCCAGATTCTCCTGATCTAACAATATTTTTCTTCTTTCTAAATACAGAATCATTCCACTGTTAATCTTTTGCGGAAATTAAAATCGATTACAAACACATGATGCAAATAAAAACAATTGCACATAACATAGTTGTTTAACGGGAAATCCTAAAGCTGAAAACCCCAACTATCATATATTATGTATCATGGAGATCATGTAACAATCTCATACAAAGCTTAGTACATCAAGCTCTCAGTACAATCAATCGTCACACACTAATCAGAAGAAATCTGCAAATCCATGCACTGATTTCTTGCCACCTGATAGCCTGCCTCCACTGCGCAATCCCTGCTGAAGAATAGCTCTGAATGAATTCGAAATAACCTTGCTTGCACTGCACAATCCTCATTGGAAACTCCAATGTGTGTGTGGTGAAATCAATGCATCACTATACTCACAACAGATAGTCCATCTTGCCCTTTCACCTATCTCTCCACTGGGTCTCCACTGGAACTGACATGCAATGTAGTTAACTATTGTATTTGTTCAGTTGATTAATGAGTTATTATTTGTGAATTAATTAACTAATTAATTCACTCCACTCTCACTAGTGTATCATTCATTTAGACTAGATACAACTATCTCAATTGAGTTTAACTCCATTAACTGAGTTAAACTAAATAACAAATCCATGAACTAATCTTCTAACTCTGTCATAACTTTGCCACTTCAGTTCGAACTGAGTCCTCCATGCATGAACCACCAGTAAACCCTAGGAATTGCGTAATTCCTTCAGCCCACTGATTTGACAAATATGTGCACTGAAATTAAGTGCTCCAAGAGAATAAGTTGATGTTTATTGTTGGATTATTATTAAGAGCTAATAATAATCGAAAATTCTATTTTTAGATTGATGATCTATAAATAGACTTTGCCTAGTATTCTAAAAATAGAATTTCATCTATTTTTCCAACTTTACCAACCATCCACAAATAATATCCTGCAACTTCTGAAATATGTTCACCATGTCTAAAAATAGACAGAGTCTAAAAACAGACTTACACCTAAAAATAGCCTGCAGGCCTACTTAGTGAAGGTGACTAATCACTAAGCTCATCATCTTGTTGAATCTAAAAACTCCCTCTCAACCAGATAGGGATTATCCTTCACCCCGATCCTGCCTGTATGGTATTTGAATTTGCTCCTAGTGAGAGCCTTCGTCAGAATATCTGCATCCTAATCTTCCGTAGGAATGTGCTGAAGCAACATGATCTTCCACTGCACACAATATCTGATATGATGATACCGGATATAAATATGTTTATATCTATCATGAAACATAGGATTAATCTAGAGTTTAATGCAACTCTGATTATCACAATGTATCACTGTAGGATCTAAATGTAAATCGAACAAACCGACCAAGATCTTCCTCATCTACATAGCCTCACATGCATCTTGAATTGTTGCCATGTATTCTGCTTCCACTAAAATGAGTGCCACGGATCTTTGTTTCCTACTGTACCAAGAAATTGTTGTAGATCCGATACTAAAAATCCCTCCTGATGTGCTCTTTTTGTCTGTTGGGCTGCCTGCCCAATCTGCATCCGTGAAGCCATGCAGCTTCACCTCATCCATCTGTATGTACCATAATCCATACTCAGATGTGCCCCTGAGATACCTCATGACATGCTTGTCTGCCTTCCAAAAGAGCTTGGTAGGCTTAACCATCGCTTGTGAAAGTTTTTTCACTGCATAGCATATGTTCGGCCTTGTATAAAATTAAATACATGAGCGAACCCACCAACTGTCGATAAACAGTGGCATCCACTACCTCTGCCGATGTAGCATCCTCTTTCCTCCAATTTCTGGAAGAGGAGTGTCGATAGGCTTGCAACCTTGCATGTGAAACTTCTCCAGTATCTCCCGAGCATATTTGCCTTGAGACACAAACAGTTCACCTTCCCGCTGCCATATTTCCAATCTAAGGAAATAATGAAGGAGGCCCAAATCCTTCATCTCAAACTCCTTTGCAAGATCTGCCTTACATGAGTGTATCAACTTCTCATCACCTGTTAGTATTAAATCATCAACATAAATAAAAATGATTAAAAGCTTACCCTCCACCACAATTTGGTACAGGTTTGCATCTGCCTCACTCTTGGTGAAGCCAAGTCCAGTGAAATAGCTGTCGATCTGTGTGTACCAAGCATGTGGTGCTTGCTTCAGCCCATACAACGCTCTTTTGATTCTGCACATATGTGACTCGCTACTGAAGATCTCAAATCCTTCAGGTTGCTTAATGTACAACTCTTCCTCAATTATCCCATTAAGGAACGCAGTCTTCACATCCATATGATTAATGTACCAACCCATCTGCGCTGAGAGAGCAAGGATGGTCCTTATGGAAGAATACTGTGCGACAAGTGCAAAGGTTTATTCATAATCAATCCCCTCGATCTGTGAGAAGCCCCCAGTAAAAAATCTTACCTTATACTTCTCAACGCTCCTATCAGTAGCTTTCTTTACCTTGTAGATCGATCTTGATCCTACAACTGGTTTACCAACTGACCTTGGAACAATCTCCGAAGCATTGTTTCTGACAATGGAGTCATACTCCTCCACCATGGAATCTACCCATGTGGGCTCCTACACTGCTTCTTCAAAAGAAGATGGCTTTGTCATGATACATTTGCTCATAGGATCCATGTATCCAGTAAATTGGTGAGGTGACTGTCTCTATCCACGCTGTGATGTAGGGACTCCTACATTCTGTGCCACATCAAGCTTCAATCTCTCAGCTTTTGTGGTATGCTTTCTACCTTTTCTGATGTTTGTTTTTGCATGAGTGGACTCCTCCACTCCATGAATATCTTCCTGTGGTTGATCCACATCTAGAGGCTCATCTTTGGGAATAAGAAGATCCTCCTCTGCATGCAAGTGTAGCTCCCTCTCAAGCGACAACTTCATGGCTTTCACCTCATTGAATTTTATATCTCGTCGCACCACAGTCATCCGATTGTCTGGAAAATACACACGATAATTATGGGGTGTTTCTGTGTACCCCACAAATATCCCAACTTCTGCAGTCGGCTCCAGCTTCTTCCTAGCATCCTTTGTCACATGAATGTAAACAGATGAGCCAAAAATCTTCAAATGAGAAATATCAGGCTTCTTACCAGTAAAATCTTCTTCAGGTGTACTCATTCCAAGTACTCTGTGAGGACAATGGTTTTATACATAAACTGTAGTGTTGCATGCTTTCACCCATAAGTGCATCGGTAGGCCTTGGTCATGCAGAATCACTCATGCAACACCCACGAATGTTATGTTCTTCCTCTCAGCGACCCCATTCTGCTGTGGGTTATGAGGCGTTATGACTTCTCTTCAAATTACTTCTTTGCTACAGAAGTATTTGAATTCACTCGAGATGTATTCACCACCATTATCGCTTTGTATAGCTTTCACTTGCTTCCCCAACTCCTTCTCCACCAATGCTTTAAACTCACAGTTGTTTGAGAATATTTCGCTCTTCTTTTGCATGAAGAAGATCCAGCATCTACGAGAATAATCATCAACAAATATAACATAATACCTATGTTTTGATGTTGAATCAACCGAGAAAGGTCCACACACATCTGTGTGACATCTCTCCAGGATCACCGAAGCACGGTTATCCTTCTCATGAAAGGTTGTATTCGCAAACTTACCCATAGTACATCCATTGCACTGATCTGACTGCACAAGAGTACCCTTGAGAAGTCCAGTAGAAATCTGCTGCAAAATCTTCAAAGTGCCATGGTGAAGATGGCCCAATCTCCTATGCCATAATTCGCCCTCATCCTGGCTCACCACTTCTTCTGCTTTGCCCATCATTGCAGCGCAGCTATCTACCTCTGGCTTGTAGAGATTCTTAAATTGAATCCCTATCCTCTTGGTTTTACCCGTTGTTTTATGTCGCAGGAAATATTTTCCATCACTAAAAACAACGTCATAACCTTTGTCTTCCAACATTGCGACCGAGACCAAGTTCTTCTTTAGACCTGGAACATGCATAACATATTTCAACAAAAATGGATTACCTGACTCCCTCTCAAAGGTAATGGTCCCAATTCTAGTCGCACTGTATCCACCATCGTCTCCCATCTCTATATGCATTTGAAGGTCCTTCTCATCCAAGTCACTAAACAACTCCTTGTCTCTCGTCATATGGAAAGACACACCACTATCAAGATATCACACCGTTCCCATTTTTCTTGAAACCAAGCATGCGATCAAAGAGAAATCAAGTTCAAATTGTGAGCTAAGGCCTCTCCATCTGTAGCTCCAGTAGCCTTCTTGTTCTTTTTATTCTGTGGGTAGTTAGTGGTGAAATGCCCATGTTCGTGACAGTGAAAACACTTCATCTTGGACAAATCCTACTTCTTGCCTTTTGCTTCGGATTTTGAAGGAAATTTCTTCCCCTTCCATTTCCTTGCTTTGGAAACCAAAGCACAATTCTCTTCATCTTCATTCTTCGATGAAGAGCCATCCCTGGTACTTCGCCTTATCTCCTCCTGCACAAGATCTGACCAAAGTCGCTCCCATCCCAACAGTTTCTCCCGTCCATTGACAGAGTCTTCGTAGCTATGACAACTCTTTGGAAGCCTAAGGAGAGCCAAGCTCACCAAGTCTTCATCATCAACAATAATCCCCACACTTCCCAGTTCATCGCTATAGTGGACAAACTTCGTGAGATATTTTGGAATACAATCACCCTTCTCCATTTTTATTTTTCTAAGCTTATCTTTTAGCACCAACTTCCTCTAGTTTCTACTGCTTTGGAACAAATCTGTCAAAGCCTTCCACATTTCAAATGGAATGGCTTTCCCATGAAGGCTGGACACAATATGGTCCTTCACACCTTCCAACAGAATTATTCTTTTCTTTGCTATCTCCTTTTGCCATGCGTCAAGTAATGCAACATCGCTAGATCCCAAATTAGGAACATCGCCATTGATGAACTCCTTCAATCCATTATCCTCCAGCAGCGCCTCCATCATATCCTTCCAGGCTATGTAATTCGAGCTCCCATCAAGGGAATACTCCAATTGCAGCCCATTGAAAGACATTTCAATGTATACTCAACTGTCACACCAATAATTATAAAGCAAATTTGAATTTTCCACCAGCACAAACTAAACAATTCTTCACAATTGCAATCTTCAAGAATTTCCACTACTTCGATACCATGTAGAAATTATATACAAGATGCATGTATATATCCAGATTCTCCTAATCTAACAATATTTATCTTCTTGCTAAATACAGAATCCTTCCACTGTTAATCTTTTGCGGAAATTAAAATCAATTGCAAACACATGAAGCAAATAAAAACAATTTCACATAACATAGTTGTTTAACGAGAAAGCCTGAAGCTAAAAACCCCAAATATCATATATTATGTATCATGGAGATCATGTAACAATCTCATACAAAGCTTAGTACATCAAGCTCTCAGTACAATCAATCGTCACACACTAATCAGAAGAAATCTGCAAATCCATGCACTGATTTCTTGCCACCTGATAGCCTGCCTCCACTACGCAATCCTTGCTGAAGAATAGCTCTGAATGAATTCAAATTACCCTTGCTTGCATTTCGCAATCCTCATTGGCAACTCCAATGTGTGTGCGGTGCAACCAATGCATCACTATAGTCACAACAGATAGTCCATCTTGCCCTTTCACCTATCTCTCCACTGGGTCTCCACTAGAACTGACATGCACTGTAGTTAACTGTTGTATTTTTTCAGTTGATTAATGAGTTATTCTTTGTGAATTAATCAACTAATTAATTCACTCCACTCTCACTAGTGTATCATTCAGTTAGACTAGATACAACTAGCTCAACTGAGTTTAATTCCATTAACTGAGTTAAACTGAATAACAACTCCATGAACTACTCTTCCAACTCTTTCATAACTTTTCCACTTCATTTCTAACTAAGTCCTCCATGCATGAACCACCAGTAAACCCTAGGAATTGCATAATTCCTTCAGCCCACTGATTTGACAAATCTGTGCACTGAAATTAAGTGCTCCAAGAGAATGAGTTGTTGTTTATTTTCAGATTATTATTAAGAGCTAATAATAATCGACACTTCTATTTTTAGATCGACGATCTATAAATAGACTTCACCCAATATTCTAAAAATACAATTTCATCTATTTTTCCAACTTGACCAACCATCCAAAAATAGCATCCTGCAACTTCTGAAATATGATCACCATGTCTAAAAATAGACATAGTCTAAAAATAGACTTACACCTAAAAATATCCTGTGGGCCCACTTAGTGAAGGTGATTGATTTTCACTAATCTCATCATCTTGTTGAATCTCAACAGACTAAGCTAAGACATGAATTAATGAAAAAAGAGCTTGATAAAGAGATTCTTGTAATATCATATCTCTAGCTCCACTCATTATTATTCAACAATTCATCATAGTGCCTTAAGTAAATTTAGAACTTCCATGCATAAAAAAAAGATATTGTTGAGCCCATTATGCCTTGGTATGAAGTAAATATTTTGTGTTAAATAATGTTGATCTTTAGTATAATGTTTGGGGAGGAATCCCCTTACTCTCCTATTTTATGTATGTATTTGACCTTGTATTTTTCTATTTTTTTATTTATTTTTCCCATGAAATTCAATATAATGTTTGGGTGGGAACCCCCCTACTCTCATATTTTACGTATGTATTTGACCTTGTATTTTTCTATTTTTTTATTTATTTTTCCCGTGAAATTCAATATAATGTTTGGGTGGGAACGCCCCTACTCTCATATTTTATGTATGTATTTAGCTTTATATATTTTCTATTCTTTTTTATTTTTCTCATGAAATGCACATATTTGTCAACATAAGGCTCAAGTTTGTTAATACAAATAATAATGATAATCTAATTTTAATGTCACGACCAAGTCATACACCAAATTATTATATGAGACTCCCTCATTTGTGGGACAAGAGACCTAACTCCACATACAAATTTAATAGCAAATTTTTTTGGAAGTGTACATATTCTACACCCCTCTAGATTTGAACCTGCATCCTCTTAGGAGGAACACATGTTCCTAACCATTCGACCCACTCAAACTGTACAAGCTCAACATATTACTTGCAAGAATAAAAAATGGACAAAGAGAATAACTCTCCTCACAATCACCTAAATTAAACTTAATTTACATATATTTGGCATTATTACACTACACTTATGTGCATTCACAGGTAATGTAAAATAATATAGCTTGAAAATAATGCACTAAATTAGAGAAGAACTTATAAACATAAGAAACCCCTTATAAAATTATATATATATATATATATATATATATAAACAAATTGCATAAATAAAAGGTAATTAGATGAAACCATTATATCCATTTCTATTTATCTGTTATGTTACCAGCTCACAAAATAGAAGAAAATATAGATCAACGACTTAGAAATTATCCTCTTCGAGGGGGAAACCTTCTTTACATTACATAAATGAACAATTCTTCGATGATACAAATGATAAGACCTCCTTTGTATATATAGGGGTCTAAAGGGACAATATAATCAAAGTCTACATATCAATAATAATGTAAGGGCACAATAATAACAATAGGGGCTACACTAACAATAACAATAAGGGGAATATACTAGTACTATAGGGACCTAACATTATCCCAATAAATGAAAAAATATATTTATTATTTATATAGGATAATCAATATATTATGTATTAATGATTATGCCTTATCTTGTATGCTCATCTTATTTTCTATTATAAGTTAACATTATTACCATCAAATTATTTATATTGTTATTTTATTCTAATACATATATGTGATTTATAAAATTATCAGCATAATTAAGTACATTTAACAACATTAATTATGCATTCACCATGATCACTAAGTATTGTTATATTATTAGTAGGCATATTGGGTGATCCCTTATCTTTCCAATGTTAGGGCCTTGGTGCATGTGATAAATTGACTTTCATGATTTCCTTCGAGTTGTAAAGCATGAAACCATCAATTCCCTTTGAGCTTTTATATGGGGATTTAAATTTTTATTTATTTTTTTAATCAAAAAAATTAGATGTTATTTATCAATTTTTTTATACCCTGATGGGAGGTGACCTACATTATTACTCAAAGCACTAATGTTAGTCTCCAAAGAAATCATGAAGTAATTAAGGGAGGTCTACCTGATCAAGGGACAATTGGAAATAACATCTGGTTTAGTGGCTTCTTGTGAGAGGGATAATAATATTCCTGGTTCATGCATCGATGCCACATTCAATCTCCCATCACATGAGTCATCAATCAATCTATAACATTCACTATGTGAAAACGAGAATGGAGGTTGCCACTTAATTTGGCGAAGTTTCCAAATGACTTGTGATACAAAATTTTCATAAGTTATTTAGGAAATTTTCCTCTTGTAGGCAACAAATATATTGTTCAATATGGCATTTTCAGGGCATTGAGAGGAAAAATCCTTGTAGGTGGAAATTCAGTTTCTAAACAATTATAAAGACAAGGCCCTCCTAGCCTAGTCCCTTTATTTTTGAATGTTTTGCATGTCAATTTACAGTTGTTCTCTTCCACTCCCTTCTAAGATTTGGCATCTCAATGGAGTGCACTTTTCGGGTCGCAATCCCTCCTTGCTCTCTCCACTTATCTTCACTCGGGTATATTGCTTCTGTTGGTTTTTCATCACGTCTTTCACTTTCAGTTTTGGCTTCTCACAAGTGGGATATTATGTTGGCTTATTTTCTATCCTCTCTTTTTCCATTAGTTCTCTCTCTTTGTTTCTCTCCTACCCACGAATCTTCTGATAACTCAACTTCCCTGCTCTCAATCCCTCACATCTCTCACCTCTCAATTCCACGCAATTTCTTGTCTAGATTCATCATTTTTGCTCACTAATCATTGGAAATTCCCAGACTCGAGGGCACACTCAAGGAGTGATGGGATCATGGCCCAACTAGCAATTCTCGAGATTGGGCCCAAGTTTGAGCCTCGACACCCTCGTATAGGGTACACACCCCTTTTGTGGCACATAAGGATATATGTGACATTAAGCAAGAGTTGGTCAACGAGAAGAATGAAATGTCAATTTCTAAGATCTTGGTAGGAATTGAGAATTAGGTCCCAGATTTGGGCACCTTAAGGGCTCCTCAAAATCAGTCTTTGCACATGGTTGAACTATATTGGCACATTAGCAATTTGCTGGGAAAATTCTTGTTTAATTGTAAGGAGAGCATAGACAAGCTCCTCCTTTAGATGGAGGAGCTCCATCTAATGTATCAGATCATGGACAAGAGGATACAACAAATGGAGGTGGTACTACTTCCTAACAAAACATATCCATCCCTTGGAAACCTTGCACATCCTACTATAGTTGGTTAATGGCATGGAATCCATATGGTGAAAGACCCCTAGTACTAAGCTCAGTTGTTTCTATATCCTTCAATTTTCCAGTTCTGTGTTTTGATGGTTTTTTTATTTTCATGGCTTTCACAATGACATTTTGTAATTATGATAACAATGAGTATGATCATGCCCAACTCAAACTATGATTTTTAATGACCTTAAGTATAAACCCTAACCAGTTTCCTCATTTTGGTTTTCATATGGGAAAAGTAGAGTATATTGCTATGACTCTCTCTAGCTTGGATTCTATATATTTTTCAAAGTAATATAGATTTATGATTTAAAAAACAAAACAAAAAAATCATTTTTTTTAATGTGAAGATTTCACCTCATTTTTAATTTCTTACTTTGATATTTAAATTTTAGTACAGTGGTAATGAAAAATGGAAAGTTGGAGAAATTCATATGTTGTGATGATATTATTTTCTTGGAGTTGTAAAATAAGAAGTCATCAATATTTTTTTTAAATAGATTCAACTTTGTATTTAATTTTTAATAAAATACTCAAAAATTATTTCTTATATTTTTGATGTAAAATTTCACATTTTTAATTCTTTTAGTAAGATATTTAATTTTTATTTATCAAATTTTATTACAATGAAAAAAAGAAAACTTAAAATATATCGAATTTTGGTACACTGAAAAGTAAGACAACTTAAAATACATCAAATATAGGTATAATGGAAAGTAAGAAAATTTAACTATATCAAATTTAGGTGGAGTGGAAAGTAAGACAACTTATATCAAATTTAAATTTAAAAATAAAATTTAAGAGATAGATTGCTAAAAATTTCATAGCAAATAATCTCACATTTTTTATAAATCATAATAAAAGTATATAATCTTTTATTATTTTAAAAATATGTAAGATAATTTTTTTTATAACTTAATTTATTTATATTTTGTAATATATAATATAGTTATTTTTTTATAAATTTACTAAACTTGTTTAAATTTATTTTAACTTCGAATTAATCATGAAATTTGCATTTCAAGGGATTTAATCTTTCTAGGTATCTAGTAGATTTGTAGTTAAGATGGATCTAGGCTTGTTTAATTTTCTCTTTTAAATAGGTTATATTCCACATGAATACCATGCATTCTGATAAACTTGGAGCTCAAAAATAACCAGTAATAATTTATAAAAATTAATAAAAATAATAATTTATTTTTATTTTATTTTGACTAATTTGAATGTTTATTGGACATCACATTACATTACAACATCTCTATCATATTGTGATAGAAGTTTGCAATTGAATCAAAATTATTGATTTAGTTACATTTCTGTAAAATCAAAGCAACACCATGACTTGGTATTGTTGTGGTTATTACCCCTCCGTGGTCCTGTAGGTTTTGACCACTCCAAACTTCAGTATATGTACAATTTGATCCAGCTTTAGATTCAATTTTTGTAGTATTGAACCCTTCAATTCTTTGAAATTCCTTTACCACATCCTTCACTGTAATCGATACAGTAAAGGAGACTAGTTTCAAGTTGAATAATGCAAAATAATTTTCTCCTGCACATGTAAATGTCACATCACTCTCTATATGAAATTGCATTTTACATGACACTTGAATTATGAAAAATTCTCAACTAAAATTTGTAATTCCAACAAATACCTACTAAATTCTAAACAAATTACATCTACATATTACATACCTTTTGGTCCATTGGCTACCCACAAACGTAGATCAGTACCTCCAGTTGTATCTACAAATATTTAAAAACATATAACTTCAAAAATTATTTTGTAAATTAATACGAAATAACTTTTTAATATAAATATATATTAAAAAATTTATGATTGAAAAAATGATTCCCTGCCATAGAGAATTTCTCTATCTACCTTTGACTTGTGTCAAACGTGCACAGAGTTGAGTATAATCATTATAGAGTGAACCATCTGCTCTCAATCTCCATTTCTGTACCAGAAATTCAATTCAACAAAACAAAATTTCAAAATTTGGATAAAATCAAAATGTTTAAATAAAGTAAATTATGCTGAAAAAAAATTGTAAATAAGTCAGTAATTCACAACTTATTTTAAGAGTCAACAAACCTTATCCATTTACAATGATAAGTTATTATTTACATTAACTCCCCAATAAATCTATCACAAATTACAAAATTTTCAATTACTGGAGAAAATTATTACCTGGCTTGTATGCTCCCTACAAGGAGAAAAGTAATGGCTTTGGACTTTTTCTGAAGAGAATAATTTGTTGGGAGAAGAATCTAGGCACAATTTCCCCGTTGAAGATGCTAAAATTTGATATTCTTGACGATGTTCCATTTTCATATTATTTTGATCACTGCATTTTTCAATCAATAAATAAGTTTTTATTTAAATTAAATATAAATTAAAATATATATTTTATAATATATATATGATTTTGAAATGAAACTCTAAAATAAAGTGTTACAAAATTCTATGTTTTTATTTTTTTTATTTTTATATATATTTTTTGTGTCTAATAGTTAAAAGTATGTGTTTTTTTTAAGAGGTTATAAGTTTAAAACTAGAGAGATAAAGTATGTATGACTTTTTAGATTTAGCAGTCAAATCTCTAAGAGGAGGTGAGTCCCTTGTCCCAAAAATAAGAGTCTCATACACCAAGAGTATGTATGACTTAGCAGACAAATCTCTAAGAGAAGGTGAGTCCCTTGTCCCACAAACAAAAGAGTCTCATACCCCAATTTAGTGTCTGACAAGTTCAAAACTAGAGGGGTAGAATATGATGACTTAGTAGACTTAGCAGTCAAATCCTTGCGAGGAGGTGAGTCCCTTGTCCCACAAACAAGAAGGTCCCATACACCAATTTAGTGGAGTATGTATGACTTAGTAGACTTAGCATCAAAACCAGAGGGGTAGAGTATGTATGACTTAGTAGACTTAGCAGTCACCAGAGGGGTAGAGTATGTATGACTTAGTAGACTTAGTAGTCAAATCTTTGCGAGGAGGTGAGTCCCTTGTTCCACAAACAAGAAGGTCTCATACACCAATTTAGTGGAGTATGTATGACTTAGTAGACTTAGCATCAATAGCACCAAAACCAGAGGGGTAGAGTATGTATGACTTAGTAGACTTAGCAGTCAAATCTCTGCGAGTAGGTGAGTCCCTTGTCCCACAAACAAGAAGGTCTCATACACCAATTTAGTGGAGTATGTATGACTTAGTAGACTTAGCAGTCAAATCTCTAGGAGGAGGTGAGTCCCTTGTCCCACAAACAATAAGGTCTCATACACCAATTTAGTGTCTAACTTACCCATAACCTTAAAATTAGATAATAATAATAAAAATAATATGTTTTTAAAAAAAATGGAAAATACTTACATGGTTGGAGCATGATAAAAGCATGGATGAGATGTATCATTTTCTCTGCCAAATTGTCCTTTCCAACATAGTCGATTTGCTTCTTCTTTATTAAAATCAAATCTCCAATTCTTTGTATTTTCCTTACAACTAGACACACTTAAAATAAGCTTGGAAGCCATTTTTGTATCATTTTTAAAACTCTTAATTGAATTTGACCCGAGATAAATCTTTTTGTTATAGAGAATACTATTATGCACCTGAGAAATGAAATGGAAAATGTTAGAATAAGAATGCAAAACATTAACCTATAACTTACTTTTCTCTTTTTGATTAATGGAAAATAAGAAAAATCAGTTAAATTTAACCAAAAAAAAAAAAAAAAAACAACATTAAAAATACCCCAATAATTAAAAAAATATATATTATAAACAATAATAAAAACTTCAAATATACCTCTTGGTTATTAGTACTATTAGAATTGATATATAGTAATGTGGGATTTGTGATGAGAGCCATGAAGTCATCTCGCAGCGTTAATAAGTCTCCTCCAAACATGAACGGGGATCTTGTTATCGCCCATAAAGTTACCTGAAAAACATAGTGATGAATCGTTAGAATAGATCAATATAAGAAAGAAGATTTATAAAAAAAATCATGAGTTATTTAAAATTAATAAAAAAATAAATAATAAAAGTAAAGAATATTGAATAACAAAATTTGATAAATATGAAGTTGGAAGAAACATAAAGTTGAATAACGAACTTTGATATGATCGAGGGAATATGTATATTTCTCATTTCTATTTATGAAAAAACGATTTTTAAAAATTAAATACGATAACTTTAACCAAAATCTATTTTAATTTTCCAAAAGAATATTAACCTGGGTTTTTTGTTCATCCAGAGTAAGGTTGCTGAAGCGATGCGGACCTTCCTTTGCACCTAGTAAAATATGATACTAATTTTAAATGTGATTAATTTAACTTTAATTAATAAAAACAATTCATATATATATATATATATATATATATATATATATATATTATAGTGATCTTTAAAGTGACAAAAATAGTTACCAGGATCAGTTAAATATCCAATTGGAAGCATGTCTGAATCTGGCCAAGACTTCCCTCGTAAACCTTTTGCTCCTATCAAATTAGATTTGGCAAAGTCTCTGCATATCAACATTTCAATTACAATATTAGACACTAGATGGGAAAATATGACCTCTAATAGTATATTAAAAAATAATCTAAGAGAAAAAATAAATTAGTATTATTTATCTTAATATTTTCTTAAGAATTAATAAATTAACAGAAAACAATTATTTCTTAATTTATCAATGATTAGATAATATGAATATATAATCAAAAAATTGTAACTGTAGTGTGCCTTCACCTTGACACATTGAAATGGAACTCGACATCGCCCCAATTATCCCAATCATCATTGGTTATTCGATACATATTCACAAAAGAGTGTATTTTCATAGCCATGTGTGGTGTGGCATCCAATCCAGGTGAGAGAGAGTACACAATAGGACGATCAAGCTCTTCTAAGATCTGAAAGCCAACAATATTTTATTTTTATTTCATCATATATACAATAAAGAAAATGGCAGGTTAAATCATTATCTATTTTAAGATGTAATAATGCATCTTAAAGATTATCTAAAATTTAAGATAAGTTAATGTTACCATTATAAATATAGATGTTATTTTGTATTTGAAAATATGACATTGTTTCTTAAACATGTTTTATATGAGTTTAATATGAATCAATTAATTGTGAATTCCGTCCTTTATTTAATATTTAAATTTATTTTTAGTCTCAAAAAAATTTATTAAAGTAATTTTGAATAAATTTTGCATAATACCTTGGACACTGTTTTGATCTCTTTTACGTTCAAATTGTCTCCAAAGACACAATCATGCTTCACTGCACCAAATAGCAATAAACAAAACAAGATATTTTAAAACTTGTCAAACTAATCCAAACATAAATAGAAATAATGGGTATTCCAAAATAAAAATCCATTTATTTTTTAGACTTTGATTTAGTCTTTTGGTTAAGCACCTCTTTTTATAGCTTTAGCATGTGAATGGTAATTAATTGAGAGCAAGAAATAAGACCACATACCAAAATCAACTCCCCATTCAGCATACTGTGTATATAATGATTTGAAAAAGGCCCTCCCAGCTCCTAAGTTAGTTTGAACACTCATGAAACATGCAGGCATCCAAGGGCAAGTTTGATTTGTTAGACCAATGTCTTTAGCATACCAAGTCTTCCCATTTTCTTCATAAGGGGCACCCTACAAAATGAAAACAAATTCATTGTTACTATAAGATTAAGGTGAAGTCACAATCACATAATGTAATAAGCAGTGGAAAAAACAAAACAAAAGGAGTCATATTGGCCTAGAATGAAAATGTCATTAATGGATATTATATGTGTTATCTTAATGAATATTATCTATGGTGTCTTTTAATAAGAAAACTCACAAATTACATAGGGTACATCTCTAAAAGACACATAGAGAATGCATTCATTTCGAAACAATGTTAGTATTAAAAAGGAGGACGATGATATTACATCAACATATAAATTTTCACTTCAAAGCTAACTTCCAAATTTGCATTTAGATATTTAATCGATTTTAATGTGCAATACATGATAAACTTTCCTTGCCTAAAAAAATAACAAGAGACATTGAAAGTCTATCCCATAATGAGAATGAATAGAATCAAATATATAAATATCATACCTTGGATCCCATGATTGGAGTATTAGCATTAACTGCTTGAGTACTAATACCAGCCATGACATGAATGCCAAACTTGAGACCGATACTATGCACAATGTCTGCAACCTCCTTAAATCCTTTGCCTCCTTGTGAAGATGGCCATCTCTGGGGATCTGGGATAGGTCTTCCCCATTCATCTATGGTATCAAATCCTGGCGAACTTTGAGATGACCCATTTTCTATTTTCCTATACCATAAAAAATCAACCACAACATACTGTGGTGATATTTGTTAGCTTTATTTATAACTCATTCATTCAAAATATTTTAATATTACAAAACACAAAATAATAGATCCATAATATATACATTAAATATTAATATAATTACAAAATTTAAAATTTAACTTTAAAAAATAACATTATATCAATTTTTAAAATTACACTTTTATTATTAAAAGAATACTTCAAATTTAAATAACATAACATTAGCATTAGTTCGCAGTTGTTTCCAGTAGCTAACTTATCAGAAATATAACATATGCTTTTGGCATTCCCGCTTCAGGAAGAGGCCAAATAAGATGAAAAATAACATGATTGACTTTCGAAATTATTGCACAAATTTTATTGGTAAATAAAATTTCAGCGCCTACAAAGTTAG
The DNA here is from genome assembly GCA_034641835.2 of Pinus albicaulis. NCBI lineage: Eukaryota > Viridiplantae > Streptophyta > Pinopsida > Pinales > Pinaceae > Pinus > Pinus albicaulis. The sequence goes on along the minus strand of JAXQQM020058911.1, from coordinate 397,086 downwards.
GATACCGGCCAAAAAGATTAATGTTACAGACATCTTTTCGATTACTATAGTCCACTGCCTACGAGCAAAGACTAATAACTCACGAATAAGGGGAATCTACTTCTTATATCAATGTATAACTACATTTTCAATATTTTCATAAAAAAGTAAGACAAAAAATTAGGAGAGGGAAAAACAATCTTTTTGTTATTTATTACTACAAATGTATAAATAAAATTTATTTTGGAGCTACACTTTTAGTGTTTTAACATCAATAAAGGCTATATCTAAATGCATAAGTTGAATAGCCTCAAGTGGAATGCAACTTCTCTAATTTATGAATGTTTTCTAATGTAGTATTATTTTAATTGGTATGATAATAATGAAACGATAGGTTTATTTACACACTTGAGTAAAATTAATCAACAATATTGTCCTATGCATTATTCTACATATTTTAACAAATAAAAGTGACATTTTGATGTTTTTCTTCAATGCAATGCATGAGGGTAATTTCATCATAGTTGTTTTTTTTATATCAATTCAGCACTTAATTCCTTGTGGTTATCTTACTTTGCCAATTAATTTATGGTTTATTCCATGTCCATAAAATGGTAATACCTTTTCTACCTAAAATAAGCTTAATAGAATGCATTGCTAACTCAGAGCCTCAAAATGCTACCAAAGGCACCTTCCTTCGCCACCATGACTTCGAAGGGGTGTTTTCAATTGAAAATAAGGGTTTCATTCCCCTCTATGGCCTTATTAAATACTCTTGATGAATTCCCCATGCACTAGTGATTTCTAAAGTATAGAGGTAATCAATCTCAACTAGAAGTTTTATTACTCATAATCCATAGTCAATGGAATTATGGATGAGATGCATGCTTGGCATGAGGGAAGAAATTCTATGCATGTCATGTTCAATGGTTTTTCAACGCATTTCAAATGCCACAACAAATCCTTACTTACATGGATTTGTACATGGCTATCGAGACTTGCATGGATGGGAACAAGGATTTGGTTGGTGAATGGAGGGGATATGTCAAATCCATAGTTAATATATATGTTCCTATAGGTGCTATCACACTTACACTGGTAAATAATTGAATGAGGAAGAATGTATATCATGTTAGCATTTTAAGGGACACATTATGAATGTTTACCACTAGACCTTCCTCATGAGATTTATTATTTGCAAAAAGATATGTGATATTCACTCTAGTTGAGTTTGTTGGTGATAAAGGAAGATAGTTGTAATGCCTTGGATGTTGGAAGTAATGCTTCCATGAGTTGTTGTGAGTTGTCATTATGAGTTCCCAAGCTTTAGTCTAGAAGTTGTTAAGTCATGTGTTATGAGTTAGAGTCACGATCTAGATGTGTCGAAGTTAGTGTATTATGTCATATATATTTTCAATTGTTATGATCAATAAAATATGGTGTGTGATTTGTGTGTAATTGTTCTCTCTGCTCATCTCTCTAATTTTTTTAATTTGGTATCATAACCATAAAGGTTGAGACTTATGCGCGTGTGATTGTGTTTTTTTTTATTCAATTGTTTTTGTCAGCCTAAGATGCACGAATCTAGATTTAAGATCTGCTTATGTGATTTATTTCCTTGTGCCCAATGTGCAAGAAGTCATTTGTGCTACTGATAGTGTCATAGGAAATGCATATGCTGCAAAGTTGGTTTTATGGGTGTCATTGTCTGTATTAAAAAAATTCTTTTGGTCTTCTCGTTTTGATCTAAGTGGCATCACTATCTCGACTAAATATTGAGGAGCAAAAACTATATACAATTGATGCATTTGATGTCGGTAGCATGGGAGAAGAATCAAATCCAGAGATCTCATATTTGAAAGAAGAAAAAGAGGTAACAAGGACTCTCTTCCTTTAGAGAAATTTAATGGCATCAATATCTATACATGGGAATTTAAAATTCAAATGCATATTATGCATAGAGGTCTATGAAGTATAGTAAAAGGAACCGAAAAGGCTCCTACTGATTCCAAGTTTTTAATTGAATGGTAAAAGAAAAAAGACAAGGCTAAGGATATAATTGGATTGGCTCTTTCAGACACTCAGATGCATTTGATTGATTTAGCAAAATCATCTCATCAAATTTGGGAACATTTGAGTAAGATAATTAGGGAAAAGGCTATGAATGTGAAGTTCTCTTTAAAACTGCATCTCTTTAGTCTCAAAATACATGATAAGACACCTCTCTCTAATCATATAAATGAGTTAATGTCTCTCCTTGGGAAATTAGCTAAAATTGGTACCAAGGTAGAAACAGATGATGCTAAATCAATTCTGTTAAATAGACGATCTCCTCTATTAAGTATAGAAACATTTTATTCACATTAAGTCAAATGTCCTCTCAATCATTAGAAGGAATGGTATTATCATGTTTAGTTGAGGAAAAAAGGGAAAGTTTAGAAGGTTCATATCTTGGTGGTCAAAATGAAATCGCATTATTTTCCAAAGGAAAAATAAAAAATACCAAGGGTTCAACAAAATGCTTCTACTGTCACAAATATGGACATACAACCTAGAATTATAGAACTCGTGCAAGGGATCTTCTGAATGGCAAGGAAACTACAAAAATAGACAATTTGGATGACATGTCATAATTGGATAATGACGAGTAGACATTAGAACCACCTCTCAAAAGAGATTCAAGTTCTTCTATTGTGTGTATTTTTTGTGTGAGTTGAAGAAGTTTTTTATTTCTTTTAATTATGGTTATAAAAAGGGTTGGTGGTTCTTAAACTAGAAGCCCCAGTGTCTGAAACATCAATTCTTGTGTGTTAGTAAGGTCAAGTTGTTTGATCAAATTTTGAACACATTTAGTATCTAGACCTCCATCTTAGCAATTGACCGATAGCCGAAATAGAAATATCTGACAGAAGGTGGTTGGTCCATAGGATGGTTCATTACTTGATGGCTCTTATCATCGAAGCCCCAACGAGACGAGGTGTCAATATTATTGATCTTGCAAAGTTAATCAACAAGGTTCAGAGGAAATTATGTTTTAAATGGAGGTAAAGTGACAACTCGAATATGTGGTGGTGAAAGAGGGGTGTTTGCGAAATTCCAGAGTGGATGTGAGTGATGATGAAGACTGGTCATACATAGATTATCCTTTTTGTTGTAATATGTGTTTTCCATGTAAGCAGTAAGGGAGGGTGTTGGAAGTAATGCTTCCATGATTTGTTGTGAGTTTTCATTGTGAGTTCCCAAGCCTCGGTCTAGAAGCTGTTAATTCCCATGTTATGAGTCGGAGTCATGATCTAGATGTGTCGAAGTCAGTGTATTATGTCCTATATATTTGCGATTGTTGTGATTAATAAAATATGGTGTGTGATTTTTGTGTCTAACTGTTCTCTCCGCCCATCTCTCTAATTTTTCTAATTTTGGCCTTGATCAATTGCATGCAGTTGAAAAATAACCTATAGATAGGAATTCAATGCTCGAGATTGATAACACCTTTTTCATTTCCACTGTGCACTAAGATGGTTACATGTTGTGGTGTTGTTATTTGAATTATTAAAAAGACCTAATGTTGAGTGAATTCCCTTCACTAAAGTAAAGCATACTATTAATGTCATGTGATTGTGTTGTCTTGGAGAAAAAAGATTGGAACCACACATTCATTGATAACTTGTGTTATCAACAATATATGTTATCCCTTGAATCTCCCATATAAACAACAATGACTCTAAAAATAAGCACCCAAACATACATGATATTTTGAAGCAACGCCCTCTAACTTCCATGGATATATCTGGTAAAAGAATATTTTAGAGACAAGCAAGGGCCTTTGTAGGAAGCTTTCTTTGATCAAACATGAGTTGGGTTCAAAACAATGTTGGGCTTTAAAAATAGGCACCCAAACATACATGAGATATTAAAGTGGTGTCCTCTAACTTCCATGGGTATATGTAGTAAAAGAAGATTTTACAGACAATCAAGGGCCTTTGTAGGAAACTTTATTTGATCAAATATGAGTGGGTATATGTGGTAAAAGAAATTTTTATAGACAAGAAAAGGCGTTTGTAGGAAGCTTTATTTGATCAAACATGAGTTGGTTTCAAAATAATGTTGGAGAGTCATAGTGAATGATTGGGATGAAGAAGAAAGCAAGATAATGAGTTAGAAAATAGAGTAAGTTATTTTATCTAGTTTCAACTCAGAAAATCCATAATATTGTTTGTCTCAAATAAAAACCTTTCCTATAGACAAAAGAGATAAAGAAATATTAAAACATTAAAATGTAAAAAGGACAATAAATAATATAAGTATATTTCACCAAATTAAAATAAGAGAAATTGAAAATAAAAATGACAAAATAGGAATGTAATCAAATAACAAAATGACATGATGCATATGATTGGAAGGGAGCACCTACAAGGGACATGTAATGTGGAAACAGATCATGAAAGATTTATGAAAAAGTCCATTACACTTACCAATCATATCTCTTTATTAATGTTGTAGTTCACTTAGACCTTTACATAGTTATGATAATTAATTATACTTAAAAATCACATATCAATATTAATGTTGTGGTTGGCTTAGCCCCTATAGATAGTTATGGTAATGACTTCTTCAAGGAGGCTTGAAACTTTAAATAGTTGACTAAGATATATGTATAATTACGATAATTAATTATACTTAAAATTGTATCTCAATAGCTCAACTAGTAGACAAATTGGACTGGTTTTGTCGCCACTACGCAAATTTACAAGAACAGAAGAATGCGGATGAGGATCACAACACAACCAGCAGTGTGCTAGATAGACCTTTCGACAAGATGTCCATTGATCTACCAAGTTGATCCATGACAATGGCATGCAAATGTATTTTGGCTCATGGTAAAATTTGCAAAAATTATAGTTGTAACAAATTTTATTGCCCATTCACAACCATAATCTAACTTGGGACAATTTACATAGAAGAGGCTTCTTTGGTCTTGGTTGATGTTGTCGATGTAGATAAGAATCTGAGGAATACTTCCACATTTTTCTTTGTTTCCCCTTTGCTGCCAAGATATGGGTGGAGGTGGCCTCAATTTGGGGTGTCCCTCATATTAATGATGTGCCCTCCATTCACGAATGTTTCAGTCTATGGAATTTTAGAGATAAAGCCCATAGGATTGTCCCCTCTATTTCCTTTGGGGGATTTGGCGAGCCGAGATTGCTTTGATTTTTTAGGATAAACTCCATGTGACTAAGACTGTTTCTCTTGACATTGTAGCTTTTTTCCAAGAAATTGGCCCCTAGATTCCAAGAACTCCCTTCGGTCAGTCTCAAATGTTGATTTTGCTGGGATTTTCCTTATCTATTCATTTGATGGTGCCTCTTTTGAAGGGGATTGTGGATGTTGTGTCTCACTACACTTGGACCCTTCTGTTCATTATCATTTCTTTTGGTATGGTGGCAGGGGGAACAATTGTAGACTTGAGTTGATTGTGTTGTGGGGTGCTCTTCAGTTCTCTTCCTGGCTGTTCTTATTTTTGGTGACTCCCTTGTTTTGATCAAATAGATTCAGGGTCGCTACTCTCTTGAGTTTCTTGTTCTCTGCAATTGGATTCCGCTGATTAGGAACATTATCCCTTCTTTCTCATTTGTCTTCTTCCAACATGTATATCGGGATCAGAACATGGAGGTTGATGCGCTCTCAAAACTCAATCACTCCCTTTGTCCTGGCTTTATGTTCTTTGAAAAGTTCTCTGATGGTAGGGGTTGTGGTATGGGATCATTTGAGATTTAATTCTCATATCTAATGATGTGAGTTGTTCTTTTTTTATAGTGTCCATTTGGGTGGGGAACCCTGCAGACTTCCCTGTTTTTCTTGCTTTCTGGCTCTTCTCTTGTTGAGAAATTGTCTTGTGGACAATCTTCTTCTTTTTTTCTTTTCTTTTTTTTAATTAAGCAAATTTCTATATAATATACAAATATACAAATCATACTTGAGGACAAGGGTTGTTGGGCTAGCCAACCCCTATTCGATGAAGATTGTTCAGAAAATCAAAAAATGGGCTGCCCTTCAGGGGGAAACCAGCCCTTAACGAGTTCAAAAATTCAAAAAATGGGTTTCCCTTCAAGGGGAAACCAACCATTAACATGTTCAAGAGTAACATAGTTTGTAGGAAGAGATAAAGATAGTCATAAAAACCATAAAAGAGCATATGTAAACTGAAGAAAAGGAGGGCCAAAGAGCTGCAGTTACTGATTATGGGCCTCATTGTCCTCCTGTAGAGGATTTTCCTCAATTATGAAACAATCATAATCAGACATGGTCTCGATATCCTTCTTTGAGAGCTGGGGGGGGCGGCTCAAGAGTCGAAGTGGAGACCATATCATTATGCTTGGCCATTCTTGAGCGAGCCGCATTGTCCACCATTGCTTCTCTTTACTGTGTGTCCTTTGATGGGTTGCTCCAACCACTGTCCAAGTCATTCGCCAAGTGTTTGACAGGGAGTCCGACTAATTTTCGAGGCAGAGGGGAAGAGGGGCACGAGATAGTTTATTTGTGTGGCTTTTTCCTGCTTCTTGAGCCAGAGTCGTGATGCTGCTCCTCTGGGAGGTGAACCAAAAGCTGAGCAGAGAGTGATTGCAGGTGAGAGAAGGGGTCAAGGACCTTCGGGACTTCCATGGTGATAGAGAGGGACAAAGAGCGTGCAAACAAACCAGGAGTTAGAGCACGTGAGGGAGTGCCTTTGCTGCCTCCTCGACGACAACGTATTCTATGGCGGCTCGACATGGAATCAACAAGGTGGAGGGTCTGTAGGGCTGAGGTAGAACAACCAACGGGAGACAGGCAAGGAGCAAAGCAATGAGTAGAGGCTTGACAGAGGAGTTCGACAGAGAATGAAATTTGGAGGCGTAAATGAAACTGACGGGACCCATAAGCCATAAATGGCCAACTTGCAGGAGAAGAGGTCGAGGGGGGGGGGGAGTGAATGCCGCGAAGTGCCGGCGTCCTCCCCCGTATTGCATATTTAAGGTCTTCACGCGGATGGTAGGTGCAGACATATGGTGCATCCAGGTGCCCCTGCGTTGAATGACCAAGTGGCAACCTGCGTAAATCTTAACAGTCACCTACATCTGGGGCGATCTTCTTTTTGTCGAGTTGATCTGTAGAATTCATTGTAAAGTGCTTAGGATAATCTGATATAGATCCATGAAAATGCAACTTTCTCTGTTATTGAAATGAAAGTCTGTTTTTTTCATCTAATAAAAAAACACTTATTTTATGTATGATTAAAGTAAGCATGTAAAAAAAAGAATTGAATCTCCATCAAAGATGTAGTCATAATAGATAATATCTTTGTACTCCATGTAAACTTCTCGAAGAGTTTAAGTTGTGTTAAGGCATGGATTTTATAAAAAAAAAACTTCTCATCTTTGTTTAAAAAAAAATTATATCTTAATATTAATGTTGTAGTTGGCTTAGTGCTATCTAGATCTAGTTATGGTAATGACTTTTTGAAAGAGACTCGAAACTCTAAATATAGATTAAATATAAAAAATTTGAATATAATGATGGGTAACAAGTAATCAAGATTGAAATTTGATGTCAAAATTTTATTAAAATAATGAAAAACTAAAAACAAAGTTGTTAGAACGCTTGAATTTAATGGACTATTTTGTATTGAAATTTCAAATGTGTACGTAATTATGGAAATTTGAATATATGTTATTATTCAAAAGTAGTTTAATGGCTATGCTTATTTTGTTCATGGGATTTTTGAATGGACGGTGATCTCTTAAATCATTCTTAGATGTTAAATTATTGAGTCAATTAGTGTTATTTTTGGATATAATCATAATGTAGCCTCAAGTTAAATTTATAAAAAAACAACAATCTTTAATTTAATGTGTGTTAAACGTTGAGGCCGCCTAGTTGTTCCAATGATCATATTAGCAGAGGCCAACCTCTTGAAGGCCACTGCTTTTTCAAACGACGCGTATTTGCCCATCTCACTCTCATTTCGACGAAATGTGCAGAACGCTCTGATGTTATACGAAAACAGAGGGAGTGGATGAGGGCATGAATCTTTTTCTCGATTGATTGTCAATTCTGGGTTATTTCAGAAATTTCAGAGCTACCAGTGAACTGAACTGTTTGAGTCAGGTTAGAACGCTTTGATGTTATCAGAATAGATGACAAGCATCTTTTTATCTGATAGACTGTAGAATTAAATAATTTTTTCCTGGGAAATCACATAACTAGTTGTGAAACATTTCATAGTTCAAAACCAGTTGATTCTATGTTTTATGATTGATTTTCCTGAAGAATTTATTTGAATTATAGATGATTCTATGTTTTATGATTGATTTGAATCACAGAAGTATACACTTTCAGCTTATTATTCTTTTGATAGATTATAAATTCTTGATTCTTCCAAAAAAAATTGATAATTATGAGGAAACGGTTTATAATCTGGAAATGCTTGAAAATATTTTTTTTCTACAAAAGCCTTTGATCAAAAGTTGTAATCTAATTAGGTTCGGATAATGTGTAATTAATAAAGAAAATTTGAAGGGTTAATTTTTGTAAATAAAGATTGATTTTCCATATTTAAAAAAAAAAAAAAAACTATCTATTCTTATTTTTCTTAAAAATGATTAGATTAATAAAATTCTGAATGGAAGAAACTTGTAGGGACTAATATTTACATATAGAACAGTATTAGGGGTTAATATTTACAATGAAGTGTTGGCCATTGTAGCAGTTTACTAGGTAGAAGGTGATCCAAAGGCAGCTTACATATTGATTGATATGCATGCATCAACTCCAAAGTACGCATTACGTAGATATGGCTGGATCAAGTGCAACGGATCCGACACCTATTGAATCTTCAGATGAGTAATTACAGAAGTCTAGTTTTTTGTTGAAACATGAAGTGGGCAGATAGCATCTACATTTTTAATCTCTAGTTTTTTATTGACACATGAAGTGGGCAGATAGCATTTAAGTTTTTTAATAGTATGTTAAAAGATATAGTAGATAATATACCCTATAGGGCATTTAGAGACACTATTAAGATGTTTCGATTTTGGTTGGCTTTTAACTCTTTGAGGTGGCCAACAGATCTCATTTCCTAGGAACAGGTTGGGGCTACCAAGCATTGAATCTGATGATGTAACTTGTTGTTTTTGTTTAAATAAGTGAATAGAAAGACACTACCAAATTTACTATATATATATGGACTACTTTTCCATGTTTTTTCTAAAATACAGATTACTCAATTTTCACTTTTTTCTAAAATATTATATTATATAAAATTATTAAAAAGTTCAAGATTTTCACAAAAATATTACTAAACATTTTACAATTGTAAGATTTGCTGAAGTTTCTTAATTTTAACACAAATTTTCACTCTTAAATCAGCTCATTGAAAAATAGATCTTGAAATCTTTTATATACATCTGGAAGGGATAGATCTTGAAATTTTTATATACATCTTAAAGGGATAAATCTTGAATTTTTTTATATAAATCTTAATTTATTAGTGAATTAATTCAGAAAACTTTTTATCTTTTTATGAATTAATTTGATAGAGACTAAATCCCACATAAACCAACTAATCTCTCTTGAATAAATTAAATAAACCCAGCTTTTACATTATCTCTATCCTTGAAAATCTAAACACTAAAAAAGATATATTTTTATTACAAAACTTTTCTACAAATTTATGCATGTCTAAAAATAATTGCTTATTCCAAAATTTGTCCTTGGATCCAGAATTAAAAAACACATTCAAAAATGAATTTATGGACACTTGACAGATCCAGAATTAAAAAAACACATTCAAGAATGAAGTTTTATCTAACTCTTCACAGATCCAGAATTAAACAAGCTTCCACCACATTATAACAAACAGCATAACAACCTGAAAATAAAAATACTTACCTCGTATCCATGTTGTAGTAGCGTGTCTGCAGCAACCCGGGCATTCTTTAAAAACTGATCTTCAGAGATAATCCATGAATATGAGTCATATGAATTCCATCCCCTTGGTGGAATATTTGCCTGCACATCAGCTGCTGCTGCAACTTTCTCCTCTGATCTGCACATAACAGATCCAGTTCTTACATAAATTCAAGGAAAGAACAAAGCCTGGACTCACAGCAGAAGTGCAACTCAGAAACCAGACTTACAGAAAAAGGGTAGAAAGCTGAAGGAATGAAATAACCAGAAGGATTGGTAGCTTCGCCATAGGTTAATTATAAATTATCCTATCTGATCTGATCTCTGTAATTGTTTGAAATGAGAAGTATATATATATATATATATATTGAAATTTATTGGTATTGACAGATGACCATCCATTCCGTTAAACACGCTTAAATCAAATCACTTTTAGAGTCCAACACCAGTTTCAATTATATTCCAGAAGTGAAAATAAATGCTACGTTGCTTGTGGTTGGGGGATTGGCATCCATTCTGTTAATCACATTTTGTTGTCCAACAACCCACCCATGTTCTAAATATTCTGATTTTTTACTTTGTTTCAAATTCTAAGATAAAAAATCTTGGAATTATAAATGGAATAAATCTATGAAATGTTAAAGGTTAAATTTTTTATTTTTGTAGTATTATTGTTTGTATTGATTTTTAATAGATTTAAATAATTAAATTAGCGATAAGTAGTTTTTTTAAATCAATTTTTTAGGGATTTGAAATTATTCTAATTTTAATAAATTTTTCATTTATATATAAGCAATTTTTATTTAGTAAAATAATCAAAAATTAGATTTTTATGAAACGGTTCCCCACCATTTAAAAAAAAATTAAAATTGTTTGAAATTTTAATATAATAAATTAAATTTTATAAATTAATAATAATTAAAATATACCTAAATATAATAAAATTTTGATTTTTCTATATATTTTTTATTATTTAATATTATATTACCAATTTTAATAATAATAATAATTTTTTTTTTTAATAAGAAACTTTAATTAATTTGAAAAAAACCCTCAATTTTAAAGATTAACCTAAAAATATATATAGATACACTTCATTATAGTTTTAATATCTTCAAAGATTGCGTTAAACTTTGCGGATATAAATGCTGTATTTAAAATTATATATTTTTAACGGACTCTATTTATAATCAAAAGATTAAAACTAGTGGATGTTGTCTTTAAAAATGTCTCTTTTTAAGGGATACTCTATTTATAATCAAAAGAACAAAACTAATGGATAGCCTTTTCGCTTCGATTATTAAAACCGGTTTAAATTTTAATATGCTTTAAAAAAAATTATAATTATAATTAATCTAAAAAAATATATAGATTAATATTTAAAAGTATTGAGCATGTGAAATAGGTGGTGAGGTGTTTTATTAAGGTATTGTTTTAGTGAAAAAGTTATTAGTTAGAAATATGGTGGGAAAAAATTTAACCATCATAAAGGTTAATGTGGTCAAAGTTTAGATGTCTCTATACCCACTCATATATATATATATATATATATATATACTAAAAAAAAATTATTATATAGTTAAATACAATTATATATATATATATATATATATATATATATATATATAGAGGGTGATATATTAGACACAATGAATATGTAGTTCTACCAAACTTTAAAAAAAAAAGTTTATTATAATTAAAAGATATTAAAAAGTAACTAAATAAAACTATACCCTGTTATCATTCAGTAATTTCTTAAGGTTAAAGAAATAATTCACCGAGGTAACCACAGACCTACTTTCAAGCTTTAGGATCTAACCTTTCTTAAAGCTCAGAGAGGGCTCTCTCTATAAGATTTAACTTTGTTTTATGTTTGATTTTAGGCTAGTTATATGGGACAATTTGATTTTTATATTTGGTTTGGTTTGGTGGGAAAAATCACTTATTGAGATGGATAGTGATAGATATGTTTTTCCATTGGGTAAATGGAGTCAATGTGTCAAGCAGATAGGTCACGATCAAAGTCTAAAGTCAAATATTTTCAAGGCAAGATAGTAGAGTCACCCAAGATCTTTGAGACTAATTAGTGAAGCGGTTTAATCGGGATAAAGAGCAATCAATGATTCTTTGATCGGGATAAGGAGTGAAGAGGACAAAGGTCATTTGAAAGAGGGAGAAATTAAGGGTTCCCTACTCTGGAAATCAGCCGAAAACATCAAAATGAAAACCAGTAAATAACAGAGTGTTTTTAACAAATTCTGATACATCACTTCCTGATTTCACATTTAAATTTAGAACACATTTATGTATGAATGTAAAACATAAGAAGATTTAACAAATAACAGTATAAAGTACTTCACTTGAGTAGCTCAACACATGAATCCTGAAACATGATGCTTTATTGATTTGATCCAGCCTGCTGACTTGAAACTTGGCACAAAAACCCTTCAAGTACATAAAAATTGACTATAGAAATCTTTAGCAATTTATTCCACAATAATACTTCAAAGAGTGAAGTATTTATACAAAAGTGATACAAAATATCCTAGAAAAATCATAGGAATTTTCTAAGGAAAATAAAATATCTATTACAAAAAAATAGTGACAGCTGCTTAACAAACTTACAAGCTGTCATACTTATTCATTTTTAAATAGTAATGCTATTTTGATTTGGGTGCAGCTGGTTGTTGTGTTGTCTTCAACGCTAGCAAAAAGATCTTCAATCTGTTTTGAAATTTTATCTCTCATCTAATACACTTTAACCATCTGATACTCTTTAACCAACTGTTTTACTACTATAAAAATATGTTTTTACTGTGTAAAAATAGCAATTTGTTTCTCATCCTCTTTCATTGTCAATTGTCTTTTACAGTAAATCAATAAGCTTTTGCCAAAAATCTTCATCAGGTGACTTGATATTGGTAAGTTTTCTGAAATTCTCATCATCCTTTGTGTATCTATCATCAGGTAACTTGATCTTGATAAGTTTTTTGAAATTCTCATAAGCCTCTGTGTATCTAACAAAGGTTGGTTTGACCACAAAGAGATGTTTTATCTCATGTTGTAAATAGAACAAATCTTCAACACTCTTATGCAATACTTTGCCTGTAGGTACTCTTTGCCAATCTGCCTTGTTTACTTGACCTTTAGAAAAATCTTTGATCTTCTTATTGTAATCCTCTTGCTTCATTAGTTTATCATTTATAACAAGAATGTTTGGCAAGCCTTTTTGCCTCAATATCTCAAATTTTACCATGAATCTAGTTATGGCTAATCCATGTTTTGACACTTCTCTTCTAACTGCTTCATCAAGTTTTTCTTTGAAATTACCTTTCTCACTTCAAGAATTGTTTCAGTTCTATCAGTTATCCCTATCTCATCCAATTCTTGTTTTTTTTTAGTTTTTAGAAACTTGATTATTTCTTGGGCCTCTTCAGGTTTGGCACCAAAATCTTCCTTTGTCTTCACAATTTCTTCTTTTGCTACTTTAAGAAAATCCTTTTGTTCATAAATTACCTGAAAGGAAGACCAAGTATCATTGATTGACTCAATGATTTTGGACCACAACTGATTTTTTATGTAAGCCATTGGTTCTTTCAAGATTAACTCTACTTCAACTTTCTTAAGCTGCTCACTTAACCTTTTGGCTTTCTGTTCCTCTGTTTTAGCATTAATTTGAGCTAATTTCTTAGCATCTTCCAAGTTCTTGATTTGTTCTTTCAACCTTTTGATCTCATTATTCCAAATTGACATATCTTCTATAGCTTTAATGAGCTTGCTCGCCTCATCTGTTTTTAGGACTAATCATCTTGATTTTTCCTTGATCTTTTGACTCTATTCCTTAAACTTTGGCTAATCTCTTAATTGTTTCATCTTCTGTGTAGGCGGCATTCTCTTGTTGCGGGAGGGTTTTAATAACCATCAAGGATCATGATTCGTCGTTGGTTAAGCTTGATATTTTTCCTCTAGTCCCTTATAATTAAAACAAACCTCTAGATCATCACCCAGACATTCATTAAAGCGTTCTTGGACCTGTAGAATGCATTTATGACCTTTCGCCATTAAACCTGCACATAAAATAAACAAATTAATCTTTAAATCTTGTGTGGAGGTATTTTTCTACATTTATCAGGGTTTTCGAGTCTTTGGGGTGCTTGCAGATGCAAAAATGGTGTTCTGGGGTCCTATCGCAGAGCCACAGAGCTCTGGATAATTCAAATTGGAGGGCAGTATGCGTTTTTGGCACGAATGGAGGAAGGCGATTTTCGGGAGAAAAAAGAGCGATTTTCGCGTGGATGAGGAGGCGGTAATGGTATTGGGAGTGGTCGTGCGATTCCATTTAGAGCAAGACACGTGGCGGAGAAAAACCACCCATATCGCAAATATTTAAAGCGTTAATTCCAGTGCATATAATATTGCGATACGTGATAAGGGCTGTCAGATCTTGGGGAGGGAGATCGACGGTTGTCGGGTGATATGGAGTGGCGGGCAGGTGCGAAGGCGGGGTCTGGGCGTCGGGCGACGTGGCAAGCTTTTATCGTGTAGCGTGGAGGGTTAAAAACATATGTGGTTTGTTATAAAGCGAGGGCCCAGAAAAATATAAGATCGGGGGTAATACAATTGGCGGGGTTTAAGTTTTATATGTTAAAACGTAGTTTTAACATAAAAATTTAGTGTTAAACGGATAAATGGGATAGGCAGATATCAATTCATTTTAACCAAATGTAATGTATACATGTGGAAAATAAACATTGAGAGGGTTTTAATATAATACATATGTTTTAAACCTATGGGGGAGAGGGGAATATGTCACGTGGGTTTAAATAAACATAGGATAAACATATAATGTGGGTTTGGGTTTTTTAACATAAAGGATTTAATATATTACGCGATGGGTATATAATGGAGTTAATATATTAAGTTAGTGTTAATATATGAAATGAATGAGCAGAAAATACAAATACACTAAGTAAAGTGTGATTTAAGTGTTTGGGCGTGATTCTCATATTGGTGGCCCCATTTTAAACATTTCGCACTTAATACTTAGGATAAATAGCATTTTGTGGGTTTTTTGAATGAAATGGAAATTATTTAAAGGGGTTTTTACCTTTCTTAAGCAAAAAGGTGTTTTAACTTAGGAAAATGGAGCGATGTTGAGGAAAAGGGTTTTCATGAAGGGAATCCAATACTTGTTACCAATCAGTCATTAAGCCTTGGATCTGGTCCCAACAAAAGTCAGAGAAATGCTCTGAGCCTTTATAACTGAAGGTTTTTAATAATGGAATACTTTGAGGAAAGGGAAATTAGTAATTTTCCAAATGATGTTTTATGCCTTGTGTAACTGCTTTCTACCTACCCATCATTTATTCTACCATTTTTTCATTATTTGCATGGGTGCAATTGAGCTTGCAACCCTAAATCCATTTTTATTTTAAAGCATAAACTATCTAATTCTAACCTTATTTCATCCGAGGGCTCAAATTAAACTGTTTAACTCCTCATTTATTCCCTAACTATCTATTGATTTGTCAAGTTTAAACTGTTTGACAGATATTTATTCTCTATCTATAAAAATAAAATTCAAAGCATGAAAAAGTTAAGATTAAACTATTTAACTCATAATGGATTATGGCATTTTGAACAAGCTGCACATAATCATTTATTTTTGCAGTAAAAGTAAAAAGTAGTGGCATTTTGACTTGCATCACTTTCATGTCTTATTCTTATCTCTTTTTTGTTTTTGGGGTTCATTTTTTGTATTCTTTTTTATCCTTTTCTTTTAAATCTTTTGATCTTTCTTTTAGCACTTTTACCCTCTTTTCATTTTTTATTTTTCAAATATGGGAAAACAACTTGTAGAAAGCAAGGTATGTACATATTTACAAGACTTAATCAAATTCAATTCAAAAATTATGAATCCTAATATTATAGGACCCTAACATACCCTATATTTTATTATTAAATTTGAATAATAAAAAATTATATATATATATATATATATATATATATATATATGTTCAAGGTATAGTTGAATTGATAAAGTAATGTGAGTTATGAGAAAATTGAGAGATCCAATGTTTGAATCCTCTTAATTGTTGTTATGTTCCTCTAGGATACATAATATATATAATTCTTATTTAAACAAAATAAAACATGTTATGTAAAATTTGTGAAGTTTTTAATTAAAACTCGAACAATCTATCTATAAAAATAAAAAATAAAAAAAATAAAAAAATAGAAAAAAATAAAAATAAAAATAAAAATAAACTCCAAAAAATCACACTTAAAAACTACTCCATACAAAACTATTTTACTTACAAATTTCATTAATAACAAAATAATAATATTAATGTTTTATAATTATTATTTTAAAATCAATATTATCACATTATATTTTAACTACTTTGTATCACAGTGGATCGCAACATCGCGTTGAGACACATTATTGAAAAGGTTTGGGGGATAAAGAAGAAGTATTATGTTGTTTTGTTGACTTCAAAAAGGCATTTGACACCATCCCTAGAGATAAGTTGTGGCATAGAATTGAAGAACTTGAAATTCCTTTCCATTATAGAGTTGTTTTCCATAGACTTTATGAAGAGGTGAAAGTCAAAATTAGAACCTCAGCGGGTATTTTAGAAAGCTTTAGAAGTGACATTGGAGTCAAGCAAGGTTGCCCTCTATCCCCTACTCTTTTTTATTTATATATTGATAAACTGGAATGGTGGCTAAATTTTCAAGGTGGGGATGGTGTTCGGTTAGGGGAGTTTGTGATAAAGCTTCTTTTATATGCTAATTATCTTGTATTGATTTCTAAATCTGCCCATGGATTGCAGACGCACCTATATGCCCTTGAGCATTGTTGTAGAGCAGTGGAGATGAAACTCAATATCAGCATGTGTTCTTCTTTGAAGGAAACAGTCTTGAAGAAGTAAATGAGTACAAATACCTCGGGATTGATTTCACAACAAATTTAATTGGGAGGAATGCAGAAAGAAGAGAATATTAGGAGGGTGGAAAGAATTATATGCTCTTCAAAACATATGTAGAGAGGCAGAGTTATGGGATTGGAAAAAGATTAAAGTGCTTTTTGGACTCCTAGTTTGTCTAATGATGCTATATGGGTGTGAATTATGGGCTAGCAGTGTCCTTGTCTCAAAATGGAAGCAAATTGAGAAAATCCAAAAATGTTTGATCATGAGCAAGTTCAAAATAAAAAGTTTGGTACCTTATGAGATAATGTTGAGTGAAATAGGAGCAACTCCCATTGAAGAAATTGCTATGGTGCAGCTCATAAGATATCTAAAAAGAATTGAGAAAATTGGAATAGGTAGATGGCCTAATGTTATTGTCAAGGAAGGCATGAGTGAAAGAAAGAAAACATGGATGAGACAAAACTACACATGGATGCAAAAATGGAATATCTACCTCAATGATTTTCCCACAAATACTAAGGAGCTAAAGAATTTTGTTATGGAGAATTTTTGTAAACCGGTATGGGGAAAAGAGTTGGGTAGAAAGAAGAAGTACTACATTGAAGAATTCAACCCTACGTATGATCTCTGTTGAAGATAGCAACAAGAAACAGTGAAGGAGGCATCCTGAAACATCTTTCCTGATCCTAGTTGGAAAGTGATCACCAAAACTAGGTGTGGGCCACACAAGTGATTTTTGTCGCAAAGTCTATTTTTAGACTATGTCTATTTTTGGACATGTCGATCATATTCTATGAGTTGCGGGATGCTATTTGTGGATGGTTGGTCAAGTTCGAAAAATAGATGGATTTCTATTTTTAGACATATTAGGCGGAATCTATTTTTAGATTGCCAGTCTAAAAATATATATGTCGAATATTATTAGCTCTTAATAATATTTGGACTCTAAACATTATCTTATTCTCTTGGAGCACTTCAGTTAAGTGCACAGATGTGGCACAGGAGCTGACAGAAGGAATTACACTATTCTTGAGGGTTTACTAGAGCTATTGCATGGAGGAATTCAGTTAGAACTCATGTGACAGAGTTTGGTGGAGTTGTAGAAGTAGTTGGTGGAGTTGTGTTCAGTTTAACTCAGTTAGACACAGTTGAGCTAGTTGTATCTAGTCTAACTAATTGATACACTAGTGAGAGTGGTGTGAATTAATTAATAATTAATTCACTAAATAATAAATCATTAATCAACTGAAGAATACATTAGTTAACTACAGTGCATGGCAGTTTCAGTGGAGACCAGTGGAGAGATAAGTGAAAGGGCAAGATAGACTATTTGTTGTGACTACTAGTGATGCATGAATTGCATCTACATATACATTGGAGTTTCCAATGATAATAACACAATCAATGAGAGTGGGATTACATTGAATAAATTCTCATCTTGGATTGCACAGTAGAGGCAGGCAAACAGAGGAGGAGATTTGAACCTGTGACTTGTTCAGATCTGAGCTAGTTTGTGTGTAGCATGTGAGATAGTGCTGAGAGCTGTGAGGAGCTTTGTGCTATGTATTGTTACATGTTCTCTATCATTATAATATACATATAGTTGGGGGTTTTCAGCTGTAAGCTTTCCCCATTACATATTGTGTTATATGTGTGCTTGATTATTGTTTTAATGTGCGCATGCGACTGCTTCTAATTCCGCAAATTGATGATCAATTGTAGAAGATGTTATGTATTATGCATGAAGCTAAAATAGTGTGTAATCAGGATAATCTCAGTGAATAATTCATCTATTATTCAAATTTATACATGGTATCAGAGTTGTGTTATATATTTTCTACATGGAATGAGAGCAGGAATTTTTGGGTGTGCGAGTTTGCAAAGAATATCTAAAATTTTTGGTGTAATATGTTCAAAAAAAATAGCATATTTGTATTCCTTGCGAAAAAATACCGAAATTGAAAAAAAAATCGGTTGAATCGGAGCTCAGATGAGGGAGATATCATCGATTTAAAATCAGCTCTTTTTGTTAGAAAATTTTGCGACGGCAAGACAATTGCAATGTGCGCGAGCCAAGAATCTACATGCACTGAGGTACAAGATGCATGAAAAGCTTTGAGGAGAAAAGCAGAGGTTAGTGACTTGGTGGTTGAGAGGGAGCCTCTCAACATGCAGTGTGAGAAGCAGTCTCAGAAGGTTGTGGAGAAGCCACAACTGGAGATGCAGAAGAATCTTTATAGATTTGAAGTAGATGGGATTTCTACGGAGCTTCCTATTGTTGGGAAGTGCGAGAAAGACATGCAATTGATGCTTGAGAGGGAGCAAGTTATGCATGCAGCTAATAGTGAACCTCGGGATGTGGAGCAGCCATAAGATGAGGATCATGGAGTGGAAGAAACCACTCATGCAGAGAAATTTCGTGCCAGATGGGCAGAGGGAGTGCATGCAGCTATACCACCAGGTGAGAGGTGGGGCGACATGCATGAATAATCCCAAGAGGAGATTTCTGGGCAGAATTCATGGAGATGGTGTGGATCTCATGAATTGAACCTGGCTATGAGGTGCCCACAGCGCAGCAGTAGAATGATTAGTTGGATTTATGCAGGCAGATCAAAGTGACAGTGTCAGATACTGGAGCGCGAATCAGAGTTGACAGCTAGTGCAGAGTGCATGGGTGCAAGAGTTCAACAGCGCAGTGGTTCCTGATGACATGTGCAATTGGGCCCAGTAGAAGTTGAAGACTTTGATGATAGATGCATCAGACTGATTGAGTTGTTTGGAGCCTATTCAGTTTCAAAGGAGGTGCAGAGCAGATGCATGGAGTTGCATGGCGCTTGTGAAGGTTGTAGGGCGAATGCATGGAGTTGCATGTCTCATGCAAAGACAGTCCTTTCTTGTTGAGAGGGAGTGTTGAAGATGGCAACAAGAAACAGTGAAGGAGGCATCCTAAAACATCTTTCCTGATCCTAGTTGGAAAGTGATCACCAAAACTAGGTGGGGGCCACACAAGTGTTTTTTGTCGCAAAGTCTATTTTTAGACTATGTCTATTTTTAGACATGTCGATCATATTCTATGAGTTGCGGGATGCTATTTGTGGATGGTGGGTCAAGTTGGAAAAATAGATGGATTTCTATTTTTAGTCATATTGGACGGAATCTATTTTTAGATTGCCAGTCTAAAAATAGATATGTCGAATATTATTAGCTCTTAATAATATTTGGACTCTAAACATTATCTTATTCTCTTGGAGCACTTCAGTTAAGTGCACAGATGTGGCACATGAGCTGACAGAAGGAATTATGCTATTCCTAAGGGTTAAATAGAGCTATTGCATGGAGGACTTCAGTTAGAACTCATGTGACAAAGTTTGGTGGAGTTGTAGAAGTAGTTGGTGGAGTTGTGTTCAGTTTAACTCAGTTAGACACAGTTGAGCTAGTTGTATCTAATCTAACTAATTGATACACTAGTGAGAGTGGTGTGAATTAATTAATAATTAATTCACTAAATATTAACTCATTAATCAATTGAAGAATACATTAGTTAACTATAGTGCATGGACAGTTTCAGTGGAGACTAGTGGAGAGATAGGTGAAAGGGCAAGATGACTATTTGTTGTGACTACTAGTGATGCATGAATCGCATCTACATATACATTGGAGTTTCCAATGATAATAACACAGTCAATGAGAGTGGGATTACATTGAATTCATTCTCATCTTGGATTGCGCAGTAGAGGCAGGCAGACTTGTGGAGGAGATTTGAACTTGTGACTTGTTCATATCTGAGCTAGTTTGTGTGTAGCATGTGAGATAGTGTTGAGAGCTGTGAGGAGATTTGTGCTATGTATTGTTACATGTTCTCTATCATTATAATATATAGATATTTGGGGGTTTTCAGGTGTAAGCTTTCCTCATTACATACTGTGTTATATGTGTGCTTGATTATTGTTTTAATGTGCGCATGCGACTGCTTCTATTTCCGCAAATTGATGATCAATTGTAGAAGAGGTTATGTATTATGCATGAAGCTTAAATAGTGTGTAATCAGGATAATATCTGTGAATAATTCAGCTATTATTCAAATTTCTACATGGTATCAGAGCCGTGTTATAGATTTTCTACATGGAATGAGAGAAGGAATTTTTGGGTTCGCGAGTTTGCAAAGAATATCTGAAAATTTGTGTGAAATATTTTCAGAAAAAAATAGCATATTTGGATTCCTTGTGAAACAATACCCAAATTGAAAAAAAAAATTGGTCGAATCGGAGCTCGGATGAGGGAGATATCATCGATTTAAAATTAGCTCTTTTGTTAGAAAATTTTGCAATGACGGGACAATTGCAATGTGCGCGAGCCAAGAATCTACATGCACTGAGGTAAAAGATGCATGTAAATATTTGAGGAGAAAAGAAGAGGTTAGTGACTTGGTGGTTGAGAGGTAGCCTCTCAAAATGCAGTGTGAGAAGCAGTCTCAGAAGGTTGTGGAGCAACCACAACTGGAGATGCAGAACAATCTTTATAGATTTGAAGTAGATGGGATTTCTATGGAGCTTCCTACTGTTGGGAAGTGTAAGAAAGCCATGCAATTGAAGCTTGAGAGGGAACTGGATTTGCATGCAGGTAATAGTGAACCTCGAGATGTGGAGCAACCACAAGATGAGGATCATGGAGTGGGATAAACCACTCATGCAGAGAAATTTCATGCAAGATGGGAAGAGGGAGTGATACCATACCACCTCAGAGTAGGCTATATGAAGGATTGCTAATCCTGAGAGATTTTCGGGCGTAATTCATGGAGATGGATCTCATGAATTTAACCTAGTTACAAGGTTCCCACAGTGCAGAAGTAGCATGATCAGTTGGATTGATGTAGGCAGATTAAAGTGACAGTGTCGGATACTGGAGCATGAATCAGAGTTGACAACAAGTGCAGAGTGCATGGGTGCAAGAGTTCAACAACGTAGTGGTTCCTAATGACATGTGCAGTTGGGCCCAGCAGAAGTCGAAGATTTTGATGATAGATGCATCTGACTGATTGAATTGTTTGGATCTTATTCAATTTCAGAGGAGTTGCAGAGTAGATGCATGGAGTTGCATGGCGCTTGTGAAGGTTGTAGGGCGAATGCATGGAGTTTCATGTCGCATGCAAAGATAGTCCTTTCTTGTTGAGAGGGAGTGTTGAAGATTGCGACAAGAAACAGTGTAGGAGGCATCCTGAAACATCTTTCCAGATCCTATTTGGAAAGTGATCACCAAAACTAGGTGGGGGCCACAAGTGATTTTTGTCGCAAAGTCTATTTTTAGACTATGTATATTTTTAGACATATGGATCATGGTCTATGAGTTGCAGGATGCTATTTATGGATGATTGGTCAAGTTGGTAAAAATAAATGGACCTCTATTTTTAGACATATTGGGCAGAATCTATTTTTAGATTACCAGCCTAAAAATAGATATGTCGAATATTATTAGCTCTTAATAATATTTGGACTCTAAACATTATCTTATTCTCTTGGAGCACTTCAGTTAAGTGCACAGATGTGGCACAGGAGCTGACAGAAGGAATTACACTATTCCTAAGGGTTAACTAGAGCTATTGCATGGAGGACTTCAGTTAGAACTCATGTGACAAAGTTTGGTGGAGTTGTAGAAGTAGTTGGTGGAGTTGTGTTCAGTTTAACTCAGTTAGACACAGTTGAGCTAGTTGTATCTAGTCTAACTAATTGATACACTAGTGAGAGTGGTGTGAATTAATTAATAATTAATTCACTAAATAATAACTCATTAATCAACTGAAGAATACATTAGTTAACTACAGTGCATGGCAATTTCAGTGGAGACCAGTGGAGAGATAAGTGAAAGGGCAAGATAAACTATTTGTTGTGACTACTAGTGATGCATGAATTGCATCTACATATACATTGGAGTTTCCAATGATAATAAAACAGTCAATGAGAGTGGGATTACATTGAATTCATTCTCATCTTGGATTGCGCAGTAGAGGCAGGCAAACAGTGGAGGAGATTTGAACCTGTGACTTGTTCAGATCTGAGCTAGTTTGTGTGTAGCATGTGAGATAGTGCTGAGAGCTGTGAGGAGCTTTGTGCTATGTATTGTTACATGTTCTCTATCATTATAATATAGAGATAGTTGGGAGTTTTCAACTGTAAGCTTTCCCCATTACATACTGTGTTATATGTGTGCTTGATTATTGTTTTAATGTGCGCATGCGACTGCTTCTAATTCCGCAAATTGATGATCAATTGTAGAAGAGGTTATGTATTATGCATGAAGCTCAAATAGTGTGTAATCAGGATAATCTCGGTGAATAATTCATCTATTATTCAAATTTCTACAATCTCCAACAAAAAGAGTACATTGGAGCTAACATTCTGTGGAGGGAAAAGGTTCTTATTGCTCAATTAATAACCAACTTGCATTATATTCGGTGTGAAACAAGACGGTGGAAAAGGCCTAAAGAAGCTTTGGAAGAACGAGTGTGTACATTTTGCACGTCTAGGGCAGTGGAATCGGAAAAACATTTCATTATGGAATGTGATGTGTTCAAAGACATCAGATAAAGTTATGGGAATATGTTAGCATCGGTTTCTAGGAATTGTTTTTTCAACGATGAGATTGTTGGAAGGTTGGGCCAACTCATCATGAATTTGAATAAGAAAAGGACTGAAATACAAAAGGTGAAAAACAGGGAACTCATAGTCCCATAGACTATTTTTAGTCTCATAGATGTTAAAATTTCATTTCATATTCGACCAAAAAAAACAAAATTTTATATATAATTATTACTTTGTATTAACACCTCCAAATGTAACAATGGGAACTTGTGTCCTTTTCAAATATTATGCATATTAAATAAATCCAATACAATTGTGACAAATATTTAATCAACTTATGCGATTGGGACCAAAATTTGTAAGATTATGTCAAAGTTTGTGGCATCATGTGAGTGACAACTAAGATCTTCAATGGATATGATGGTTCCTTCTCCATGTACAATTCAAGTTGTGAACATTTATCTATGTTAATTACAAAATAATATAATTTTATAGGAATTAAAAATTCTAAAAATAAATAAAAATAAATAAATAAAATAAAATAAAATAAATATAAATATAAATTATTACTTAAAAAAATTTAAATATGTAAAAATTATAACAATTTAAAAAAAAATTATATAGAAATTTATTTTAAATATTAATAAGAAGATTTGTTAAAATTTTATTTTATTTGATTAATAAAAATTTAGCAATGAAATCTTATTTTTAAAATTTTGATTGATTTAGATTACTAAAATTTGAAGAAAAAAGAGAGTTAATTGTCATAAAATCTAGGAGGTTTTATATGTAGAAATTTGGTGATAGAATTGCAATTGTTTAAGAAATTTTAATATAAATCAAGAGACACAATTCTACTCTAGTGATGTACAGAATTTAATTCAGAATTTAGAACAAAAATCTCAGACATGCAATAAGAAATAACACACATGCACGGTTTTTTTCTCGGGAACCCAACTAGGAAAAAACCCTCAAGCCCCTTTTGCATCAATTAGATGAATAAATATGTATTTAAATTGTTTTCCCACACTGAGCACAACTTGCAAGTGAATAACTTATCTCTCTACTCACTAAAAAGCTTTCACCTAGACTTAGTCAATTTCGACCTCTGCTTGAGCCCTTATTTCCTTGCGCAAATACTCAAGAATTAGCCCTTATATTTTAGGAATTTTCCTCCAATTTATTGTGCAATTCCCAAGGTTTGATCATCTCACTACGTGCAACACCTGTACAATCAAACTAGTTTAAAACTCCTTCTTACATTGCCTTGGAATTTCCACTACAAATGAGGAACTCGAATTCTCTGCATGCAATAGTTATTTTGAGTTGATTGATAGGTTAACTAGATGATCATTGACTTATATTGTTGTCCCACTGCACAACTGACCTTCTACTAGTTCCATCAGTTGTTAGAACTAGTTTAACTAAATAAAACTAGATATAACTGAATTGGATTACTAAAATTTAGCAATCATGCATGCTTAAATGAAATCCAAGCCCTCTAACTAGAATTTATTGAGCTAACTGAGTGATAAGAGACATGTCACATAAGTTAACTGCATCCAAGTTATCTGTTGATGTGGAAATTTGAATTTTCTCAATTTGGCAAAGCAAAAGTCGAATTTAGACTTTCTTGTTGCTCTTATCAACACTCCCTCTCAGCAATAAAGGGATTATCAAGAAACCATATCCTACACCTGTGGAACTCAAACTTCCCTCTTGATAAAGCCTTTGTCAAGAAGCCAACATCTTGTTCCTGTATCGAAATTTATTGTAGCAACAATATCCGCCTCTGCACACAACCCTGTAAATGATGATACTGAATATCTATATGCTTGGATCGATCGTGAAATAATGAATTCTCAGAGAGATTAATGCAACTATGATTATCAAAATAAGTCACAGTTGGTGTTGAGATTCAACAAGAAGATCCTAATGAAAATTATACACCTACACTAGGATGGAGCCTCAGGCTACTTTTAGGTGGAAGTCTATTTTTAGAATGCATGAGAAAATTTTATTTATAGATTATGTCTATTTATAGATGGTGAGAAAATTCTATTTATATATGATGTTCTATTTTTAGATGTATGTGTGAGTTCTATTTATAGATAGCATGTTTATTTATAGGCGCATGTCGACTATTATTATCCCTTAATAATATTTGGACAATAAAAATTAATCTATTCTCAATGAGCATTTGGAAATGGTTAACTAAAGTGGAAAATCAGTTAGCTATAGGAAATTCGAGTTCAAAGGTTGGTTGGTGGGACATGCAAGTGGACTTAGTTGTAACTGAGTGATTCGAAGTTTCAATAGAGTTGGATGTGTAGTTATGTGAGTTGTAAAGTAGTTTAACTTAGTTAAGTGAGTTAAACTCAGTTGTGCTAGTTGTAACTAGAGATACACTAGTGAGAGACCAGTGAATTAATTATTAATTAATTCACAATCAGTGGTCTCACTATCAGTTGTGACATTAGTGGGTGCACTCATGCAACCACACACACATTTGATGTTCCCATGAGGATTGCGCAGTCAAGGCAAGTAGGATCTCATTCATTCAGGGATTGTTATCGTTAGGGATTGCGCAGTGGAGGCAGACTGTCAGGAGGTAGTAAATTGGCGCATGTATTTGCCAATTTTTGTATGACAACGTGAGACGATTGTATATTGTACTGAGAGCTCTTGGATTAGAGTTTTGTATGATATTGTTTCATGATACATGATATATACATAATATATGATAGTGGAATTTTTAGCTTTATGCTTTCACGGTAAAAACATATGTGTTATGTGTGATTGATCTTTCTTCTTGATATTGCAATTGGCGATCATGTTTTAAATTCTGTAAGAATTTTTGTAGAAGCAATTATGTATTTAACAGTGGCATACAATTGTTAGATAAGGAGAATCTAGGAAATACATAATTGTATTAAAATTTTTACATGGTATTGGAGCACAGAAGATTGCAATTTTTGTAATATTCCCAATTGGGAAATGAAGCAATAATAAACAATTATGCAGAGAAATAACACAGATAATCTAAGTAAGAGAAGGAGGCCAATATGGGGGCTCTTTATTTACATTTAGATCAGAAAAATATATGCATAAGATAGCCCATGAGATGTACAACAGGAAATATAAGACTTTTATAGAATAAAATCCTCAAAAAGAGGCGATGCAACCATGTATTAAGACTGAAAAGAGCTTGACAACGTTATTTTATTAGCTGAAACTGCTATAGATTACACTTCAGATCTAGAGCAGATCTGTGTATAAAAATTTAGATCTATATCAGATCCATACACTAGATATGCTCTTCTTCAAATCCCCCTTGGGGTTTTCAGCAAATCATGAAGTATAAGGAGTAGATGTGAGATATAATGCAGAAGATCTGCAGAAATATTAAAAAATTAATGGAAATATAGATCTGATATGATATATACAATATGATGATCTCCTCCAATGGATCTCAAATGTGAAGGGCAGATCCCCAACACATGAAAACCACTTCTCCAAAAAGTGTGCCAAAAGACCCTGCAACAATACCCACACAAATAACGCAGTTCTGGAAGCAAGACTACGCTGTAGGATTTAGAAAAAGTTTGGCCTCAAGCCAAGATCTAAAAATTTAGCTCCAATCATAAAATACTCTCTTACCAATGGGATATAAGCATTCCCCACTGAAAAGAAGCACTAGAATGGCCTAGATCTGAGTAGATCTAGCCTCCACTTGCTGTAGCTTACAAAGACAACCAAACCCTCAACAGGATCTGCGTTGCAGTTGGAAGAAGAATCTTGGCCTTCAACCTGATAGTGGAAAAGAAATGCAAGACTCTTCCAAGAGGCCTCTCAAGGAAAGAGGTGGGATTCCCGATCAGGAACACCTAGTGCTAAAAAACACTATTCTAAGATAAACAGCTAGAGAATGAGAAATGTCTAAACAGAAAATATCTTCAGAAATAACATAATCATCAACAACCTTCTCATGTCACCATCCTCTTCCTTTTATAAGTTGAGATCTTGCAAAACCCTAAACCATCTCAATGAAATAACTCCTTTCACATTAGCCACCTCCAACTAAAACTGCGCTGTGCCTCATTGATGGCCACTCCTCCAAGACAATGTTGTTGATTTGGTCATGGTTGACCCAGTCAAAAGATTAAGCCCCTTTCACACCTAAGGGTGCTTATTTAAATAGCCTAGATTTAGCCTTGTTCACATGTGTCATTGATTTATTTACTGTATAGGAGTTTTATTGATCCTCCTTTACACATTTATTCATGAAACATAAAAATAAAACAAAAATGAATATTCCCATCAGCTTGGGACTAATTGGGAATATTATAGTCCTCCCCTCCAAAATGTTGCTTGTCCTCAAGCAACTGATAAGGTGAGTGCTGCAACTCTTCTCCTCCTCCATTGGTGACACCATCATCATGTGTTAAGCTTCTTCCATAAGCTAAGTGTTCACCAATCCAACCCTCCATGAATTGTTCCTCCAAAGTTCTCATGAGATTTAAATAGTCCATCCCACAAGGAGTCAATAAATCAAATGAAATAAACATGGATGAACCAATGCTCTCCCTGAAACATGTAGCATAAGACACATAGAGTCTCCATCCCATGTGGTACATACATGCCTCCCATCCTCCCTCCATATATTTCCATAAAAAGTACAAGTATATCATCAATGTATGGGAGAAAAACTACATACATACAATTATAAATTTGAGCATGTGGAGGTGGGTCATAGTACCACATATGGAACCAGCACAGTGCATCTCCTTCTTGCATCACATCAAGATATGGTAAGTGGTTTTCCCACCACTTACTTGTTTCCCATGTTATCACACTATGGCTGAAAGTGTGAGGTATGTTTGGTGCTTTAGGAAAGCACTCATCATGATAGAAAATCTCCCTTTGCTCATCAAGGGAGTGGCCAAATTCAGAAATTTTTGTGGCCCATTGTTGGCCATGAGATTTACAAGATGTATTACTCCTCCTTGGAGCCATGGACTGCATAAACATGGTGAAAGAATGTATACAATCAAAAAATAGAACATACCTTACATGATCAGATTCTTCACCAACACGACTCCTCATACAAATGGAGTGGTACATGGATATATCTCCTCTCTCAAAAGAAGGAAGAGATCACTGAAATAACTCCTCCATAGAGTCATGTTGCTGCCCCAACTCCACATAGTTCATGCATTCTTGAAAATGTTGATGTAGTTATTCTTTCAAGCCTTCCCAATCAAAGCTCCTCATGATGATGTTGTAGATCTTCATGGAAAACATGTGGTTGAAACATAACTCTTTATAAGCTCTTTGTAGTAACTTCTCCTTGAGCTTGGAGGCTCTATACAAGAAGATCCTACCATGATGATAAATGAATCCTCCTTGGACTAAATAGCCCTCTTCATGCAACTTTTCATCAAGTATCATACAAGTGTGAAGATATTTGGAATAATCCACCAACAGTTAGGATTTCCAATACAGATCTAAACTGCTCAACAATGACAGCACTAATGGTATATCAACATAAATGTTTGTCATGTTGCTGCTCTTCTCCTTGACATTTCCCATGCCAAAGGTGTGTGTTTGAAGGCCATTCCTTCCATTCTTCTCCTCCCACAGTGCAGAAATAGAAATGAGAGTAGGTGATGATGATAAGGGAAGAATATTTTTCTCCTCCTTGAGCTTACCCAAGGCTCCTAGTGCTGTAGCTTTGTCTTCTAGTGCTCCAATCCCTCTTAGCTCTAAGCTTGGAGCATCATGTTGTGGGGTCTTCCCCACAAAATCTGAATCAGGTGGCCTCCCAGGTGGTTTGCCACTAGATAAGAGTGTCCCATGCAGAAATCTCATGAACATGATAGATGGAGTTGTAAATTCCTTGCTTCCACTGTGCAAATCCATCTCTAATTTCTATGTGGAAGTGGTATGTGTTGAGCTAATTTATGTACCTAAATTAACACAATTATTTCTTATCAATCCGGGTTGTTTATGCTTTGAGGCAAGTTCACTATATGTGAAGATCAGATGTAATCAAACCTTGAAAGATAAGTTATTCAAAAGCTGAAAGTAATACATCCTATAATTCTAATTCAATTAGTTTAAAAAGAGGAAGAATATTGAAATGGTTCTTGACTCAAGAAGTCCACTTTCACCTCAATTACCACTTAATGAATCAGAGATTAAAGCCAAGAACTTAAGATGGATAAATTATTAATGAAAGAAACTCTTAACTTAAGAGACACATAAGGTATTCCATCATAATTCATTCATCTCAATATCAAAATCTCAATAAGAAACTACTTGCATACAAACAAAGGAAACTAGTTTTAATTCATCATTTTAGTAGAAGGGATGCTCAACTTGAACACCTGTTTTTCCAACTAGATAAAGTGATGAATAAGCTATGAACTAATGAAATCAATCACTATGCATGAACCATGAAGCAATCTGAAATAAAGCTTTGAAAAACCAGTTCTACAATAACCAGATTACAAGGAAATAAAACTAGTTAACAAGGAAGTGTACTTAGCTTGGAATGGGGGCCCTCCACCCTTGCCTTGCACACTTGAGAGGTGATCTCAGAAACTTAAATTCAGTTACACATCCATAGCATTGAACAGCAAAATAATAATAACACAAGTCTTCAAATTAGCTCCTCAATCCAAAGGTGTCACAGCATAAAAGTATAATAAGTTAATACATAAGCCATCAAAGTTTTGGCTTTAAATAAGAAGTCTCATGAAACAAACTGATCTATATTCACTCAAACAAACCCATCTATTCTCATCCACCTATCTAAGTCGAATTCATTACTCCTATACCAAGAAATATGACCAATCCCATAGAATCTCAAAACTGCCCTATTTCTATGGGATTTCTGAATGACTAGTCATGATTGACTAGCACCAAATGGGCCTAATAAAGCTTGTTCTGCTCGAACTAAGCATAGCTGGCTTAATCCTAGTTCCCAAGCTGTCCATCCATGCATTCAATTTGTGCCCAAGTGTCCTGCAATCACATCAACCATAGAGCTATTACGGGAATTTCTAAATCTGCCAATTTTGCACTAAAAACCAAACTTTCATAAAAACTTTAGAATTTGAAAAATTAAAATTAAATACCTGAATGGATATCAAATATACATCAAAATGGAATAAATGAAGTGAAAAATGGATGGGAAATAGATGGATTAGTAAGTTTCTTTGAGCAAAAATAAGACCAAAACTAAGGCCCAACATCTCTCCCTTGCTTATCATCAAGCATGTCCCCATGCTTGCTTATTCCTCTTTGACCTTCTTCTCTCTGTAGTAGATGCTGTACCTATAGATGCTTCCTGTTGTTCTGCCCTGGCCAAACAATCCAAACCTGTGTCATGTCTTTCCCTGAACAAAGCTGCTTTGACCTTCTGTTTTTCATACCTTGCCTGCCACATATTCTTTTCCTTTAACCACTTAAATGCTTGCTTAGAAAGTAGATTATTTTTCCGTTTCAGTCTCCCCAATTCTTCTTTTAATTTTTCATTTGCCTTAACCAATTTAGCATTATCTTTCTTATTTTCCTTGTTTTCCTCTTTTAATTGTTTCTCCATGATTTTGCTAATTTCCAATTGGTCAGTTAGGTCCCTGATTCTTCCAACATTGATTTCTTTTTCAAAATCTTGTGTTGTTTTCATTAGTGATGCTGCTGCTGCATCATTATATGAAGAATCCCCCTCAAATACTTCTTGTGCAATGTCATTTTCTTCTTTTTGTCTTTGGGAATATGTTTCTACTTCCTTGTCTAAGTCAATGGGACTTTTATTCGTAAATCTTCTAGGAATAGACATAACAGATGTTTCATTTTCCTGCATGGCCATGTTATTCTGCTGTTTAGCTCTTGTTCTGGGATACAAGGGTGAGTTCATCAATCCTCTGTTTTCCTGCTCTGTTTTATCCTGTACTTCCTTAATCTGTTCAATGAACTAATTTTTAGACATGAACTCTCTCCATACTATGCCCCGTGACCTCACCTGATACTCAACTAGGATTTTGATCAATCCTTGATGGTAAATCTGTCCTGCTTTAGGCCTGTGTTCATGTTTTACTGTTTCAATCATTCTCAAGAGGCTCCTATATAGGAAGTAAGGCAAGTTAATCCTTTCCTCTCCCTTAATATGTTGTAGAAGTCTGACATGATACAAGTGGGCAACGCTATATCCTCTATCACAAGTCAAAAACTTCTGGATGACCAAAACCAACTCACCCCATGGTTCATTGAACCATTCCCTGGGTATCCCTTTTGTTCTATCAAAAGTTCCTTTCCGGTTCTTCTCAAGAAAGAAAGTCCAAGCTTTCTCCTTGAAGTGCAAGCCCTTGTAATACTTCTCACCTATCATGGGTAGATCTAAAGCTTGGGAAAGATATTCCCGGGTTACAGGAATAATGACATCTCCTACCCGTGTCTGGTCTTGACTGAAGTTATTTATAAAGTCCCTGGTTATCTGTTCAGAGTGGCCATCAAATTTTTGTAAAAAGCTTATCATCCCTGCTTGGTAAAGTTTTTCTATAGTTTCCTTCCCCCAACTCTCTATCTGAAATTTTGGCTCTACTCTAACTGACATTGTTTCTGAAAACCAATGAATGAATGCCTCTGCTGTTACTAATTTCATCTTGACAATAAAAATATAACTATTGTTCGTTTTCAAAACGAAATTTTTAAAGCAAAGAAGCTTACCTTCCTCCTCTCAACAATTTAACTCTGATTTTCTTAACCTCTGTTTACTCTTTTCTCTGCAGCAGCACTGTTTTAATTCCCTGTTCAAACAACCAAACACCTGTATACCCCTGTCAATATGCTACTCTCTGTTCTTGAAAACAAAATACATATGCAAACAATGTTCCATGTATGCTCATCGCCTTATACTGTTGCCAAAATCAAACCATAAGTTCACTGTATGTACAAATAAGGAGTGTTTTGACTACAGCGCATGCATATGGCTCTCGGCCTCAAAACACAAATGATAAAAAAAACACAGCGCATTTAAATTGAGTTTCAAATGGCTCGGCAATCGAATTCCCTTTGGCAACCAAAAATCGCACATGGCATGGCTCGTTCGGCCCTTAGAAACTTCAATCCCCTGTTTCGGTTAAAACAAAAACAAAAACGCGCAGGCAGCAAGGGTTCATAACAGAGACATATGGCGTTTTCATGCATATGATACGTTAGGGATTGACTGTTTGTTGAAATGTTAATGGAATCAGCGCGCACAATAAATACCGCCATGCAACATAAACACGCCATAACAATCATATTTCGGTGCCTCCTCTGTTCATAGACTTCGTTATGAACACGGCACCTCGTTAAAACTCCACATATAATGCCAGACCCTAACGTGTTATCCATGCAATGAATTCATATTTAAATGCTGCGCGATTCACTAGTAGTTTATGCCATGATTTACGCAGTGAATCAACTGATTTAGTGATGTGGTTTCAGCATTACCTGTTGTCAACGAGCGCTTGAGGAATATCCGGCGCTCCAAATCCCTGTTCAACCGTTCAATTGACTGGTGGCAAGAGAAGAGTAACATAACCATTAATAACAGATAGTTCACAACGTATACTTCCACTGTTTTCCGAGCTTAAACAATTATCCCATTACCTGATTGAATCCCAAAAATCGGTGATCACTGATCGTTAAAACCGGGATGATTTTCCTTCTTAAATCCGCCCAAACTCGCTTCACCCTTCTTTTCACTAGTTTGCAGCTTCAAACACCATCTCTCTGAGCTATTTGGCAATGAGGACTGAGGTTTAAAAAATCAAGAACTCGGTCAATTCATGACCGTTTCATGGGTGTACTATGCGCCTCTTGTTCATTGGTGTTACAGTGCGTGGTTGGTATGGCCGTCCTGTTTGACCAGTCACCCGACTGTGTCATGAGGATGGCCAAATCATCGTTTTATTTTGAATGGTATGCGCATAACATTATTGCCACCGTCGTGTGCTCCTCATGCGTGCAATGATATTCAGGCGTTATTTGTATTGCAATGAGTGTATGCAATTACCATTTGACAATACCCCGCCGCAATACTTATATGCACAGTCGTGCCATATAGTTTGCGCGCAGCCGTCCACCATTCCTTATATCATATGCGCCCTTTCCTAAGTTTATACCATATGCCTTCACTTATATCATATACCATATGTTTTATACCACTATATCATATGCGCTTTGGGTTATGATATATGACTATGGCGCATGCACACCATTTGGACTATGGTATATAATTTGATATGGTATATATTCACTTTGATTTCCATATAGCGCATGAGTTTTGTTTGAATTATATAGCATATCTTTATAATTTTAAAATGACCATCTTAGGTCATATTTAAAATTATCACCATTACTAATGCTTGAGTTGTATGTGCAGGTTGAAAAGTTGTCCCAGTTTGATCTTTTAAGCTCTTAAAGAAAAATACTTAGGGGTTAATGAAAATAGGGAATATGTATGGAAATGAAATGGAATATGATGTATGAGGGTTATAGGGTATGTATAGGGAATATAGGATATGAAATGATAATGAATATCCTCAGGTACTAATTTCGACTTAACAAAAACTAAAAATTTCTAAGAAAAATTTGAATTTTCAAGCACAAAATGACTATACATATACTCCCCTGGATGATGTCTGTACAAGTGGGATGAAATCAATTGATCAAATGTTGTAGATGGATCAAAAAGTAAACTTTATTGCTGCTCCTTGTTCTTCATGCTCTGGTTCTTGAATTGTTAGTCAGGTCCCTCTGTAATGATTCTTTGTTTCAGGTCCCTCTGCACTGCTTACAGAATATGCACATGTTGTTTTGACATTGGCAGGTCTTTCAGGTCCCTCTGTAATGATTTCTTATTTCAGGTCCCTCTGTTGAAAATACAAGTTCCTTCTATACTTCAGCTTTCCAGCTAAAGATCTAATGCAAGTCTCCCCCTTGTTTAAGATGTGACTTGTCCTCAAGTCAGTTGTTGATGGAGAGTACCTGTATTGAAATTATGTGAGAACAGTAGAACAAGAATAAGGAATTCATAGAGTCCAAGTTGCCCCGGTTTTCCCCTATGAATTCATGTTTGCTGAGTGCCAGTTGCCTGGTTTTCACTAGCAAACAAATTATTTTTTATTTTTTTATTTTTTATTTTTTATTTTTTATTTTTTATTTTTTATTTTTTATTTTTTATTTTTTTTATGTGTTTTTTTATTCAACTACGGGACTGGAAGGTGGCTGAGCCTAGTGTGCCATGACTTCCAGTTCTGTATCTTCTATCAGTTGTTTCATAAATGCTTCTTTACTGATAGGCCTATTATAAACTTTGAGCCTATGTCCATTCACTATAAAGGAGGTGGAGTCCTGGTCGATTGTCCTGATCTTGACTGCTCCATTGTCAAAGATTTCGTCAATTTCATATGGGCCTAGCTAGTGTGTTGTGAACTTTGCTTTGAAGTCTTTGAATTTGGAGTCAAAAAGTAATGCCCAGTCTCCCTTGCGAAATGTCTTTGTTTTGATATATCTGTCGTGCCACTTCATTCTTTTTTGTTGCACCAATGTAGTATGTTCTATGGCTTGTTGACGATGCTCATCCAATTGATTCAGTTCCATGATCCGCTGCTGTTGTGCTTCTGTCAGGTCTAGTCCTAGTTCAGCTGCTAGTCTGTATGTTTGTATTTGAAACTCTATAGGCAATAAGGCCTCTTTCCCATATACTAACTGGTATGGACTAAAACCAGTTGTATTCTTACATGTGATTCTGTAGGCCCATAGTGCATCTTTTAATTTTTCAGACCAATCTTTTCTGTTCAGCTGTACTGTTTTTGTCATGATATTTTCTAGGACTTTATTTGTTGATTCAACCTGCCCATTTGCTTGAGGATGATATGGTGTAGATTTCCTGTGTTTGATCTTGTATTTCTCTGTTAGATCTCGTACCAACTTTGATGTAAACTGTGTTCCTTGATCTGTTACAATTTGTCTAGGTAATCCATATCTGACAAAGATTTCTTCAAAAAGAAAGGTGACCACTGTATCTTCTGTTGCTCTGTTCACTGCTTTAGCCTCTGCCCACTTGGTTACATAATCTATACATACTAAGATGTACTTATTTCCATTTGATGGTGGATTGATGGGTCCAACAAAGTCAAGTGCCCATTGCTCAAATGGTTCTATGAGGACCTGTGGCTTCAGCGACATCTCATCTGTTGTGATTGGTCTCGCTGTTCTCTGGCAACTGTCACATTGCTTGACATATTTCTTAGAGTCTCTGAAGATGGATGGCTAGTAGTAGCCCAGTTGCAGCACCTTATATGCTGTTCGTTTATCTGCAAAATGGCCACCACATGGTTCATCGTGACATGCTCTTAGAATGTCTAATATTTCATCTTCTCGCACACATTTTCTAATTATCAAATCTGAACCAGTATAAAATAAATCACCATTTACCCAACTATACCTAGAGCTTTCTCTGACAATTTTGTGTCTTTGCTTTTTAGTGAATTGAGTTGGAAACTTTCCAGAAGATAAATAGTTTGCAATGTCTGCAAACCATGGTGTTTTTACTGTGATGGCAAACAGGTGTTCATCGGGAAAGTTATCTGCAACCGGATTTGGATCGTTGGGTGAATGTATGCGGGACAGAAAGTCAGCCACTTGATTTTCCTTGCCTGGCCGATCTTGTATTGTGATATTAAATTCTTGCAATAACAGTAACCGTCTTGTTATTCTTCCATTGGTGATGGGTTTATTCATCAAGTATTTGATTGCTGAATGATCTGTATGAATGAAAACTTGATATCCTGTTATATAGTGTCTGAATTTGTTTACTGCATGTATAACGGCTAACATTTCTTTCTCTGTGACTGTGTAGTTCAATTCTGCAGGCGTTAGATTCTTGCTTATAAAGTATATTGCATAATTGAACAAGTTCTCTTTCTGTCCAAGAGAGGCACCTATCGCAGTATCAGATGCATCAGTTGATATATGAAATGGAAAATACCAGTTTGGCCCACGGAGAATGGGTGCAACCGATAATTTCTCTTTCAGATTTTGAAATGCATTTTGACAGTCATTTGTCCAGTGAAATTCAATATCTTTTGCTAATAGTTTAAACAGAGGTTGGGCTATTTTACTGAAGTTTTCAATGAATCGTCTATAATAGCCTGCATAGCCTAAGAAACTTCTTACCTCTTTCCGTGTTGTAGGAGGCATTAAGTTTACTAGGACTTGGATTTTTGCTGGATCCACTTTAATTCCTGAAGCAGAAATATGGTGTCCCAGAACTATTCCTTCTGTCAACATCATATAGCATTTCTCATTGCTTAATGACAAATTTGTTTCAATGCATCATTTTAGAACTTTCTCAAGGTTATTTAGGCAATCATTATATGTGTTTCCATAAACTGTGAAGTCATCCATATAAACCTCTACACATTCATGAATTAGATCAGCAAAGATTGCAAGCACTGCTCGTTGAAAAGTTGCAGGTGCATTACATAAACCAAATGGCAAAACATTATATGCATAGGTTCCCCATGGGCAAGTGAATGTTGTATTGTCTTGGTCTTCTGCTGCTATTCTTATCTGGTTGTATCCACTAAACCCATCCAAGAAGGAGAAATTTTTTTTTCCAGCTAATGAGTCTAACACTTGATCAATGAATGGTAGAGGAAAATGATCTTTTAGTGTAGCTTTGTTTAGTTCCCGATAGTCCACACATACCCTCCACTTTCCATTTTTCTTTGGTACAATAATCAGTGGAGAAACCCATTGACTATCTGAAATAGGATAGATGAATCCAACATTTAACAATTTTTGCAGTTCCTCTTTCACTATTTCTTTCATCATGGGATTCATTCGTCTTTGAGGTTGTCTTACAGGTTTGAGTTGATCATCTGTATAGATGTGGTGGACACAGGTGCTAGGATGGATTCCTTGCATGTCAGTATAATCCCAGGCAAAATCTTTTGAATATTTCTGTAATAATGCAATTACCTCTTGCTCTTGTGCTGATTGCAACTCGTTTCCAATGTTTAAATGTTTTCTAGGATTTACCTCAATTGTTTTTATTGTTGGATTGGAGATTGTGTTTACAGGAAAGATGTCTATAAAAGATTTCCGCAAAGTTTGAACAGTACAAGTTTCCTGAAAGCATTGATTCAAAAGGTTACTTGCAGCTTCATATTGGACTTCTCTAAGCTACTCTGAAATACTTGGTTCTGAAATGAAAAGATCCATTAAGTCTTCATTCTCTTCTTCTTCTCTCAAATCAAAGAATTGATTTATACTTAAAACTGATTTAGTTTGCTGTTTTTATTGAGCTTCAAGCACTGATTCTAAAGAAGTTGATTGTGCAGGTGAATAAAGAGCAATGTGTTTCCTTTCATCTCCATGTGAAATAATCATGCTTCCTGATCTGCATCCTATGAAGGCATCGGCAGTAGCTAACCATGGTCTGCCTAAGATTAGAGGATGTCCTCCCAAATTTGTTTTTGGTTGCAAGATAAGGAAGTCAACAGGATACTCCCATGAATCCAAAGAGACTATGATATCTTCCAATATTCCTTCAGGAACAACTTTAGATCTATCTGCTAGTTCTAAGATTGTAGAGGTTGATCTAATGTTGTTCAAATGCAAAGTTTTCATTGTCTCCATTGTCATTACATTTATAGCTGCTCCCAAGTCTATTAATGTGTTTGGTATTGAGAAATTATTTATTGATATAGTAACCATAGGGATACCAGGATCAATATATTTTTCTACTATGGTTTGTGTAGACATGAGGCTTGCTAGTTTACCAATGACTTGGATTGTAGTAGGATCCTTCTTCTTTTTCTGTGATTTCCTAATGCACAATTCCTTTATTGTTTTAGCATATATTGATATTTTCTTTAATTGCCTTCAACAAAGGAATTTTTACATAAGCATTTTTTAACTCATCTAAAATATCAAATTCGGGAAGGGTTATTTCTTTTTGTTGTTCCACTAACCTTTCAGGATAAGGTGGTGTTTGTGTTGTAATGTTTGTTCCTTTCTGAATTTGTATCTTAGTTTGTGATGTTTCAGGTGATTCTCCTTGTTCAGTTGGTTCTTCTATGATTGGAGGAGAATTCTTTTTAAGCACTTTTCCAGACCTTAGATGGACTTCATTAAGAGGAAGAATTGAATATGTGGAAAAACATGTTGCTTCCTCTACAGTGTATGCAGCTTTGTCCACCTTATTATTCGGATTTGCAATTGGTTGGGCTGGTAATTGAGTTGGTCTGGGTTGATTTGTGGGTAGCTGTAACTGTTGTGGTTGGGTCAACAACGGTGGAGGATTCTGCTGTGGAAGTGGGATGGATTGTGGATATGCAGAATGTTGTTGTTGAAATGGTATGGATTGTGGATATTGAGGATATTGTGGATATGTAAATGGTTGTTGGTATTGTTGCTGGTATTGTTGTTGATACTGTTGAGGTGGCTGGTTTCCATAACTATATCCTCTCCAACCTTGTGCAGGTTGTTGTGGATATTGTTGTGGAGGCCAAGCTTGCCATGGCATTGGAGGGGTCCAAGGATTTTGAGGTGGATAGAGGTAATTTTGTTGAGGGAATTGTTGTTGATTTTGTTGAGGCATCCTAGGTTGCCATGGTCTTCGTGGTGCTACATAATAAAAACCTTCTATTCCTGGCACTTCTTCCATTGAATTCATTTGTAATTCTTTCAATCTTAGACAATTTTCTGTGGAATGATTTCCTGTACAAAGACCACAAACCTGAACACTATCCAAAGGACATTCTCTCAATGGATGTTTCTTTCTACATTTGGGACAAAATATTGCTAGAGCTTGTTCTTGTTCTTCTTTCTTCTTGTTTGCCTTTAGCACATCTACTTATGTCCCTAATGTACTCAAGAGATCTGTTTTGAAGTTCTCCAATAAGCTTCCTATTTCAGCTCTTGTTATCCCTCCTGCAGCTGACTTTGATGCTTTTGAACTTACTTCTCTTCTTCCTGTTTTTGATCTTCCTCTAGAATATTTTTGACATAAGTCAACAATTTCTTCGAATGGTAGGTTTGAAATGTCTCCTTTACCCATCACATTCAAGATGTCAAGGTATTCATCCCTTACACCCTTGAGAAAGATTGTTCGAATGGTTTCTTGATTTAGAGAGTGTTGTTTAGATTTCTGTAGATTATATAAAAATATTTCCAAATATTCTTCTAAACTTTCATCTTCTTGTTGTGTCATTCTGAAAACATCTTCCTTTGAATCTCTAGATCTACAATAAGCTTGATATTTTTTAAGGAAGACTGATCTCATATCATCCCAAGAAGCTATTGTTTGTTCTCCTAAACCCATAAACCATTTCAAAGCTGCTGCTTCTAATGTTGCAGGGAAAAGACGAAGTTTATGAATGTCATCAGTGTATCCATATGTTCTACATAGAATATCAAATTCAAACATAAATGCATCAGGATCTTCCGTGGACATTCCATAAAAGTTTGGCAATACAGAAGGTGGAATATTTTTCATTTTCACTTCTTCTCCTAATATTGCACTTGTGTCTATTATTGGAAAGCCAAAGGTAGTCTCTTGATCATTACCATCTTCTTGTCTTTTCCGATCGTTTTCTATTTTTCTATCATTTTCTTGTTTTATCTCCTGCTCTCTCTTTCTTCTCCATTCTATTTGTTGTCTTTCATATTCAGCTCGTTGTTCAGGAGTGAAAATAACAGATCCATGTCCCTCTTCTGCCATTGGTTGATTTGTTTCAATTTTGAGTGGAGTTTCAGGTTGTTGGAAGATAGGAGGATTTATGGATGGAAAGACAGATTGTTTTCCTTTGATAATTTCTTTTTGTTTTCCAGAAATTGAAGATTGTTTTTGCTTTGCTTCCCAAGCTAACAAAGTTTGCCTCTCAATCAAAGTTAGTCTTTGTCCACTTCTTTGTTTTTCTGCCAATTCCTCAATTATTGGATTACCAGTAACTGGGGTGTTTGATGATCCTATCTCTATTTGTGGGGGATTTTTGACAAATCTACCTTGAGGATCTCTATATCTAGGCATAAAGAAACATAACTAAAAAATGTAACTAATGTTTTTGTTGTTTTGAAATTTATCTTTCTATTGACTATGCCGATATTTGCCTCCCCGGCAACGGCGCCAAAATGTTGAGCTAATTTATGTACCTAAATTAACACAATTATTTCTTATCAATCCGGGTTGTTTATGCTTTGAGGCAAGTTCACTATATGTGAAGATCAGATGTAATCAAACCTTGAAAGATAAGTTATTCAAAATCTGAAAGTAATACATCCTATAATTCTAATTCAATTAGTTTAAAAAGAGGAAGAATATTGAAATGGTTCTTGACTCAAGAAGTCCACTTTCACCTCAATTACCACTTAATGAATCAGAGATTAAAACGAAGAGCTTAAGATGGATAAATTATTAATGAAAGAAACTCTTAACTTAAGAGACACATAAGGTATTCCATCATAATTCATTCATCTCAATATCAAAATCTTAATAAGAAACTACTTGCATACAAACAAAGGAAACTAGTTTTAATTCATCATTTTAGTAGAAGGGATGCTCAACTTGAACACCTGTTTTTCCAACTCGATAAAGTGATGAATAAGCTATGAACTAATGAAATCAATCACTATGCATGAACCATAAAGCAATCTGAAATAAAGCTTTGAAAAACTAGTTCTACAATAATCAGATTACAAGGAAATAAAACTAGTTAACAAGGAAGTGTACTTAGCTTGGAATGGGGGCCCTCCACCCTTGCCTTGCACACTTGAGAGGTGATCTCAGAAGCTTAAATTCAGTTACACATCCATAGAATTGAACAGCAAAATAATAATAACACAAGTCTTAAAATTAGCTCCTCAATCCAAAGGTGTCACAGCATAAAAGTATAATAAGTTAATACATAAGCCATCAAAGTTTTGGCTTTAAATAAGAAGTCTCATGAAACAAACTGATCTATATTCACTCAAAAAACCCATCTAATCTCATCCACCTATCTAAGTCGAATTCATTACTCCTATCCCAAGAAATATGACCAATCCCATAGAATCTCAAAACTGCCCTATTTCTATGGGATTTCTGAATGACTAGTCATGATTGACTAGCACCAAATGGGCCTAATAAAGCTTGTTCTATTCGAACTAAGCATAGCTGGCTTAATCCTAGTTCCCAAGCTGTCCATCCATGCATTCAATATGTGCCCAAGTGTCCTGCAACCACATCAACCATAGAGCTATTACGGGAATTTCTGAATCTGCCAATTTTGCACTAAAAACCAAACTTTCATAAAAACTTTAGAAATTGAAAAATTAAAATTAAATACCTGAATGGATATCAAATATACATCAAAATGGAATAAATGAAGGGAAAATGGATGGGAAATAGATGGATTAGTAAGTTTCTTTGAGCAAAAATAAGACCAAAACTAAGGCCCAACAATATGTGAGGGGTATGTATGCATGCCTTTGATCATTTGAGATTTACCACTCTTCTTTTCCACCCATTCCATTTTTAAAGCCTCCCAATCAGTGGTGAATTTCTCCAATGTAATCAACCATTGAACACCCAAAATCACATTGGTGTCTGGTATGTCAACCATAAAGAAGTGATCAACCAAAGTGTAAGTTCCCATGGTGACTAAAAGTGATGGGATATAATGCATGCATTGCATTGTTCTATCTCCCGGGACCAAAAAAGAGAATCCCTCAAAAGTATCAGTGAGTATTGTCCTCCTTTGTACAAGATGGGCATCAATGAAGTTGTGGGTGGCCCCAATATAAATCAGTACAGAAACCCTCTGATTCAAGATTGAACCTTGAAATCTAAAGGTCAAGTACTTAGGTACTCCCCTAAAATATGAAAGAGTCCCTCCAATAGGATAAAATGCTCCATTCCCATCTCCTGATGGTGTTGGATCTCCTCCAGCAGTGTTAGCATTGTGACCTCTTCTTGGTTGATCTTCTTCTTTCTCCTCAATATCTGAGGGGACCTCTATGTAATGTGATTTTCCAGTAGCACATCTATGTCCAAGTGTCCATGATTCTTGGAAAGTGAAGCATAGCTTATTATTCCTTAGATATCTCCAGACTTCATCATCAAGAGGCTTCTTGTATGAGCTCTCTTTGAAGGAACAACTTTCTCTTCCTTTCCTTTAGAAGGAAAAGAGGGCTTATGCTGAAAGTTTGATTTTTCTTTTGGCAAGGCATATTGAAGGTCTCTAGCCCTCTCAATGGAATCATGCAAAGTAGTGGGCTTGGTAGAATTTACCAACCCATGAAGAGGTTCATCTAAACCATATATGAACATGTACACCCTTCTTTCAACAGACAAATTAGGAACCATAACATATAATCTTAAAAATTCAGAAATGTAAGACTCTTCATTACCTGATTGTTTTAACTTTGCAAGGCTCATGAATGGTGCCTCTGGATCTCTTCTATCAAACCTTTCCACCAGCCTTCTAGTGAACTCTGAATAAGCAGTCACATTGGCATGACCCAATGTAGACAAGCCATGGAACCACCAGTCATGTCCTTCACCTTCAAAGTGCAGCGTTGCAATCTTGATAGCCTCCATCTCAGGAACTTTGTTCAGCTAAAAGTAGATGTCAAGTTTTTCTACCCATGCTTTGGTAGAACACTTGGATGACCCATCAAAATTGGGTAAAAATAATCTGCCCATAGAGTGATGTCGATCATGATTCTAAGTGAATCCACCATCTCTATGTTGATGCCTTGGTCTTATTTTGTCCTTCAACTGACAAAACTCTTGAAAACTCAAGT
This sequence comes from Pinus albicaulis, assembly GCA_034641835.2. Taxonomy (NCBI): domain Eukaryota; kingdom Viridiplantae; phylum Streptophyta; class Pinopsida; order Pinales; family Pinaceae; genus Pinus; species Pinus albicaulis. Next base: position 353,807 of record JAXQQM020058911.1, on the reverse strand, counting down.
GATATTTGAATCTCTGATTTTGAGACTCATATTATTCAAAATAGTCTTCAAGGGATGCTTGATCTTGAAACCCTTAATTTCCCACAGCCAAAAAGGTAGGCATGGTAGAGCGTTGGGAAATTTATGGCTGATGCACTGGTTGATCATTCCAGTGGTGAGACATGCCAAAGCTTTCTCCAAGATGAAATCTCTTAGGAGATTCTTTGATCCTATCCAATATCATCTCTTTGATCTCTCTAGCAAGATCCTACATGGCTCTCAAAATGATCTTTGCAAATTTCTTTCCTTCTTCATCACTTCTAGATTCAGGGGCTTTACCCTTGTCTTTATCATCATTTGTGTAATCAAATTTCTTCTGTCTTCTTTTTAGATACCTATTCTCTCTATCAGTAAGAGAATCTTATTCTTCTGAATACATATTGGCTTCTTAGAAAGCACAGGTTGTGCCAAGATGATTGCTCCGATACCACTGTAATATTCCCAATTGGGAAATGCAGCAATAATAAACAGTTATGCAAAGAAATAACACAGATCATCTAAGTAAGAGTAGGAGGAAAATATGGGGGTTCTTTATTTACATTTACATCAAAAAAATATATGCATAAGATAGCCCATGAGATGTACAACAAGAAATAGAAGACTTTTATAGAAGAAAATCCTCAAAAAGAGGTGTCGCAACCATGTATTAAGACTGAAAAGAGATTGACATCGTTATTTTATTAGTTGTAACTGTTGTAGATTACACTTTAGATCTAGAGCAGATCTTTGTATAAAAATTTAGATCTATATGATATCCATACACTAGATAGGCTCTTCTTCAAATCCCCCTTGGGATTTTTAGCAAATCATGAAGTACAAGGAGTAGATCTGAGATCTAATGCAGAAAATTTGCAGAAATATTCAAAAATTCATGTACATACAGATCTGATCTGATATATACAATATGATGATCTCCACCAATGGATATCAAATGTGAAGGGCAGATCCCCAACACATGAAAACCACTCCAAAAAGTGTGCCAAAATATCCTGCAACAATACCCACACAAACAACGCAGTACTGGAAGAGAGACTGCACTGTAGGCTTTAAAACAAGTTTGGTCTCAAACCAAGATCTGAAACTGTAGCTCCAATCATCCATTACTCTCTTACCAATGGGATAGAAGCCTTCCCCACTGAAAAGGAGAACTAGAATGGCCTAGATATGAGTAGATCTAGCCTCCATTTGTTGTAGCTTACAAAGACAACCAAACCCTCAATAGGATCTACATTGTAGTTGGAAGAAGAAGCCTAGCCTTCAGCCTGATAGTGGAGAAGAAATGCAAGACTCTTCCAAGAGGCCTCTCAAGGAAAGAGGTGGGATTCCCAATTAGGAACACCTAGTGCTAAACAACACTATTCTCAGCTAAAAAGCCAGAGAATGAGAAATGTATAAACAAACAATATCTTCAGAAATAACATAATCATTAACAACCTTCTCATGCTTCCATCCTCTTCCTTTTATAAGTTGAGAGCTTGAAAAACCCTAAACCATCTCAATGAAATAGCTCCTTTCACATGATCCACCTCCAACTAAAACTGCGTTGTGCCTCATTGATGGCCACTCCTCCAAGAAAGCGTTGTTGATTTGGTCATGGTTGACCCAGACAAAATATTTAACCCATTTGACACCTAAGGGTGCTTATTTAAATAGCCCAGATTTATCCTTGTTCACATGTGGCATTGATTTATTTACTTTTTAGGAGTTTTTTTGATCCTCCTTTACACATTTATTCATGAAACAGAAAAATAAAACAAAAATGAATATTCCCATTAGCTTGGGAATAATTGGGAATATTACAATTTTGAAGCAAGAGTTGAGTTTGTTGGTGGAACAATTCGAATTTGTTGCAAGATTTTCTTGGTGCTACAGTTGAGTAAACATCGAAATGGCTTTCAATGGCTTGCAACTAGAGTATTCACTCGAGGGCAGCTTGAACTACATTTCCTGGAAGGACAGGATGGAGGTGGTACTCGAAGATAATGGCTTGAAGGAATTCATCGACAGTGATGTTCCTAAGCCCACTTCGACGGATGTTGCATTACTTGATGCATGGAAAAATAAATTGGTGAAGGCGAGAAGGATTCCATTGGAAGGTGTATGAGACCACATTGTCTCAAGCCTTCATGGGAAAGCCACACCATATGCTATGTGGAAGGCTTTGACGGATCTTTTCCAAAGCAGCAATGACCATAGGAAATTGGTGCTGAAAGATAAACTCAGGAAGATCAAGATGGAAAAGGGCGACAATATTCCAAAGAATATCACAAAGTTTGTCCAATGTCGGGATGCACTGGGGAGTGTGGGAATCATTGTTGCTGATGATGATTTGGTGAGCTTGGCTCTCTTGGGACTTCCTAAGAGTTGGCACAGTTATGAAGACTCTGTCAACGGACAGGAAAAAATGTCAGATTGGGAACGACTGTGGTCAGATCTAGTGCAGGAGGAGTTCAGGCGAAACGTCAGAGATGGCTCTTCATCAAAGCATGATGATGAAGAGGATTGTGCTTTGGCTGCCAAGTCAAGGAAAGGTAAGGGGAAGAAATTCCATTCAAAATCTGATTCTAAAGGCAAGAAGCTGGATTTTTCCAAGGTGAAGTGTTTTCACTGTCACAAACATGGGCATCTCGCTACTAACAGTCTGCAGAAGAAGAATAACAAGAAGGTTATTGGAGCTGCAGCTAGTGAGGCCCTTGCCTCGCAATTTGAACTTGATTTTTCTTTGATCGCATGAATGGTTTCAAGTGCATTGGGGTCGGTGTGGTATCTAGATAGTGGCACTTCCTTCCCCATGATAGGAGATAAGGAGATTTTCAGTGACTTGGAGGACAAATATCTCCAAATGCATATAGAGATGGGAAACGATGGAAGATAAAATGGGACCACAATTGGTACCATTACCTTTGAGAGGGAGTCAGGTAAACCATTTCAATTGAAATATGTTATGCATGTTCCAGGTTTGAATAAAAACTTGGTATCAGGCACAATGTTGGAGGACAGAGGCTATGACGTTGTTTTCAGTGGCGGAAAATCTTTCCTGCGACATAAAATAATGGGTCAATCCAAGAGGATAGGGATTCATGTTAAGAATCTCTACAAGATGGAGGTAGATGGTTACGCTGCCATGATGGGAAAGTCAGAAAAATTGGTGAGTCAGGATGAGGGCGAAATATGGCATAGGCGATTGGGACATCTTCATCATGGAGCCTTGAAAGTCATGCAAAAAATATCTACTCGACTTCCAATGGGAACACTTGCTCAATTAGATCAGTGCAAGGGTTGCACCATGGGAAGGTATCTAAAGTCCACCTTTCATGAAAAGGAGAACCATGCTTCGGTGATCCTGGAGAGAGTTCACACAGATGTGTGTGGACCATTCTCGGTTTCTTTAACAACAAAACATAGGTATTATGTTATTTTTGTTGATGACTTTTCTCGTAAATGTTCGATCTTATTCATGTAAAAGAAGGATCAAACATTCTCAAATTTCTGTGACTTTAAGGCCTTGGTGGAGAAAGAGTTAGGGAAGCAAGTGAAGGCTCTAAGGAGCAATAATGGTGGAGAATACATCTCTAACGAATTCAAAGACTTTTGCAGCAAATAAGGAATTTGAAGAGAACTCATAGCGCCTCATAACTCACAACAAAATGGGGCCGCAGAGAGGAAGAATAGAATGATCGTGGGTGCAACACGAGCAATGTTGCATGATCAGGGCCTACCAATGCATTTGTGGGTGGAAGCATGCAACACTGCGGTTTATGTGAAAAATCGTTGTCATTATAGAGCACTTGGCATGGGCACACCTGAAGAAGCTTTCAGTGGTAAGAAACCGTATGTTTCTCACTTTAAGATTTTTGGCTCATCTGTTTATGTGCATGTGACCAAGAATGCTAGGAAGAAGCTGGGGTCGACTGCTGAAGTTGGGATATTTGTGGGGTACACAGAAACACCCGATAATTATCGTGTGTATTTTCCTAACAGTAAGATGACTGTTGTGCAATGGGATATAAAATTCGATGAGGGGAAATCCATGCGGTTTTCGCTTGAGAGGGAGCTCAACTTGCATGCGGAGGAAGAATTGTTGGTTCCCAAAGTTGAGTCTCTAGATGTGAATCATCCAAATGAGGAGGTTCATGGAGTGGAGGAGTCCACTCATGCAGAGCCAAACATCAAAACTGGTAGAAGGCGTACCACAGAAGCTGATAGGTTGAGACTTGATGTTGCACAGAATGTAGGAGCCCCTACTTCACAACGCAGAAAAAGACAGTCTCCTGACCGATTTACTAGATACATGGCTCTCATGAGAAAATGTATCGTGATTGAGCCATCTTCCTTTTAGGAAGAAATGTAGGAGCCCATATGGGTAGATGCAATGGTGGAGGAGTATGACTTGATTGTCAAAAACAGTGCTTGGTAAATTGTTCCAAGGCCAGTTGATAAATTAGTGGTAGGTTCGAGATGGATCTAAAAGGTAAAGCAAGCTACTGCTGGGAATGTTGAGAAATACAAGGCCAGATTTGTGGCCCAAGGCTTCTCACATATCGAGGGGATTGAATATGAAGAAACCTTTGCACCTATCGCACAATATTCTTCCATAAGGACCATCCTTGCTCTCTCAACGCAGATGGGTTGGCGCATTCATCAGATGGATGTGAAGAATATGTTTCTCAATGAGATCATTGAGGAAGAGGTGTACATAGAGAATCCTGAAGTATTTGAGATCTTCAGCAGTAAGTCGCATGTGTGCAGACTCAAAAGAGCGTTGTATGGGCTGAAGCAAGCACCCTGTGCTTGGTACACTTAGATAGATAGTTATTTCACCAGAATTGGCTTCACCAAGAGTGAGGTGGATGTAAACCTATACCAATTATGGTGGAGGGTGATATTTTAATCATTTTTCTTTATGTTGATGATTTAATACTTACTAGTGATGAGCAGTTGATACACTCGTGCAAGGAGGACCTTGCAAAGGAGTTCGAGATGAAGGATATGTGCCTCCTTCATTATTTCCTTGGATTGGAAATATGGCAACGAGATGGTGAACTTTTTGTGTCTCAAGGTAAGTATGCAAGGGAGATACTGGGTAAGTTTCACATGGAGGGTTGCAAACCCATGGATACTCCTCTTCCAGGAAACTGGAGGAAAGAGGACGCTACATCTGGAGAGGTTGTGGATGCTACTGTCTATCGATAGTTAGTGGGTACACTAATGTATTTAGTAAATATGAGACCATACATATGGTATGTGGTTAACCAGCTAATTCAAGCGATGGCTAAGCCTACCAAGCTCTTTTGGAAGGCAGGAAAGCATATCCTGAGATACCTTAGGGGAAAATCTGAGTATGGATTGTGGTACAAATAGACAGATGAGGTGAAGTTGCATGGCTTCATAAATCCAGATTGAGCAAGCAACCCAATGGACAGAAAGAGCACATCAGGGGGAATATTTAGTATCGGATATACAACTTTTCTTGGTACAACAGGAAATAAAGATCCGTGGCACTCAGTTCAGCGGAAGTGCAATACATGGCAACAAGTTGTTATGCGGATTAATCCCTCTTGCGGACAAGAGAGATCTCCCTAGTATTCTATGAATACTAGAAATGAAAATCCATTTGTAAATCGTTTTCTCTATATTATTTACAATTCAGAATTATTATAAACAAATAAAGAGGACATGCCCCTACCTTGAAATCCAACGTTCGGTGCAGTCTTTTATCCAGTCGCTCCAAAGAGGCTTCTCCAGTAAGTAGAACCTACAATCAAAGACAAACAAAAGAATTAAAAGCACCTGCAACATATAATAATTAAGAACAACTAATATAACTTAGTGATCAAGGAGTCTAAGTATTGAATTATTCAAATAAGCACAAGAACAACTCAATGAGAAAAGGAGATCCATATGTATTATCTTTGAATGAAAAGAGTAACTTTAAAACCTGTGTTGGTCCCCCATGTTTTGACAGTTTGGCAAATCAAAAGACAAGGCAACATCAGAACCAATCTTTAGAGTTCCAGGATCTAGTCCTCCTGTTCTCAGAGAGGGATCTCTCAAATGTTTGATCGCAAAGGTTTATCTTGTGTGCTTTGAGTATGATTTTAGATTAGTTATTAAGTGCAGGTTTTTGTTTATTTGGTTGGATTGATTTGATACAGCAGAACATGGAAGGTCTAGGAAAGATAGACAGAAAGAGGAAATATCTGGTTCATTGGGCGATGGAGTCAAAATAAGGTTATGACAAACTCATCAATGGATATGGGATATCAAAGGGAAAATCTAACTTGGCCACAAGATCCTTTTGTTTTTGGAATGAGATGAACATTAATGATTTGGAAAGAGAAGTTTAATTCTCAACAAAGGGAACTTGAAGAACATAACTCAACAATAAAGAGATATTTGATAGACAGGGCTAACCATAAATCCTACAAACATTATTTAAGCAAATAATGACTTCAAGACAACTTTTAAAATGAAATCTAAGATTCGGGGAACTCCCTATTTCCTCAAAGATTTTATTTTAAAGGATTTAGAAAACATAAAATATTTACTGATAATTGCAGTCATAGAAGAGGGAACACCTAAATAACATCTATGCTTACAACTATAACGACCTTCAAAACAACTGCTCAAGCAATGGCAAAGGGCAAGATCAAAACTGACCTCTTTGATTAACTCAAAACAATGGTACTTCAAAGGGAGACTTCAATAACAACTTTCAAGTGATAGTAGACAAGCAGGGAAAACCATAAATCATGCTAAAACCAACTATTTGAGCTATTAAGGAAATAAACAAGCATGAAGACTAAAGAGAAGGTTTAAAGCCTCTAAAATACTTCAACAGAAGAAAACATAAAACAGTGAAGGGTGAACAGGTCTAAGGTGCTTCCAGGAGTCATTTCCTAGCCTAAAACTTTCAGCCTACTGTAGTAAGAAATTATGGAACATAATGAAAACAAGGGAAAAAACATTTAACAGTTCAGAGCACTTCACCAACAGCCAAGCTCATGGATCCAATGATAGAGCCTTCTCAGCAACAGACATGCAACGACATCATCAAGACATCCAAGAATCCAAATTATTTTCAACTTCAACAAACTTGTATATTTATTTCAGAGAGTTTCAATATTACAACTTGTGATCAAACAGCAACCAACCTTCTCATCTTATGCAGAAGTACTTATAGGAAGATGAGGAGGTGAGAACTAACAAAAATATCTCGTGAACCATTAATACAGATTAAATGACTTCTCGGTCTTTTGAGGGGTTCGATGGAGAAGCGTACAGGTGGATCACTGTATTAATGTTTTACAATTAATATCAAAGCTCGACAAGAGCTTTATTTGACTTTGAGGCTCTATGTTTCGTCCGGAGCAACTCTGCAGCTATTTTCTATTACACTCCTTTGGCAGAATTAACTTCTTGGTAGCGCTGGAGGCAGATATTCCCTGAATCAATAACTTCGGCCTCTATTTGAAAGGTTTGAGGCAACAGGTGGCTCTTTGTAGTAGCTGAGGAATCAATTCGCCTCAGTTGAAGCGGTGGAAACCTTTCTGTCATCAAAACATTTATGATTTTCTTTTAAACTGTGTTTCAGATTGGGGATTAGGATTTTAATAACTGTCTTAGTCGTAATCCCCACAAAAACTGTCTTCAACCTTCTTCTGCTGTGCTCTATCTTCAAACTGATACTCTTTAACTGTTTTTGAATTAAAACAGTGTCTTGTCGATGTGCAGGCCGCACTGGGCTTTTCGGCATCAATGCTCATGAAACATTGACGAATCATTGAATCCAACCGCGTGAATGGTTCTCTTTAACAGGTCGAAGGCACAGGAAACGTCTTTCCAGACCCTCGGCTTTCTTTCATTATACAATGGAAAACCATTAAAACACCTGCAAAACACAAAAATAGTTAAGAAATCCAGCGGAAATAGGTTTAAAATACTTCAGATGGCGGGGGAGGAGCATAGCCGTCGGATGAAGGCAACCAACGGTGGAGATTTTCGTAGACGAGGCGAAAAGGAGAGCGGGGAGATGAACAAGCCGGAGTAGTTTTGGACCGTCCAATCTGGACACGTGGACGGTCCAGATTCAATCGAAGGGTCTCAATCGGAGGTGGCAGAAAAGGGGATGTGAATGAAAATTTCAGTGCGATTGAAATAAAACTCCGATGCGATTGCGCAATCGGGAGGGGAGAGGCGATTAAAACATTCCGATCGAAACATTTCGATTGAAACATTGCTATTGAAACATTCTGATTGAGACATTTCGATTGGGCGATAACCGTTCGATCTGCAGATCAGATCAACGGCCTAGATCCTTTGTTTTCTTGCACCGGTGGGACCCTTATACTTGGTAAGAAAACCATAAATTTCAATAAAAAGCAAGGTTTTGAGTGAAATGGGCGGAATATATATATGATAGGCTGGCGCCCGATTGCGGTGCCACTGGGTGTATGGAGTACCATGGGCCCGGGCTTTATATAACTAGGGCCAATCGCAATCGAAACATTCGGGCCCGGTCTTTTTGATCAACCCATTTTAAATTCTTCGATCGCGATTGCGCGATCGGTCTTTTTGATCAACCCATTTTAAATTTTCCGATCGCGATTGCGTGATCGGTCTTTTTGATCACCCATTTTATTTAAACATGTGACTTTAAGTTTTTAACTTAAAACTTCGGAAAGTGGGTTTTTGGGTTTACAAAGGAAAATATTGACCGGAGGGGGATTTTTTAATAGTTTAGCGCCTGATTGCGGGCCCACGGGTAAATGAAATAACAATATGATCTGCGGTTTAGGAAAAAGGGGCTGATCGCAATCGATATTTTGAAATGACTCACAAGCATGCACACTTTGAATCTTTTCGATTCGATTAGCGCTTCATGGGTTTGGCGCTTGGTTTTTATGATGAGGGCATATTGGGGAAGTGGTTTAGGGCTTAGCCCAAGGGGCTTAGGTCCATAAAAAGACTTGTATTTTTATGATTTTTCACGGTTTTTTAATGGAAACAAAGGGTGCCGAAAGGGTTAAAAAGTGATTTTTTAACCATGGGAAGGGTGATTTATGAAGGGGAGAAAAGAAAAGATGAATAATAGAGGAAAAATATGGAAAAAAGGGAAAGGAAAAGAAGGTTAATTTCGAGTGGGAGAAAGGGAAAAGGGATGGCTTTGCAGCAGTTTCTTCTTTGTATTTCAGCAGAAATTTCAGAGTATGAGATGAGAACAGTAATGAGGATTTTGGACAAAGGCAGAAGGCCTTCAAGGAGTCTTCAAAAGCCAAAAATTTTTAGTGATGAAATTTGTTCTTTGAAGGCTCAAAACATATTTAGCCACCTTTGGGTATAACAAAAAAAATTATAGGTGGCTAACAACCTGATGCCTTGATGTCGTACAAGTTTCTCCCGAGGTCCTGAAAAATCGTTCCTCCTTCAATTTGACAAGCCTTCCTCTCTTTGAACCAGTATGGAGTTATGGAAATAAGGGTGTGATCATTCTAATTCCAACAACAACTAGTGTAGAGAGTATTCTCTCTTGAGAATTCCTTCAGCAATTAACATATATGTCTACCCTTGAGAGTGAAACATGAGCTCAATTTATAGGGAAATGGAGGTAGTTTCAGTTCCATGAAGAGGGGGATGGATTCCTATCATGAATGGATTTGAGCTCCATAGACCAAGGGATAAGCTCCATGAGTGGAGGGACAAAGCTTGAACTGATCTCGCCTCTAGAAGCTTTCAGTTGGGAGAATATTCAACCAATTGGGCTTCTAGAACTTAATTTTTCCTTTATTTGATTTTTTACGGGGGTCCACAGATTTTATAAGTAGAACACATGGGAGCTGCCACAGGCTATAGAACAAGTATCCGCGGACCCACAAGAAAGGGCTAGGAAAAGTGCGGAGTTATAATTTTAAGGGTTTTAATGAGATTTTCTCCAATTCCAAGACTTGGTTTAGGAACATTAGGGATTTTGAATTCTAAGGGGGCATACTATAGGTAGTGCTGGACCTATATGGATATTTAAATGTCATGGTGACAAAATAATATGTAACATATTTCCCCCTAAAGTGAGAACTCTGAGGTTGTTCTGAAGAGTGAAGTGCTTTATCATTCCGAGGATTGGATTGTGGATACACCGATCGAAAACCTGTAAAAAAATTCAATGCAAGAATATATATATATATATATATATATATATATATCAATCATCGCTTAGGTAGGCATTCCCATACTCAGATCAAAACTAACTAAATGTTTTGGTAAGAAATTATTTTAATATTACATCAATAGTAGACACAACATGGGCACAACCATCTGTCATAAGTAGTCTAATATTGTATCATGAATAATACAACTCCTCGCAACCTGGATGGTGGAAACTAGATCTAGGGTCTTGATTTTTGCTTCCTGAACTAGTACAATTCTATCAATGCGATTGATTGTGTCGAAGTCGAACATGGTAGAAACCACTTGATTACCAGTCAATGATGTGAACTGTTAACAAGTGTGAGAGAAACCACTAATAATGACAATGGTTCTCAAAGTACTCAGGACAATCCACAAAGTGTGAATGAATGATTTTTAGTTGAACACTTCATAGAATCATTCGATCGAAGGTAAATGATGCATGTTGTCGTCGAAGGCGAGAAAACTGCCATTGGGGCATGCAGATCCCAAGGTACTTATAGGATTCTAGATCAAATTTCTAGATGGTGAGCTATTGTTGATAGAAAGTGACCTGTTGCAGGAAATCCCATGACACGAAACCATTAGATCAAGTTCTGAAGAAATATTTGCAAGGAATGACTCAGGGATGGTCAACGCGAATGGAGACAAATGTTTGCAATGAATGGTTTATTTGAACTATGTCTTGAACACATAATGACACTATAGATGGTCTGGTAACAATTGACCTAAAGAATACCCAGAAACCGGCTGAAGACTTTCAATGTGGTTTTATTAACTATTAGACAAAGGATTTTCCCAACCCGGGTACAAGTGTGACAAAGTGTCATGTTCAAGAGTGGTGTATTGCTTTTTAAACAAGGGTGACAACTGTATTCTTTTTCTCTCTTTTTCCCTCACAATTACTGGCAAGTACCTATTTATTTTTGACAAGCTTGAGGAGGATAACATTTTCCTTTTTGTGTAAGCTCATCCTTCAAATGAATCCATCTTAGTATTAAAATCAAACCCTAAGAAGGAGTGGTTCGGTCCTATTTGTAATCGACTGGTCCTTTACTATTAAATTTTAACAAGTCCAATATAGGAAAAACTTGACGTTTTTCAGTTTTAGGGAGTCAGAAGAAAAACATAAGTAAACTCCATGGTTGTTATTTTTCGTAAATTTAGTCTCTCAGGCACGAAAAAGGATAAAATAATGCAGGAGAGAACTCTATTGACCATGATTAGTTAACGTATGCCTTTTTCGTAATTAGTCCATTTCAGTCCGGAAAAGGGGTAAACTTATACTGAAGGGACGACTGTTCATTTAGTACTTTAACGAGTTCGAATAGTCAAGTACTCGGCAAAATTTTCATGTTTCGAGAGTCTAAAAAGGGCTTAAAAGAGAACTCCAGGGTTTCTCTTTTTCACAATTTTAAAGAGCCTGAAAAAGTGATAAAAGTATACTCAGTTGGCCAAATTTCAATTTAATCTACGAGCAGGAAAAGACAGAAAGAACTCGACATTTTCATGTGTTTTACAAGAATGAAAGATAGAAAAATAATCTCGAGATTTTCATGAGTTTAACGAGTCTTGAAAATAATAACCGAAATGGACTCAAGATAGGTTTCATTTTTATACAAGCTTAAAATATAGGAAAAATTATGCTTGTGAGTGGTTTCATTTTTACACAAGCTTGAAATGTAGGAAAACTATGTTTGAGAGTGGTTTGTTTCATTTTTACACAAGCTTGAAACAAAGGAAAAAATCATGCTTGAGATAAGTTTAAATGCCCCCCAAACGTAACCTGCAAGAGCATATGCCCCCGAAGCTTCATTTCATTCAACTAAGTAGACTACTGGTTACTAATAGATGGATGGAATGAAGGTTCATTTACGAGATCAGATGAAAGACTTGAATTAATTAGGAGAGGATTTGTTTCATATTTTAACAAGCTTGACACAGGAAAAGAACTATGCTCATTGCCTGATTCATTTTTTAACGAGGTTGACATAGTAAAATGAATGATCCTCAAGATGAATTGATTCATTTTTTAACGAGGTTGACACAGTAAAAGGAACTATCCTCAAGATGAAATGATTCATTTTTTAAGGAGGTTGACACATTAAAAGGAACTATCCTCATGGGAACATGTTTCATTTTTTAACGAGGTTGACACAGTAAAAGGAACTATCCTCAAAGTGATCTGTTTCATTTTTTAACGAGGTTGGAATAGTAAAAGCACTATCCTCATTGCCTGATTCATTTTTTAATGAGGTTGACACAAGATTCGCCATTTTGTTATGCGGATTAATCCCTCTTACAGACAAGAGAGATCTCCCTAGTATTCTACAAATAGCTAGAAACAAACATCCATTTGTCAATCATTTTCTCTAGATTATTCGAAGTTCATAATTATTATAAAAAAATAAAGAGGACATGCCCTTACCTTGAAATCCAAAATTCGTTGCAGTCTTTATCCAATCGCTCCAAAGAGGCTTCTCTAGTAAGTAGAACATGCAATCAAAGACAGACAAAAGAATTAAAAGCACCTGCAACATATAATAATTAAGAACAACTAATCTAACTTAGTGATCAAGGAGTCTAAGTATTGAATTATTCAAATAAGAAAAAGAAAAAATCAATGAGAAAAGGAGATCCATATGTATTATATTTGAATGAAAAGAGTAACTTTACAACATGATGCCTTGATGTCGTACAAGTTTCTCCCGGGGTCTTGAACAATTGTTCCTCCTTCAGTTTGACAAGTCTTCCTCTCTTTGAACCAGTATGGAGTTATGGACATAAGGGTGTGATCATTCTCATGCCAAAAACAACTAGTGTAGAGAGTATTCTCTCTTGAGAATTCCTTCAGCAATTAACATATATGTCTACCCTTGAGACTGAAACATGAGCCCAATTTATAGGGAAATGGAGGTAGTTTTAGTTCCATGAAGAGGGGGATGGATTCCTCTCATGAAGGGATTTGAGCTTCTTAGACCAAGGGATAAGCTCCATGAGTGGAGGGATAAAGCTCCATGAGTAGAGGGATAAAGCTCGAACTGATCGCGCCTCTAGAAGCTTCTAGTTGGGAGAATATTTGACCATATGGGCTTCTAGAACTTACTTTTTCCTTTATTTGAATTTTTATAGGGGTCCGTAGGTTTTATAAGAAGAACGTTCGAGAGCTGTCGCAGGCTATAGAACAAGTATCTGCAGACCCACAAGAAAGGGCTAGGAAAAGTGTGGAGTTAGACTTTTAATGGTTTTAATGAGTTTTTCTCCAATTCCAATACTTGGCTTAGGAACATTAGGGTTTTTGAATTCTAAGGGAGCATAATATAGGTAGTGATGGACCTATATGGACAGTCAAATGTCATGGTGACAAAATAATGTGTAACACAAGTCAAGCTGCATGTGAGGCTATCTGGATGAGAAAGATCCTAGCTGGTTTGTTTGGTTTTCATTTAGATCCTATAGTGATTCATTGTGATAATCAGAGTTGCATTAAACTCTTGATGAATATTGTGTTTCATGATAATTCAAAGCATATAGATATCCGGTATCATCATATCAGGGATTTTGTGCAGCGAAAGATCATGTTGCTTTAGTACATTCCTACGGAGGATCAGGATGTAGATATTCTGACGAAGGCACTCACTAGGAGAAAATTCGAATACCATATAGACAGGATCAGGGTGAAGGATAATCCCTTTCTTGTTGAGAGTGGGTGTTGAGATTCAACAAGAAGATCGTAGTGAAAATTATGCACCTACACTAGGATGGAGTCTTAGGTTATTTTTAGGTGGAAGTTTATTTTTAGAATGCATGAGAAAATTATATTTATAGATGATGTCTATTTATAGATGGTGAGAAAATTATATTTATATGATGTTCTATTTTTAGACGTATGTGTGAGTTTTATTTATAGATCGCATGTCTATTTATAGATGCATGTCAACTATTATTATCCCTTAATAACATTGGACAATAAACATTAATCTATCCTCAATGAGCACTTGGAAATAGCTAACTGAAGTGGAAAATTAGTTAGCTATAGGAGATTCGAGTTCAAAGGTTGGTTGGTGGGACATGCAAGTGGACTTACTTGTAACTGAGTGATTCGAAGTTATAACAAAGTTGGAAGTGTAGTTATGTGAGTTGTAAAGTAGTTTAACTCAGTTAAGTGAGTTAAACTCAGTTTTTATAGTTGTAACTAAAGATACACTAGTGAGAGATCAATGAATTAAGTATTAATTAATTCAAAATCAGTGGTCTCACATGAAATAGAATATTTACTACTGTTAACTACATGCATGTAAGATCCAATGGAGACCCAGTTGAGATGTAGGTGAAGGGGACAGTTTGACAATCAGTTGTGGCATTAGTTGGTGCACTCATGCAACCACACACACATTGGATGTTCCCATGAGGATTGTGCAGTCAAGGAAAGCAGGATATCATTCATTCAGGGATTTTTATCAACAGGGATTGTGTAGTGGAGGCAGGCTATCAGGAGGCAATAAATTGGTGCATGTATTTGCCAATTTTTGTATGACAATGTGAGACGATTGTATATTGTACTGAGAGCTCTTGGAATAGAGTTTTAGATGATATTGTTTCATGATCCATGATATATACATAATATATGATAGTGGGGTCTTTAGCTTTATGCTTTCCCGGTAAAAGAAACTGTGTTATGTGTGATTGATCTTTATTCTTTCTATTGAAATTGGCGATCGTGTTTTAAATTTCGTAAGAATTTTTGTAGAACTGATTATGTATTTAACAGTGGCATATAATTTTTAGATCAGGAGAATCTAGGAAATACATAATTATATTAAAAATTTTACAGTTGGATCCATCATCTGACCAAACAGTACCACAAGTATCTTTCTCATCCAAATCACCTCACATGTTGCTTGACTTGTAGCCATGTATTATGCTTTTGCCGAGTTGAGTGCCATATATATTTTCTTCTTGTTGTACTAGGAAATCATTGTGGATCCAACATTGAAATACCACTTGATGTAATATTTTGGTTAGATGGACTCCCTGCCCAATATGCATCTGTGAAGCCACACATCTTCACTCACTCTGTTCATCTATACCATAATCCATGTTGGGTAATCTCTTTGAGGTACCGTAAAACATGCTTAGTTTCCTTCCAATGCAATTTGGTCAACCTAACCATAGATTGGCTCAGTTGGTTGACTGCATAACACATATATGGTTGTTTTTTCACAAGATACATCAGTGAACCCACTAACTGTCGGTAAATGGTAGCATCCACCTCTTCACCTAAAGTCGCAGTCTCCTTCCTCTAGTTGGTCGCTAGAGATGTCTCCATGGGCTTAAAACTCTCCATGAGGAATCTCTGCAGTATCTCGATAGCATACTTTCCTTGAGATACAAAAAATTCCCCATCACCTTTCCATACTTCCAACCCCAAGAAGTAGTGCATGAGACCTATGTCCTTCATTTCAAATTCCCTTGCAAGGTCCTCCTTGCAAGAGATGATCAGTTGATCAACACCTATTAATATTAAATCACCATCGTATAAAACAATGAGAATTAATTTATCTTCTACCAAAATATGATAGAGGTTCACATCTACTTCACTTTTGGTGAAGCCCAAACCAGTGAGATAACTGTTGATCCTAGTGTACTAAGTAGAGGGTGCTTGTTTGAGACCGTACAATACTCGCTTGAGTCTTCACACATGAGACTCCTGATCAAATGTCTCAAAACATTTTGGTTTCTTGATGTACACATCCTAATCATTAACACCATTGAGAAATGTTTTTCTTACATCCATCTGGTGGATATTCCACCCTCTCTGCTTAACTAGCGCAAGAATTGATCTATTGGATGATTACCTTGCTACGAGAGAAAAGGTTTCCTCATAGTCAGTTCCGTCAACTTGAGAGAATCCTTTAGCCACAAATATGGACTTATAATTCTCTATGTTTCCATATTTTTCATGCTTAGCCTTGAATATCCATCTCGAACGCACAAATAATTTATCTGTCGGCCTTGGGACCGCTTCCCAAACTCTATTTTTTGCGATGGATTTGTATTCTTCCACCATTTCATCAACCCAAACAGGATGCTAAACTGCTTCCTCGAAAGAGGATGGCTCATTCTATACAATCTCAATCATTAGAGCCATGTAGCCAATGTACCTTGCAAGTGAACTCAATTTCCTGCACAAATATGAAGGAGCTCCCACATTCTCCCTCACATCCTGCACAAGTATATCATCTTCCCTAGTTCTTTTCCTCCCTTCTCTTGATGGTTCTGCTTGAGTGGATGTCTCCATTCTATGCTCCTCTATTTGTGGCTTCTCCACAAATTCCTGAGGCTCCTCCTCTGGAGATAAAAGCTCCTCTTCTACTGAGATCTCAAGCTCCCTCTCAAGAGAGCACTACAACGATTTCTCCTCATCAAACTTGACATCCCTTCACACAACTATCATTCTTAGGGGAGGTAAGTACACATGGTAATTGTGTGGATTTTCGGTGTAACCCATAAAAACTCCAAATTCTACTATCGGCTCAAGCTTCTTCCTATAATATTTGGAGACATGGCAGTAAATAAAGGCTCCAAAAATCCTGATGTGAGACACATCCGACTTCCTCCCCTAGAAATCCTCCTTCAGTGTAATCATACCAATAATTTGATGAGGACTCTAGTTCTACAAGTAGACTATTAAGTTAAATGCCTCTGCCCACAAATTCAGTGGTAGGACTTGGTCATGTAGCATAGCCCTCACAACTCCAACAATGCTTTGGTTCTTTCTCTCAGCTACCCCATTATGCTTTGTGTTGTGGGGTGCTACCAAATCCCTTTGAATGTCTTATTTTACACACACCTCCTTGAAGTAATTCAAAACATAATCACCTCCATTTTCACTCCTAAGAGCCTTCACCTTCTTGTCGGTCTCTTTCTCAACTAGTTTTTTTAATTCTGCAAACTTTGAGAATGTATCATCCTTCTTCTACATGAAGAATATATAACACTTCCTTCAGATATTATCAATAAAAATAAAAAATATTTGTGTCTACAATTGGAGGCTATCGAGAAAGTTCCACAAACATTAGAGTGGACTCTTTCCAATACTGCATGTGCTTTGTTGTCTTGTTCTTGGAATGTGGATTTCACATACTTCCCCAAGGTACAACCTTTTTTGACATTCTGCTGCTTAAGTGATCCTTTAGGGAGGCTGGTGGCTATTTGATGCATAATTTTCAAAGTTCCATGACACAAATGGCCCAATATCCTGTGCCAAATTTCACCGACATCGCAGTTCTACACTTTCTCCGCCTAACTACTTAATGCAAAGCAATCTTCCACATCTAACTTGTATAGGTTATTAAATCAAACCCTTATATTTTTCACATGTTTAGTGGCTATGTATCTCAGGAATTATTTCACTTTTTTGAATATCACATCATAACCATGATCTCCCAAAACTGCTATAGAGATGAGATTCTTCTTTAGGCCTGCAACAAGCATGAGATCTTTGAGACAAAGAGGGGATCCCTTCTCCCTCTTAAAGGTTATAGTACCAATCGCAATAGTGCTATACCTCCCATCACCCCCAAGCTTAATATGCATCTGGAGATATTTCACCTCCAGGTCACTGAAAAACTCTCTACACCTTTTCATGTGGAATAAGGCACCTGGGTTCAAGTACCACACACTCCCAATTACTGTGTTGGAAATGCATGCGATAAGGGTGAAGTCTAGCTCAAACTTTGAAGCCAATTCCTCACCTGTTTCTCTAATGTGAATCATGCTCTAATACCATGTAGAAATTTGGTGATATAATTGCAATTGCTCAAGAAATTTTAATGTAAATCAAGAGACACAATTATACTCTACTGATCTACGAAATTAAATTCACAATTTAGAACAATAATCTTAGACATGTAATAAGAAATAACACACATGAAAAATATTTTTCCTATGGGAACCCAACTAGGAAAATCACCCTCAAGCCTCTTTTGCATTAATCAGATAAATAAATGTGTATTACAATTTCTTTACTGCACCGAGCATAACCTACAAGTGAATAACCTATCTCTCTGTTCACTGAGAAGCTCTGACCTAGAATTAGTCAATTTTTTTCTATGCTTAAGCACCTATTTCTTTGTGTAAATACTAAAGAATTAGCCCCTATTTTTTAGGAATTTTCCTCCAATTGATTACGAAATTCCTAAGGTTTTATCATCTGGCTACATGCAAAACCTGTACACTCAAACTAGTTTACAACTGCTTGTTACACTACCTTGGAATATCCACCACAGCTAAGGAATTTGAATTCTTTGTATGCACTATCTGTTTTGATTTGATTGATCAATTAACTAGATGATCACTGAATTATAATATTGTCCCACTACACAACTGACCTTCCACTACTTCCATCAACTGTTAGAACTAATTTAACTAAACACAACTGGATATAACTAAAATGGATTACTAAAATTTAGTAATCACACATGCTTAACTGAACTCTAATCCCTATAACTCTAATTTTTTGTGCTAACTGAGTGACAAGATCTATATCACACAATTTAAGTGCATCCAAGTTGTCTGCTAATGTGGAAATTCGAATTTTCTCAATTTTACTAAGGCAAAGTCAAATTGAGACTTTCTTGTTGCACTTCTCAACATTATAGAGGGACACCTTACAAGGAAAACACTATACCAAGTGACAACAATGGGGTGATTACCAACTCTCGCCATAGCCAAAACCCCCTACTATTTATGAATTTTCACTGATGGAAGGAGTCCTGGTATGTGAGAGGCTCATCTAAGAGATATTCTAGGGTTAGGGTACGAGGTGACTCAATGGAACCTTCTACAAGAAAGACACAATTTAGGCTTAGGGCTCCAATAAGAGACAAGTCACTTTCTATAGACAAACCTATGGTTAAGATTACATTACCTAGGGATTAATTGATTGGTTTAAGTGTTGGGGTGGTGTTGAAGGAGCCAGTCGGGTTGAACGACTAGTCGAATATTGAAAAGTCTAGTTGGCTTAGCCGACTAGCCTCAATGTAACAAATTGTAATTTGACATATGGATGATTAATTATATAATATAAAATGTGGTTAATTTGAAAATTAGAATCTTGTAACTGTATTATTAGTCTATATATACCTATCAGTATGAATGTAAAAATGATTCCACATAATACATAATACATATATGTGACCTGGTTATCTCCCCATTGTCGTGTCTTGTATCTTTTACATGATTTTTGTATTCTTACTCGTGTTTATCTACTAGTAACAATGGATATTATTCGCTAGATTACAACATTGGTTATGTTTCTAGGAGAAATAACTCGAGTCCAATATAATATGAAAGCATAAATGTTAACTCTAGACAAGATACAATTATGGTGGGAAGCAAATATCAATAACTATCTGAAAAATTATGCACAAAGGAATTAGTAGTCAATCACAGAAGCCAAGGCTATCTTCTTCATATAAGCACGTGAGCATTTTATCAAAGGAACCCTCGGTAGAGATTAAAAATTTCCTTGGCATCGTTACTCATGAAAAAACCTCAAAAACAAATTGATGCCTAGTTAATATTAAAACTATCAAAGGGCGGTCAAACAAATTTACACAAGCGATTCGAGTCCATCTTGGAAGAATATTGTAAAGAAAAACCATTATAATATCGAGTGTTTTTCAAACATATAAAAACTAGGTTTTACAATGATCTACGCGATAATTTTTCCTACACAATACCAACCCTATTACATAAATTCATTTTAGAGAAAGGCACATGCCACATTGTCAAATATCACCCACCACTAGGTATTCTAGTCAGCACTAAATCGAATAAGGACCAAACAAAGTGGCGTAATTTTTTGGATGCTCGATGTAAAGACACGAAAGAAGTGCGGGATCATTTTTTATGTAAATATGTATAGCCGATAGATAATCCCTCGCTAACCGACACTAGTCGGGTTAGCTTTTGGGGGGGGGGGGGGTAGAAAATCATGAGTAATAAAAATGAAAATAAAAGAATGAAAGAAAAATTTGGAGAATCATTGTAGCTGGAAAAAGTGGAAGGGAAGAAGTCGTTTGACAATAAAAATAAACAAGAAAAGAACTGACCAAATAGTGATCGACAACACAAACAATCGACTAACATATAAAAATTAGCAAGGAATTTGAGATAACATCGACGAGAACAAATTAGAGAATAAGAATACCAAAAGAAAAGAATGAAGAATCGAGAGTGTGAGAGCGAAGATGCATGATAGTCCTTTGAAGATTTGAGAGGCGTAGCACCACCCACCTCGACAAAGAATGAAGTTCTAATGATAACTCCAAGAGAGAAAGGACACGCAATGGAAATAGACGATTCTAGTCCAGCAATAATGAAAACTCTTAAGGAGATCCTTGTCAAGTCCTAGAATAAGATAATTTATTTAATCGAGGAATTATTCTAAAATACCTATGTAGAAAATCCACATAGATTTAACTGATATTGAAATATTCTAAAACAAAATACTTGAATCTATTCTAAAAATTGCAGAAACCAATTACGATCACACAATCACATGAACAAGAAAGAGAAGGAATTTCAATCACACAACACAAAGATTTATCTCTCGAAAGCCTCAGATAAAAACCTCGTTAGTTGTATATTTCATTAAGTCAAGAATATGAAACAATACAATGCTTCTCTTAGGCTTGAGAGCTCTCTGCACCATCTTTGACTGTCTCACTTTGATCCAAGCAAGTTTGGTCCAATACTTAAAAAATTTCTTGCCTCTGGACGCTCAGCCTTGCTTCCGAAATCCCTTGGGAAATTGAGCCCCTATTAATTAGAAAATTCCCAATAATTTATTACGCAATACATCCAAGGCATCTTGTTAACCTCATTCATGACTTGTACAATTTTCTAATTATACAATTGATGGTATACTTCCCTTTAACTCCAATATCAACTAGGTCTTCCTCAGAAATGACATGAAACAACTATTTATAGCAAATGTTTAGTTATCTGATTGATCACTGCATGTGAATTAAATAATATTTAATTCACTGGACCTCTCTCTAGCTCCTCCATCAGTTAGAGCTAGTTAAACTAATTTTAAATTAAATAATTAAGTTAAAAATTACAACTCAAAATAAACTGTAACTATGTATAAATTATACAAAATACATGTATGTCCTAGATTCTCCTGATCTAACAATATGCCACTATTAAATACAGAATCTCTTGTACAAATCTTTGCGAAATTTAAAACACAATCGCCAATTAGAATATCATGAAAAAAGGTCATTCACACACAACACAGATAATTTCCCGGGAAAAGCTTACAGCTAAAAACCCCACTATATTCTATTGTATATTATATCATGGATCATGAAACAATTACATACAAAGATCTAATCCAAGAGCTCTCAGTACATGAGCTAATTGTCTCACACTGTCATACAAAAATTGGCAAGTTCCTTCGCCAATTTACTGTCTCCAGACAACCTACCTCCACTACGCAATCCTTGATGGTAAAGAACCCTGAATGAATGATGCCTTGCCTTCCTTGACTACATAAATATAATGGGCACATCCAATGTGTGTGTGGTTGCATGTGTGCAAATGGATAATGTCACAACTGATAGTTTATTTCCCTTTCACCTATAACTCAACTGGGTCTCCACTGGATCTGACATGCATGTCGTTAATAATAGTAAAAACATCAGTTGCATGTGAGATCACTACATGTGAATTAATTAATATTTAATTCACTTTATCTCTCACTAGTGTATCTGCTGTTAAAACTAGCACAACTGAATTTAACTCACTTAACCGAGTTAAACGGATTTACAACTTGCATAACTCATGCACCATTTCACTTCCAACTCTGTTACAATTCATGTCAACCTGCATGTCCCACCAACCAACCTCTTAACTCGAAATTCACATAGATAATTGATTTTCCACTTCAGTTAACTATTTCCAAGTCCACATTGAGAATAGATTACAGTTTATTGTCCATCTATATTAAGGGATAATAAAGATAGACATGCATATATAAATAGACATACACCCAAAAATAGCCTGTGTGGGCCCCACCCTAGTGTAGGTGCTTAATTTTCACTAGGATCATGGATGTTGTTTCCATATGCCAATTTCATGGTTTCTTGTTGCAAACTTCAACACTCCCTCTCAACAAGAAAGGAATTTCCTTGCATGTGACATGCAACTCCATTCATGCAAAATGCAACTCCATGTATGCGCCATGCAACCTTTGCATGCAAAACTTCTCTAATGTTTCTTGCACATGCAACCCTTGCATGCAACACTTCGCTAGTGTTTATCACATATGCAACCTTTGCATGCAACACTTCCGAAACTGAATAGCCTCCAAACAGCTGAATCAATATAATGCATCCGTCATCAAAGTCTTCTGAATTTTGCTAGCTACTACATATGTCTTCAGGAACCACTGCGTTGCTGGCTCCTGCATCCATGCACTTTGCACTTGCTTCAACCTCTGATATGCACTCCAGTATCTGACACTGTCACTTTTATTTCATGTCCTCACGACATATGAATACATCAATCCAACTGATGCTGCTACTGCTTCTTTGTGGGCTCTTCGCAGCCAGGTTTGATTCATGAGATCCACACCATCTCAATGAATCCTGCCCAAAATTTCTTCTTGGGATTATTCATGCATGTCGCCCCACCTCCCACCTGGTGGTATAGATGCATGCACTCCCTCTACCCATCTAGCTTGAAATTTCTCTGCATGAGTGGTTGCTCCCACTCCATGATCCTCATCTTATGGATGCTCCACATCCTAAGGTTCACTCTTACCTGCATGAAAATCTAGCTCCCTCTCAAGGTTCAATTGTATGGCTTTCTCACACTTCCCCATGGTTGGAAGCTCTGTAGAAATCACATCTACATTGAGTCTATAGATATTCTTCACACGAATCCCAATCTTCTTGAATTTATTTGTGGCTTTATGCTGGAGGAAGGCTTTACCTTTGTTATAGGTTAATTTGGGCACCATTCCCAATGACCTGGTTAAACTGGACATCATCCCCAGAACCAATGAATAGGGTCTATCATACCTTATCATTTCAGTTGCTACATGCCCTAAGACAAAAAACAAAGACAAATCATCCATGACTTCCATTGCAAGGTTTCCAAGATTTGAAGTATATGTTATAACACCTATGAGCTCACGAACACAATCTCTTAAAGGGCTAAGTGCGTTGCATATGCAGGGAACTCCACTCAAGGGTTCTCTAAAAAGCACTTCCCGACACTCAAGGGTGCGTTGGTCAATTAGGAGCGAAATTCTCATTGTTTCGGAATCTCCACTGTCCCAGTGCCTTCTAGAAGAGTGAATATGTGTCAAACTTTGAATCCATGTGTCCATTTGATACCTCTAAGCTTTGGAACATGTCTTTCCTATCATTAGAAAGTCATTGATTATGAAACTACCTTTAGCTCATCTATAAATTGAGCACAGATCCTAGTGCTTGAGAAGGAAAAATTGGAGTGGAGAAATGTTGGTGGAATTTCAATTGAGGATTTGATTTGAGTGATATGCCGCTGGAGAGGTGTTCATTGTGATGAGGCTGGGATGATGCTGGAGATGGTGACATCAAATCAATCACTAGTTGTAACCTTCCCTTCTATCCATTAATAAAGATTGTTGTTTACTTTCCCACATATCTATTTGTATAAGCTTCTATCTTTCATATTATGAATTCTTATCTAATGTATATGGTTCATATTTCATTGATTTAACTGAATAACTTGAATAGGCATCTGTATATTGCTATCTCTTTTCTATATAGTGTTCATTCTTGCAGGAAATATTTTGGCGATCTAGCTTGGATTTGAAGCTACAGCAAGAGCGACAGAAGGAGAATTGGAAGCGCTTGGACTCCAAGTAAGTTTCTTGATTTGTTCTGTGTGTCTATTTACTGCTAGGAAAAGTATCTACAAAGTCTTTAATCTGCTGTTCTAATGCATAGCACCACATTTAGGGAAGAATGTTTCATCTGTAATTCATAATTCCGCATAGCAAATTGGTGACTCCGCTGGGGAGTTTACCCTTCATGCTTGGTGTATTTTGCCTCTGTTATCAACCCAGTAGCATTTACTCTAAAATATTAGGCTTTTTGAATTCAAATTTGCATTAGAAGTGTGTTAAACAGCCTGAGTTTTTGTTCTCTGCTATGCCCAACACACTATTGAATAGGACACAGTGCTTTGCATATCACTATCTCCCACTCAGGGGTGCATTTCAACGCACTGTCTCCCCTTAGAGACTGCATTTCCCCCTAGAGCCAACCAAATTCCTATTTAATTTTTCATTGCATTTTCTTTCAGTTTTTGTTTGTTGTATTTTTCAAGAGCCTGATGCCTCATAGAGACGAGTAACTTTACCTACCTCTTCCTCCTTTGAAAGAAACGTTTGTTCAATGTTTATTTAAAGTGTTTGTCTTTCTCATTGAAAAATTAATTTCAAAGTATTTTTATTACTGCATTAGATCCATTTGATTTTGAAAAGGAAATTTTCGTTAAATTCTTCGTTTCCTATAGGATAAATTGTAGTTAAAATCTTAATTTTTCCTAAAAAGAGAAATTGTTGCGCAATTCCTCATTTCTCAAAGTAAAAGGAATTTTGTTTTATTGATTTTATCCACTTAGTTTCCTTTTCTGCATTCACATTAAAGGGACTTAAAAGAAAAACCTGGATTTGCATGTAGTGGATTGTGTGTTTTGCATAGGAAAAATTAGGAAAGTTGCATTTTAGTTTGTGCTCTTTGTTGTTTGCTCTCAAATTAATTGTTGTTTCCCTCTAGAAGCTAGGATTTTCATTGAAAAAACTGAAAGTGAAAAGATTGCTTATCATTTTCGTTTTCATTTTAGGAATTTCCAATACGTCATCGCGGTGAACCTTGAAATTCAAATTGATAAACAAGATCAACTTAAAATTTACATCAATTTACCTAACAAAGCATTGGAACCATAACGGTAACATTTAGAAGGTCTAGGCTAGAGACGTGTTCTGGCATCATAAAACATAGTAGTTGTCATTAATTTTCTGTGATACATTTCGAGTGAGATACCTCACTCCACGTACATAAGTATATCGTAGCTCATCCACGTACTTTCGGGTATATCAGGCGGTGTTACAATACGAAAAGTATAAAGGGGTGCTCTCACTGTGTGGTTTCGCATTAGACAATGCTAATACGAACTTGGGCCTCCACTTACCTTCAGGTATATTTGGGAGGGCAACTTTAGGTTTATATCCATCCATAGTGAACCGAGTCAGTCGCCTTGTAAATGGTGATACACCGAACATAATATTCTGGGAGATTGCCTGCCCGTACTTCTTGGTTCACCAGGAGCTATTATGCAGTTCATAGTATATTCGTAAACCTTTTACATAGCATTACCCTTTTATTTATTTATATTTTTTTTGGTTAAAATAAATCAATCATCGTGGATGAAAAAAATCCTTTTCCTTGTCGTTCGCATAGATTAGCATTAAAACCACCTTTACTTCCAGAAGTTACTCCTGGTCGAAAAAGGTGACATCATACTACCGAAACCAGTACTATCGGTACCTCTAGTGAAGAATCATCTTCCCATATACCATAGTCGGTACAAGTTGTTTCTACACATCCTGGTTCGTCTACTGTTGTCGAGACAGAGTCCTCACAACTACATGTGGTCACGATCCATCCAATCAGTGAGACCATACCTCCTGAACCCGACGTTGTTCAATCGAAAGTTGATCCAGATCCTATCCCTTATTTGCCAGAAAATATGAATCCTGAATTCAAACACCCAGAAGGTATTCCTCCATTGGTCATCCCACAATTTTATATATCCATTGAGTCTCCCATATCACACAGTCAACCTCCTGAAATATACTTTGGGCCTGATGGAGAAATACTTCCACCTGGTTTAATTTCGAATGAAGAAATCCCACAAGATGAGACACCTTTAACTCCAACCCATTTTGGGGAGGATCTTTACCTGTACGAGTCTTTGCCTCAATCACCACCCTCTGATTTTGTTGATCTTGTTTCTATTCACATTCCTGTCGATTCAAAAGGGTATATATTTGGTTAAGTAACCATGCCTGAACCAACATCTTCGGTTGGGCCATCTGTTTCAAGTACGTCATCACTTGCCCTCACTACCATGTCTATGTTTAAAACTTCACCAGAATATTATTTTCATGGTGGCCCTTTGGTCCCATCAGGTTATAAATCTTTATCTATAATTGTTTCTAGTGCATCTTCAAACTTGTGGACTTCACCAATGTTATCGTTTGGTATTCTAACTGGTAAACCTATAGTGGGCACTGAATGGCTTGATTATTTATACACATCATCGGGGGAATATCAAGCTGGTCCTTCTGGGTCTATTCCATCCAGTACCATATCAAATGGACTCCCTACATTTGGAGAGAAATATTTTCCATCTTATTATCCTCTTCATGCAGGGGGGGCAACCTTTGGTCACCCACTTTGACAGTACTCCGTCATTTTTTGGTCAACCTAATGTCGAAATGAATGTTTGTCAATGGCAACCCACTTTTCCTATCCAATCACAAACATTTGTACACTCGTATCAACCAATTCAACCTATTACACCCACATCACTTCCACTTGTTAATACTGTTAGAAAATTAAATATTACGGAGCAATGAAACACATAAAATATGCAGAAAATACAAGCACACAAAACACATAAAACTAGAGAGACACAGATATACGTGGTTCACCCAGTTTGGGCTACGTCCACCCCGAATAGCCAGTCCTTCCTTTCTATTATCCAGCAAAATGAAGAGACAAAACCACAGACTCAGGTGTTGTAAGATCCTTCCATTCTCTCACTTTTCCCTATCCGCTTCCCTCAGCCTCGAGAATACACACATTTAATACACACGCAATACAATTCTCATACAAAGAGAGGGGTTGCCTTCTTAGGGCAGAAACCCTAAAATAAACATAACTTCTACCGTCAGATCATCTGCCTAATGAACGGCCCAGATTGACTAGAAATTACTATACTTTTACAAGGAAATTTTACATCTGTTTTTAGCTTCGGGGGCACTTCCCCCGAAACCCCCCACTAGGGGGGGGCTCCATAAAGTCGCTACCGCCCCCCCTGGACCCCCCACAGTAGCGATTAATTACGGGCGGCGTTGCCACCCCATTTAAGGTACAGGGGTCCAACGTTGTGATACAAAGTAAACAAGATAATCAGGCTCCACACCCAACAAATACATCTTTACCCCTATTATAGAATCAAAATTTTGTACAAAAACTATTTCAGGCAGTTCCTTCAACTCAATACCATCAATTATTGGGCCCATAGAATCCAACTCCTTCGGTCAATTTACAACAACAACCTGTACCTTGAATCATATATTCACAAGTTGGTTTACCATTTTATGGGATGTCACAGCCACAACCAGGTTATACTTATCCTCAACTGAATCCAAGTTATCCTAATTTGGGTTATAAAATTTGTGGACAGACCCCTTGGCAGCCTCGGGCGAAAATGCCTCAACCTTCATTTCAACAAGTATCGTACCTAGGTTTTGGTCAACAAAATCCTCAAGCGTTTTCTTATCGAAACAAACCCTATCTGGGTTACCAGTAGAAGATTCCTTATGCTGGTGCTCAAAGGCCTGTTGCTCAAGAAATTCCATCGTACCCTGGCTATGCTCAACCTGAACTTAATCGACAGCTGCCTTTTGTTGCAACTTTAGAGTTACCAAATTTAAATCGGCTAACCAATGATCTAATAAACTATGCTCCTTGGTGGCCGGTGATACCTCACAAATTACCCTTGGATATTCCTAAGTTCAATGGAAGCCATGGGGAAGACCTGTTGACTCATGTTATGACTTATCATTTGTGGTGTTCATCAAACTCCATGAATGGTGACTCTATTTGACTATGTCTTTTCAAGCGTACACTCACTGGTCCGGCTGCAAAATGGTACATTGAATTACCTAGAGCTTCTTTTGATAATTTCGCTGCCCTAGCTACTATCTTTTTGACTCACTTCCAGTTACCCATACGATATAAAACTGGAACAAAACTCTTGACTAATTTTAAACATACTAATGCTACTCACTTTTTTGATCATATTCATGAGTGGTGTCATCATCGTAGAATGGTTAATACATTTGTTCCTGATCATCTCCTTGCTAAGTGGTTCATTAATTCCTTGTTACCATATATAACTGAGGATGTGGCTAAAGATGGTGTCTTCACTGACAAAAAAGTTATTTCTCATGCCCAATATTTAGACTTGATCTATACCCAATCTGGCACACTATATGAAAAAATTCCTAATGCGCTACGACCTAATTTCACTGTTACTCCACAATTAAAGGACTCTCATGTCAGAGACGGTTTGATTGGTACTACAAGCACACATCATACTACTACATCTAATACTGCACCTTCTTCTGAAATCAATTCCGTGTCATTTAACAAAGGAAAAAGTGAAAAGCAACCCAAAAGTAAGAAAAAAGGGAAATATAAGAAAAATCAAACTTCTAACCCACAGGAAAGATCATCTGATCAATCGTCTAGACCTAGGAAACCTTGTTATCCATGCATAATCTGTAATGAGGAACACTTTGTTCGGGATTTTCATCACTGCTCTGAAGTCTAAAAAATAATTAAGACTTCACATGCGTCATCTGTGTTGACAAATCTGTTTCCGAATATGGACACAAATTTGGTTGCTACGGATCCACCTTCTAGTTCCCAAGTGCTTATGTTATCTGTCACAAAACCTTCAACAAATATTTTGGTGTCAACGCGTAAAAAAGATTATGGTAGTCAGGAAACTGATCAACCTACTACCTCGACTACGAATCCATCTACGGAATCGACACCACCTACTATTATTCCTAAATTGACAATTAATCCACCTAAGGGAGTCATTCATAAATCGACATATAATCCTCGAGCAAGAGCTGCGCAAAATTATAATATAGTTGAAGATTTGGCTCAATCCCCTTTAGCTATGTCTGCTCTTGAGGTATTACAAAATTTTCCCTCCCAGAAATAGGCTTTATTGTCAACTATTGGTGGATCAATCCAACTAATTATAATCTTGTCGTCTTTAATCATACGGGCTATGTGCTACAATTACTAGCAGAATTGGCATTCTCCATATAAGTAAATGTTATCAATCACCTTGTTCATCGTACTATTATTGATGAGGGAGCATCTACATGCATTATGTCTCTAAATTGTTGGAAGTCACTTGGCTCGCCATGCTTATCTCAATCATCAACTATGTTGAAGGCTTTCGATGGACATACATATAAGCCTTGTGGCATTATCAATAACCTGCATGTTGAACTAGGGGGGAAAACAGTGAATGTTGATGTCGAGGTTGTTGATGGACCCCTTGACTATAATATTTTACTTGGAGGGCCATGAGTATATGCTATGACTGTAATTGTTTCTACATATTTTAGAATGATCACCTTTCCATATAAAGGTACAATCACAATCATCAATTAGCTATCCTTCTTTGCCTCCACTTCGTAGGTAACTGGAAGTGTTCCGTTCATTCACGCAACCCAACTAGAACTTCATAACATTGGTGTAGGACTCTTAAAGGATTCCACTCTCATGGGAACCTTTGCATTACCGCCACCTGCGACATCGACAGAAATTGCAAGTATAGAGACCTACTACATGATATCTTCCACTCCATCTAGCTTAAGGAAGAGTACGGGTGATTCTAAAAATGTTACATTGGATGAGTTCCTGCCACCCAACCCTATTGATATGGCATAGCAATCAATATATCTGGCTTGGGCGGCGAACCCGAAATCAGCGTCGCCAGTTGTTTGGGTTTATCGTTCCTTAGATTTTGGTACTCCATCTAATCCTTTTTCCTCAGCTTTCTTGACAGATGATAATATTTTGGAAACCATGATGTCAGAAGGAGAACCATGGGAATATTATCATCATCTTTCTCATCTTCCTAATTATGAATAAAATTATCTTAGTGAACTTTATCACCCATCAATCAAAAATTTCTTTTCGAATTATTTACCTATTAATGCAATCGATTCCGAGCGAAATTTATCAAATATTGAAGAAACCATTTCTACTGATATTTTGACCAAACCTGGTGTTATAGAAAATATTCATGTCAGCGTATCTTGTTCTTCATCAGAGCTCGAAACATATTGCTGTCTCTTTCGTGAATTTCATGATGTATTTTCTTGGTCTTACGAGGAAATTCCAGGCATAGATACGAGTATCGTTGAACACACTATTAATATGTATCCAGATGTCAAACCGATACATCAACACCTTCGGCCTGTTCATCCAAAGAAGGCCATTGCCATTAAAGAAGAAGTTGATAAAATTTTGTGTGTTGGTTTCATTTACCCTGTTCCGCTAACTGAGTGGGTTTCCAACATCGTTCCTGTCATGAAAAAACAAGGAATAATCAGAGTGTGCATCAATTATTGGGATGTCAATCTGTATTGTCCGAAAGACAACTATCCTACTCCCTTTATCGACCATATCATTGACGATTGTGCTGGATGTGAAACCTTTTCGTTCATGGATGGATTTTATGGCTACAACCAAATCAATATCTGCCCAGAGGATCAACATAAAGCATCATTCATCTATCCCTTGGGCACATTCGCTTATAGGAAACTACCGTTTGGTTTAAAGAACATTGGTAAAACATTTCAGAGAGCAATGGATTATGCTTTCAATGACATCAAGCACATTGTTCAACCCTATCTAGATGATTTGCCCGCACATTCACGAAATCGGATTGATCAACTGATGCATTTGAGAGCCATATTCTTACGCTGCCAACACTACAAAATACGCCTCAATCCATATAAATGTGTGTTTTGTGTTGGTTCTAGTAATTTTCTTGGATTCGTTGTCTCAAAAGAAGGAATTTTAAACGACCCATTGAAGTTTCAGGTCATTCTTGATTTCCCTGCGCCATCAAATTTACTTCAGATACAAAAACTTCAAGGAAAGGCTAACTTCCTAAGGAGGTTCATACCCAACTACATCGAAATGGCTAAAGGATTTACTCGGCTCTTGAAAAAAGAGGTTCCCTTCCATTGGTACCAAGTTGCACAAGCTTCTTTTGATGTTGTCAAGGATACTCTTGTCCGGGTGTCATTAATGTATCCCCCTAATTATCAGAGTGATTATTTCCTATATGTCGTCGCAACTGATACAACCATTGCTATGGTATTGGTCCAAGTAGAAATTGGAATAGAACATATCTATTATTTGAGTCATAATCTCAATGATACAGAAGTTAAGTATTTGTACATAGAAAATATTGCCTTGGCAGCTATTCAAGTTGTCCAAATATTTCGCCACTATATCTTGTTCCTAAAGACCATTTTCATTTCGGATTGCAACCCCATGACTTATATATTATCACATCAATTATTGGGGTGGAAATACTCAAAATGGATTGTCATTTTACAAGAATTTGATTTGGAATTCATCAAATCCAAGTCAAAGAAGTCTTTAGTTTTGGCTAAGCTTCTCTGTGACCTTCCCTATAATAGTACTACTACTATGTCGGAGCCATCAATTCATGACGAGTCTCTATTTCTGATCGGATCATCTGATCCTTGGTATGGATATTTCATCATTTATCTCCAAACTAAAATTTTTTGGCCTGATACCTCTCGCTCTAAACAATGACATATTCGATACCAAGCCAAATATTATCGGATCATCGGTGATACACTTTATCGTCATGGTGTTGATAAAATTTTAAGAAGGTGCCTCACTCATGAGGAGGCCGAAAAGGTTTTAAATGATTTTCATGTTGGGGCTCGTGGTGGAAATTTATTTGGATACGCTACAACGCAGAAGATACTCTGCCTTGGTTAATTTTGGCCTACCATATTTCGCAACTGCATCCTTGCGGTTAGAGGTTGTCATGCGTGCCAGATTTTTTATCGTGAAATTCGTAAACCGCCAGCGCCAATGCATGATGTTGTCTCTATGGCACCATTTTCGAAATGGGGTATTGACTTCATGACCTGTAACCCTCGTTCGTCTGCATTATATTATTGTCGCAGTAGACTACTTTACCAAAGGGGCCGAAGCAATGCCTACATTCAACAACACAAGACAGACAACTGCATTATTTTTCTTTAATCATGTTATTGCACAGTTTGGGGTCCCACAGGCTATAGTTACAGATCATGGGAAGCATTTTCGCAACCACATGATGACTGAATTGACTGGCAAGTTAGGATTGTCACATGATAATTCTACTCCTTATTATCCATAATCAAATGGACAAGTTGAGGCTATAAAAAAGATTCTTAAACGTATGCTTAAATGCATGATAGAAGTTCGTAAAAGAAACTGGAATTTGATCCTGTACTCGGCCTTGTGGGCGTACTGAACCTTGGTGAGAAACACAACTGGATTTACCCCTTTTCAATTGGTGTATGGTCTGGAATCTATCTTGCCTATCCAATGTGAAATACCGTCATTAAAAATTGCAATTTACTTGTTACCTGACACCTCAGAAGAAGAAGCGGGTCTTTTTAACCTCATCCATCTTGATGAGATGCGTCATGAAGCCCAATTGACAAATGAAGTGCATAAGAGACATATAAAGGCACAATACGACAAAAATGTCTAGCCTCACATTTTCTCAGAGGGCAACTTGGTCCTTCTTTATGATCAAGAAGCTGATGTAATAGGTACAGGAAAATTTGAGCCATTATGGCATGGCCCCTATATTTTCAAAAGAGTTCTTGCTAAGGGTGCTTATGAGTTAGTAGATTACGATGGAATTCCGTTGGCGCAGCCCAGAAATGGGTTGTATCTAAAACTTTACTATGCTTAATCATGAGCATAGTAATTTTTTGTATTATTGTTATAGCATCATTTCTCACCTTCATATGATTCATGATTGCTTTTATGGCTTTGGGCACCCATTCCTACAGACTTGGACAAATTCACTTAAAAACAGTGTAAAAATCCCCATACGCGATTATGCCTGTACTTTTCCGCGTGTATACGCGAGTCCAGCTGCACTTTTCCGCGTATGCCATTAAAATTATGAAAAAATATATAAAAATTCCCTATTTTCGGGCTGGGTTGATGGTTACTCAGGTAGTTCAACCACCCCAGCACGTGGCCAACTGTTTCCAATTGTTGAAACTACTTGGAGGGAATATAAAAACCCCTCATGTGCATGGCCTAAGGGAGAGAGAGAATTTATTGATATTATACTCTGTTGGTATTCCCTATCCAAGTCTGATTCCCCGTGCCTCCTGCACTTTCCTAGTTCATTACAGGAAACCCTTGTTTCCTGGAGATGCTCATCTTCCTATATGTCATCTCGTATGCACCAGTTTGGAAAGAATCTTAGCGAGGCAAGGGCGGGACGGATCCGGACGACGGTCTGCTCGAAGATCGTGGAAGGATTCAGGTGATCTCTCCACTCGTTATTTCTGTACATGCTATTTATAATACAGAAGTACCATCTTGTTCCCGAAATATACGTGTTAGTGTCTGCTTACATATATGAGAATATTTGTTATTTAAGCATTCATTATGGTTTATCTGATGTTTTATATCGATTTCACTAACATTTAGAGTAGATATATGCTGTACAACCAGTTCTTCGTGCTTGTTTCTTCTTGTCTTTCAAGTTAAGAAGGAAGGACGGTTGCTGGGGGTTTGGACCCTGCGGGATCTGCTTCAACCGTAGGACCTACGGGTAACTTCCTCATTCTACTCTATTTAGTTTTTCTGAACATGCATGGTTGTGTGAGTCCTTCTTAAGTAGCATGCCCCTGCTCTGTGGAGGTTGTAACCCAACGAACCTCTAGGGTGATTTTCCCCGAAACAGAATTGGCGACTCCACTGGGGATCAAATTCTTGTGACTCCCCTGTTGGGTGGTTTCAGCTGTTTGGTAGGTTGCCGACAATTTTAACTTTCATTTGCAGTCCAGTTTACTTTTTCTCAGTCAGTCTGAAGTCCTGGTTTTTTATCCAGGCTTGTCCTTTTTGTTTTTTTCATTATTTACCTTTGTATATGCGCTTTTTTCTGCACACAGTCGCGTATACACGCAAGTTTGTCTAAAGGTACCCACGTATACGCGAGTTTCCTTTAAAACAGTCGCGTATGCACGCTGGTTTCTAAGCTGTGAAGTAGCGTAAACCTAGGCAAATTTTGAATTTTTGGATTTCTTGACTTTTTGGTCCTTTTTGCCTGTGGAGTCCTGTTCCTACAGTGTCTTTGTACTCTCTGGATTGTGAAGAAGGTGGTATTTTGTCTTTTCTCTCTTTCGTTTGATTGAAAACTAGTCTTTTTGGCAAAGTGTTGCTTCTGGTGCTGGCACTTCTGGTTTGAGTACCAAGATAGCTTTTTGAGCATTCTTGGTTGTTCTGCTTTATCAGAACGGTGAGCTCCTGCTCATTTACTCTTTCCTGTCTTTGTGTTTTTCTTGGCACTACAATTTTTGCTCGTTTCTTGATTGGTTTTCTTGAGTTCAGTAGGCTAGGTCTTGTTGCAACTTTTGAAGATTTTTTCTTGCTTCTTCGAAGTTTTTTGTTTGCGGCAAGTTTATACTATTCTTCTAGGCTGAGTGGCTGAGTTTTCTTGTCTTCTTTTGCTCTTATTGATCTTGCTACTAGTTAGCTTTATAAGGTTTGGAGCATTGTTGAAGTTTGTGCTTGAAATTAAGTCTTGTTTGGTTTGGATTTTGATAGTTTTGCTTGGTCTTTTCGAGCTCTTTCTCTATAAAACTAAAAAGCTCAAAAAACATTTGTTTTGCTTTTTGTTTTTGCATTTCAAAGGCTCAAAAAACATTTTCTCTTGTTATTTTCTTTTGTTGTTGCATTTTCATTTTCGTTTTGCCATATCTTTTGAAAATTTTGTGAGGTTTCTTGCTTTTGGTTTTTAGCTTGATAATTGGAAGGGAATTGTTATTCATTTCTTCTTCTTGTTTTTTAAGCATCTTTGGTGTCTTCATATTAAGAGTTCTTGATTTCGGGAACTAGCTTTCTGGACAACCAAGACAAGTTAAAACTGAAGGACTTTTTGGGAAATTTCACTCTGCTTTAGGAGATTTGCATCTTAGGATTTGCATGCTTGTAGTGATTTGCATTAGGTGCATTTAAACATTTAGTCAATTTCATAGTTTTTGTGAGTGTGAGTTTGCTATTTGAAAAGAAAAAATACAA
Organism: Pinus albicaulis; assembly: GCA_034641835.2. Taxonomy (NCBI): domain Eukaryota; kingdom Viridiplantae; phylum Streptophyta; class Pinopsida; order Pinales; family Pinaceae; genus Pinus; species Pinus albicaulis. The sequence goes on along the minus strand of JAXQQM020058911.1, from coordinate 318,327 downwards.
TTTTTAATCTCGTAGAACCCGTGTAGAGATTTCTTTTCATTGAAAGACAATGACTGCATTTGCATGTAGTTAAGTTTTTAATAATTTCTTTCTGCGTCAAAAACATCATAAGTTTCATCTCCATATCCTTGTGACTTAACATAACAACCCATTAAAATAAGCGATATAATTTAAAATCAACTAGCAAGTTTTCTAAGTGTCATACACCAACTAGCTAGGTTGTAGGGCCTTGGATTAGGTGAGTGGAGAGTTAACTCTCCAAGGCCGCTCAAACAAAACATAGAAGTTGATTAATTGAGCGAAATCCAACTCCGTTAGGTGGACCGAGAAAGCTCTCCTCCAGAGAGTCAAGTGCGAGGGGAAGTGAAGGCTGAGAAGAGAGATACCCCCTCTCTGATTTGCTGAATCTGACCTCAAGACCGTTCCGCCCGGCTTCTGACACGGATTGGTGCCCATAGTTTCCACTCCTAGGTTCCACATAGGTGACTGCAGGGGGGAATACCCGTGGTACCTGAGGCAGACGTCGCATCACTTTCAGCAGTACTTCTGGGGGGTGCCCTTGCGAAGCTTGGGTGCTTGAGCCGGCAAAGGCTGTCGTTAGGAGGTCGGCGTAACTGTTTCTGATACCTTCGCTAGTTGTTATGGGCCCTAATCATCCCAGACTGCTTTCGGGAGGTCCTATATTTCGCTTTCCTGTATTTTGGTGTCCGGTCCTCATCACCCGGAGCGGAAATACTTGGAGGTTGTTTGCTTGATTGTATCTCAGGGATTTTTATTTTAGTGAGTGCTCTTTGCTCCTAGCTTGCCTAGCTTTCCACTTTTTTGAGTCTAATTTAAAATCTATAAAAGTGGCTGATCAAGTGCCTCGTCGATCGAGGAGAATCCGGGGGTTATCTCCCGAGAGTCCAGAGCCTTCTTCGAGAAGGCGTAGGAGCAATTTAGCAGGTGGTTACCACCCTGTGGCGTCTGACGCAATGGAGAGAGATCCTCCACAAATGTCTGAAGGTTTCATAGCTAATTTCGGTGTCGGTTCCGAGAGGAGCGTTCCGCTCACCTCGCGAGTTTTATTCCCTCAGGAAGAATATTTTCAGATTGAAGACGTACCTGAGCCTCCGGCGACAGGTCCATCTCCTCTTCCTCCTGACTATCCGTTCATTGTTCAGTACATCGGACCTGAGTCTGAGAGACCGGAAGATCTTCCGTATCATTCATATCTTTCGATGGCCACGACTGGGAACGCGGCCTCTGCCGTGAGTGCTGCAGGCATTCAGACCCCTGCTTCTGTTGAAGGAGGGGGCACTATTGCTTTATCTTCAATTGCTTCTAGTGCTGCTGTGTTTGGCTCTGGTTTCACCCAAGCACATGCTTCTCATTCTGGTCCCTTTTGTTCAGGGATGCCCTCTAGTGGGAATCCCTCTTTTTCCTTTTCCGCTGCTTCAGCTGGATCTACGCCCATGTCTAACATGGCTAGTGGATCAGCTTCGTTTCAAGGTTTCCCCTTTGGAACTGGGCACATTCCTAGTTCCAATCCTTCTTTAGGGTCGTTTCTGTTTACGTCCCAGACCCAGAGTTTCAACCCTTGGTCTGGGGGGCAAAGTTCGACTACTTTTACAGGGTGGAATCCTGTGTTTACTACAGCGGGGGCAGGGAATTAGTTTTACGCAGGTCATCAAGGGAATACTTCTTTCCCTTCATCGAGTGCTTACCAGACCTTTTCTCCTCTTTCTAATGTCTGGAACCCCTATCAGGGGCTATCCTCTTCATTCAATACTTCAGCGGGGGGAACTGGTCTGGGTTTTGGTAACTCTACGTTGGGAGGAGGTTCTTCTCCTTTTTCTACGAGTCCTTTCTGGCAACCTGGTGCCTTATCAAATCCAAGCTATTCTTTTCAGAATGTTGGGAATCCATCCCATCAAGGATGGAATCCTCAGGCTCCGCCTCGCTTACCTTTTCTGGCAACGTTGAACTTGCCAGATCTGTCGAAGTTGACTAATGATCTGATTCGTTATAGTCCGGGGTGGCCTCTGGTCCCGACCAAACTTCCTTCAAATATTCCAAAATTTGAAGGTAAGAATGGGGAGGATCCGGCTGACCACATCACCACTTTCCACTTATGGTGTTCTTCGAATTCCCTGATCGATGATTCGATTAGGTTGAGATTATTTCAACGCACCCTAACTGGAAACGTTGCCAAATGGTATATCGAGCTAACTGGGGGCAGTTTCGCTACATTTGGAGAACTGGCTGTCACATTTCTAAACCATTTTCAGTTGCCTGTCAGATATGAGGCTGGGACGGAACTCCTGGCTAATTTTAAGCAGGATGAGGCAACTCACATTTCTGATCACATTCAGGAATGGAGGAGAAGGAAGAGGCTTATCAAAGCTCATATTCCAGGAGAATTCCTTCTCGAATGGTTTTTGAAATCTCTACAGTCAGACATTTCAAAAGATGTATCCTTATCTGGGGTATTTTCTGAGGACCAGGCCATCTTTAGGGCCCAGCAGCTGGAACTGATCTATTCTCAGTCTGGGGTCCTTTACAAATATTTTCCCAGTGCTCCTCGCTCCAAATTAGATTTATCAAAAACTAAGCCCGGTCCGCATGGTGATGGGCTTGTCGGATCGATCAATAGTGGTGCAGCCAGCCTGCTTTCTCAACTGCAGCAGTTGTCTTTATAACAATCTGCTCCTTCTAGTCAGGTTGTGCCTGCCGAGTCATCACCTTCCCAGTCTTTGTCCATAAATGCTGTCCAAGCTTCTGATCCCAAAGGAAATCAACAATTCGATGGGAAGAAGAAGGGACGAAATAACAAGAAGAAGGGCAAGAACGGGAAGGGTAATGCAAATAAGACCAACGAGCATGTTGGTGAGGGTCAAAAGGAGAAGAAGAAAGTGAAGTTTCCATGCAAGCTGTGTGCTGGAGACCATCTCACACACCTTTTCCCTAAAATTCAGGATGCTCAGCGCTTGTTAGCTCAGCAGGGTTCTTCTAGTTCCCAGGCTGTGTTAACAAACCCTTTTCCCCAAGGGCAGCAATTAGTTGTTGGCGCGAACGAAAATCCTGGGGCTTCTTCTGGGAGCACCCAGGAAGGGGAAATTCCATCGAACATTTTTATGATGAGTGCTCACGCGGATATCGCTACGAGATCCCGTGATTATGGTGGAGAAGAGTCTTTGAAAGCTAAGGAAGTTCCTGATGCTACTGAGCCGCTTCACATTACGAAGCCTACTGTTGAGTCTATGCCTTGGATGCCCAAAGCATCTTCTAAGCGATCAACGATTAATCCAAATGCTAGGGCTGCCCAGAACTACTCGATTGTGGAAGATCTGGCGTAGAGTCCTTGTGCTATGTCAGCTTTAGAGGTACTCCAGTCTTGTCCGGCTCAACGCAGTGCTTTGCTCACTGCCATTGGGGCTATTGATCCAAAAAATTCTCTTCTGATTACTTTTGATATGACTAATTTTAAGAAGAGACACCCTCATCACATGGCTTTTCATATTAAATTGTTGTATTGGAAGTGCAATATCTTTCGAACGGTTGTTGATGAGGGTGCTTCCACATGCATGATGTCTCTCGCATGCTGGAAGACACTTAGATCTCCCAAAGCTGTTCCATCTAGCATTGTTCTTACTGCGTTCGATGGTCATTCTCACAGACCCCATGGTATTGTCCCGGCTTTGCCCATCTGTGTTGGGGGAAAAACCGTCAATATAGAGGTTGAGGTAGTGGATGCAGCCTTGGACTACAACCTTCTGTTGGGGAGGAACTGGATTTATGAGATGGATGCTATTGCATCCTCATTATTTCGGATTGTATGTTTCCCCCACGAAGGGAGGATCGTTACAGTGGATCAACTGGATTGTCCTCCTGTAGACCTGAATGCGCCTTCTGACTCATCTGTTCCGAAGTTGGATAATACTAAGGCGCCTGTTGAGAATCTAGGAGTTGGAATGTATTCTTCCTTGATGGGTACTTTTGATCTTCCTCCTCCTACGGTGCATATTAATGCTATTTCATCCTCCAAGGCTCCCCTTCGAAGAGAGTTCTTCAGAACTCATTATTTTTCAGACCCTTGGACCTTACCTTCCCCTACTACCACATTAGCGGAAGGTCAAGTGGGTGGAATGGCATTTCCTATTTCTGCAGCTGAGATTGCGTATCAGTCTATTGTTGACTCTGCAGAAACCATCCCAGCTCCTCTTTCACCGGAAGAGTTGGATGGTGATGTGGCTCCGGCTTGGACGCTTAGTTCTTCTTCGGCCTAGGATTGCCTTGATACCACTCTTCCATCTGAAGAGGCCATCCTGGAAGCCATGAAAGGTATAGATAGACCGTGGGATGATTTGCATCATCGGTCTTACTTCCTACCTGATTTGAGCGAAGTTGAAACAAGTTTTCCAAGTCCTCTGTGTCCTGGTCCTGTTCACCCAGTCTTGAACCCTTTGGCACCAACACAGGTTTATGCTAAAGGGAACATGGCTGTGATCTCTCCTACTATCCCGGTGAACATTTCCAGGGATCCCAATATTATCGAGAATGTCTTCATTGGAGCTGAATGTTCCCGTGAAGAGATTCAAATTTATACCGAGCTCTTTAAAGAGTATAGGGATGTATTTGCTTAGTCTTATGAGGAAATGCCTGGCATAGATCCATCTATTGTCCAGCATGAGATCAAGACGTACGAAAACGCTAAGCTGGTGAGGCAAAAACTTCGTCCGGTCAATCCTAGGAAGGCAGCAGCTATCAAAGTTGAAGTTGAGAAGCTGCTTAAGGTGGGATTCATTTTCCCTGTTCCTCTGACTGAATGGGTTTCAAACCCCGTTCCCGTAGATAAAAAGCAAGGAACGATTCGAGTGTGCATCGATTTCAGAGACCTAAATAAAGCGTGTCCTAAAGATAATTACCCCACACCATTTATCGATCAGATCATTGACGAGTGTGCCGGTAACGAGATTTTCTCCTTCATGGACGGTTTCTCCGGATATAATCAAATTACTATTCGTCCTGAAGATCAACATAAGACTGCCTTTATTTGTCCCTGGGGTACGTTTGCATATAAGAAGATGCCTTTTGGTCTTAAAAATGCTGGGGCTACCTTTCAGCGGGCCATGCCTTACGCCTTCCATGACATCAAGAAGATTATCGAGGCATACTTAGATGATCTAGCTGCTCATTCTCGAAAGAGGATGGATCATCCTGGTCACCTCCGGCAAATATTTGAAAGATGTCATTTTTATAAGATTCGATTGAATCCGAACAAGTGAGTTTTCGCGGTTACATCCAGTCGGCTATTGGGATTCATTGTGTCTAGGGAAGGGATAAGGGTAGATCCCTTCAAGGTTGAGGCAATACTTCGGTTGCCTCCCCCGTCTTCAATTCGTCAGCTTCAAAGTCTTCAAGGGAAGTCTAATTTTCTTCGGAGATTTATCGTCAATTATGCTGAAATTACAAAGGGATATATGAGACTATTGAAGAAAGGAGTTCCTTTTCTTTGGGACGACTACGCTCAACGCTCATTCGATGCTTTGAAAAAAGCATTGACCTCTGCTCCTTTACTGAGTCCACCTGATTATAGCAGAGATTTTCTTTTGTATCTGGCAGCAGCAGAATCTACCATCGGTATGGTTCTAGTTCAGGAAGATGATGCTCTTGCAGAGCATGTTATTTACTACCTAAGTTGAGGATTGGTAGGACCTGAACTCAGGTACACTCCGATAGAAAAATTAGCCTTAGCAGCAGTTCATGCTGTGCAGCGACTCCGGCATTACATTATTCTTCGCAAAACTTATGTTTTGGCAGCTGCCAATCCATTTCAGTTTGTCCTCAGTAGGCGAGTGATTGGGGGCAAATACAATAGATGGATTGTGATTTTACAGGAATTTGATCTGGAGTTCATGTCTGCCAAATCCAAGAAATCATTAGTTTTCGCGGAATTGATCTCCGAGTCAGGAGAGGAGAATATCTTATGATGAGCTGGCTTCCGAACGAACATTTGTTTTTTATCTTCCGCCGCATCCTTGGCACGGACATTGGTCAGTATCTCCGCACCCAAGTTTCCCTCTACTTTTTCGAAAGACAGCCGCCGTAAAATGCGCCACTTGGCCGTTAATTGTCGGATTATTGGTGATGTCGTGTACCGTCGTAGGGGTTGATTCAATCCAAGATAACGTTAACTCTCATGAAGCCGAGGTCGTGGTTAATGATTTCGCGTGGGAGAGAGAAGTTATTTATCTGGGCTTGCTACAGCCCAAAAGATTTTGCGTGCTGGATACTTTTGGCCCTCGATTTTCAAAGATTGTATTGAATCGGTCAAAAGGTGTCATCCTTGTCAGGTGTATACTCGAAAAATTTGCGCTCATCCAGCTCCGCTTTTTCCAGTCGTTACTGTCGGACCCTTTACAAAGTGGGGTTAGGATTATACTACTTGTAACCCGCCTTCGGCAAAAGGTCACAAGTACATTATCGTAGCAGTAGACTACTTTACGAAGTGGGTCGAGGCTATGCCTACTTTTGGGAATGATGGTGAGACTGCAGCTCTTTTCCTTTTCAACCAAGTTATCGCTCGTTTTGGTATACCTAGAGAGATTGTCACTGACCATGGCAGTCATTTTCAGAATAGTATGATGGCTGAGTTGGCTCTCAAATTGGGTTTCCGGCAGGAGCATTCATCTCCATATTATCCTCAAGCCAATGGGCAAGTGGAAGCCGTGAATAAATCCTTGAAGACAATTCTTCAAAGGACAATTGATAAAGCTAGATCCAATTGGCATATTATGCTATATCCTGCACTTTGGGCATACAGGACGTCAGTGAAAACTGCAACTGGCTTTACTCCGTTTCAGCTAGTGCACGGGGTGGAATCCGTATTTCCTATTAAATGCGAGATTCCTTCTCTTAAATTAGCTATTGAACTTCTTCCTGACACTTCTAGTCTGGCAGAACGACTTCTTCATCCTGGAACATCTCGATGAGCAAATACGAAATGCCGCCACATGAATGAAGCAAACATAAAACCTATAAAAGTTCGTTGACGATAAGGCGGTCGCCTCATACCTTTCGGGAAGGTGACCTTGTTCTAGTTCTGCGCTAAGAAAGATGTCCTAGGGTGAAAGTTTAAGCCCAGTGGTATGGCCCCTATATCGTTACAAAATTCCTTAAGAAAGGAGCGTATACCTTGGTTGATTTCGAAGGGAACGAGTTGCCGGAGCCCCGAAATGGGCTCTATTTTAAGAAGTATTATGCCTAGGTCGTTCCTCGCAAGGTTGCTTTTCGGTATTACTTCGTTGCTTTTTACATATCCTCGATCTTCCTGATTTTCGATTTTTGATGAGTTGGTGATGTTTTTGATCTGCTTTGGCAGGTTGTGTCGGATGTCATGAGTCATTTTGGTTTCACCGATGGTGCTAGTAGACACACCCGGAACTTAGCTTCCACGGCTTGGGTGCTTCATTATCCATCTGGTCAGCTGTTAGTATCAAGAGGGGTCTGCATTGGTCCTGCTTCCAATAATATAGCAGAATACACTGCAGTTATTTATCTACTCTCGGACGCAATATCTTTGGGTGTGGATTCGTTGGTAGTTTTCTTGGACTCTCAGCTGGTGGTGTCGCAGTTGAACAATACTTATCGGGTTCGAGACCCATTTTTACTCCGGTTGTTCTTGAGGGTACGTTTGTTACAAAGATCATTTCAATTTTTAACTTTCATTCATATTCTCGAGCCCACAATTGGTTTGTCACTCATTATTTAATCGTTTCCAACAGGATTGGCATATTAATCATTCCACACAACAAATTTTTAATCATTTAAAAATCATACATTTGATACATTTATCACATCACATCAAATATCGCTGTATATATATCATCAGAGTGTTCAAAAACTTTACAAAATTTGGATCCATAAGGTCATACAAAACTTGGGCTTATGCCCCGATCATGTTCAGTCTCAAAAAGAATATAAAGTCATCTAATACATAAAATTTGTCTACTCCTGAGGTCCCTGCCCAGAAGTCGTGTTCCTATAGAACGTGACTGCGGTGGCAACCCGACGGAATAATCTAACCCAGTCTCGGGGCACTCCTACCACCCGTCTCTGGATGGCTTCCGGAAGGTCCTCCACAGCAGCCATAGGTATTTGGCGGGTTAGTCCCTCCAAATTCCTCTGCACGGCCTGGAGAGTCCTATCTGAATCCACAGTATCTGCTTCGCCCTTGCGGCGCTTGTGGCGCGGTAGGCCCTCAAGACGAGCTAGTCCAACATCTGAATCATGATCATTTTGAATTTTCAGTCATTATGAATCCAATCAAAAACATGTTTGTTTTTAATTTTTTCATACATATTTGAAAAAATCCAAAAAAATTATATAAGTCAAATTTTTTTTGCAAATTTACCGACTGCACCCCATGCCGTGCCTGGTGGAAGAACTAGATCTAGATCTCCACGAAAGTCCATCCCGGCATAGGGATAGTCGTCCACTGCGATGATTTTTTCTCCCCACCAACGGAAGAACTCATCGTCCCATGTGGTCCGGGGTACTTCACTACCCCCCAATCTCTTCATCATGTCCGCCCAACGGGCAATTCTTGGGTCCCGCGGGCTACTGATGGTAGAGATAACTCTGGGTCTCAATGCTGGTATCTTCTCAAAGAAGAATGTTGTCAAAATTGTACCGTAGCCAAAGTGTTTGGTCTTTGCTTGGAAGATTGAGGTCAACTGTTGTTTCATGTTCAGTAAAAGGGCTGTGCACCAATCATACACATGAGTCAAACATTCTACTGCTATGCTCATTTGCGTCCTGGACGCCTGATGTAGGGAGGCAGATCCTGCCACTCTGCCGATGGTGAAAAGGAGGATTTTCATGTGCAAATCCCGTAAATCTTTAATTGAAATCTAAGTTCCAACCTTTTTGGAACCCTCTACACAATACACGTGGACATAGTCTTCCACGGTTAACCCTCCCAGGGGCTTCCCGTGCAAGTCTACTGGTTCTCCTCTCCGGGAGAGTCCAGTAATAAAGTATATGTCTTCCACTTCAATGCGTATTGGCATCTGATCTATCACGAAATAGTCTTGGTCTGGTTCCCAGTAATTGACGAGCATTTCTAGCAACCGAGGATTGCTTTTCATATTTGGCATTTTAAAGAATTTGAACAATCCGCAATTCCGAAGGATATTTTGCGCTGCTCGATCTTGCATGACCTCTTGGTCAATTGCGCTATGCTCACGTTCTCTCCATGAGATTGTCATCCTGTCAAATTTCATCAAATCATGCATTAGCCACGCTTTTTAAGTTTCAGACCTGCGCATACGTGACTTTTTCTTTGCACAGTCGTGTGTATACGTGAGTTGCCTGTTATGAACGCTCGTATGCGCAAGTCCGCATTTTTTAGCAAGGGTTTTAAGGGAAAAATTCACTTAATTTTAATTTCCAAATGAACAAAATGATTTGCAAGGATGATTTAGGAGCCTACCTGAAATTTCGGCGCGATTCGACGGTCGGTTGTTCCTGATTTGACGAAAGAAGTTTTTTGCTCCAGAGCACTTTTTTCCAAATCAGCAATGCAATAATGAACCAAATATGAGGTAATTTGTCTATTTATGCCTAAAAAGTTGAAATTTTCGCAAAAATTTGTTATGCTCATTTTTCGATCTATCTTAAGCTGCTTAACCCGGATGCTTGGAAGTGCCCAGTTTGGTATGTTTTCAGGTACATTTTGACGATTTTGAGATTTTTCCCGGTTTTTGATCCATGATTACCGACTCGTCACGGTAGGTATATGATCTTCACTGGAATATAGGTTAGGTAAATCACTTTCCGTTGCATCTTGCATACTAGCCTCCATACTGATCACTTGCCTTAGGGTCGATCCCATCAGGTCATGAGTATTACACCCATTTCACTCGCCGATTATTTAATCATGACTTAATGGTAGAGCCTTCCTTTACATGGGCTTCCTAGTTAGTTCCTCGCTATCACTTGTTGCCCATGCTGCGTTTTATGTAGGCTCGGGAGTCCTCTTTAGTTCCGCCATGTCTTATGTGTTGAAGCTTCATTCTTCTTCTTCATCACTATCATTTTTTCTGGCTTTTACCCTAGAGGCTCCCTGGTGTCGTTAAGTTGTATTACTACATTGCATATTGGCTACTTGTTTATCCTGGCCTTTAGCCGGCTTCATTTGGACTCGATGTTTACACCAACTTCTGACCTTGACTTTCTGTACAAGTTAACCATTGCATGCACTTAGCTATCACAACTTGACACCTTTTACCCATGGATGGAACGTTCCTCTGAGTATCACTTACCAGTTTTCGCCACCTTGCATTGAGCATAGGATTGTTCCAATCCCAGGAACTAGTGCATCTGATTTCTTGATACTCGTTCTATCCATTGTACTATAGCATTCTTTTATTCTTTTTCAGGCTTATTATATGAAAAAGACAAAAAAATCAAATATAACAAAAAGAGCGGGAACGGGATGTATCTTCATTGTTTTGATGGCAGTACAGAGTCAGTTTGTCGCCCTTGAACAAAGCACATATACTTATATATATCTCCTACATTTGGGATGGTTTTAGTTTTTGACCTAGGTTCAGCCTTTACCATGTTTCACTTGTCAGTTCTCCCCCGGTTGGTTATCTCTTCCAATCATATGGAGAGTTTGTTCTGCCTCCTGCATGACAGACTTATACAGTGTCACTTTTTACTGCCATGGTCATCACGTTCGTGCTTTTGTTCAAGGGAAGTCTAGCCTGAGTCGGCCATTCTGCGGTGTCTCTTGACTCATTATTCAGTTGGCCTTCCCGGTCTTGTCAGTATCATGTTCTATCAAATCAGATGTTTTGGTCTTCTGCTCGTGCTGGTTTGAGAAGGTCCCCATTGACTTCTTGCCGGCGGGTTTGTCTCTTATCGACTACGACACATTGCTCTGAGAGAAAACCTAGAGCCGCACCCTGGGCCTATTTCCATCATTGATAGGTGACCTTGTGCTTAGCATTTGATCATCATCATGGGTCTTTGACTGAGTGGTTTCCCCTGTGTTCGACGTCAGCACACATTATCACACTTGGGATTCATGTAGTACCTTGATTTCCATTTGACCCTATCGGTGGATTTCTCGCCTCTGTGTCAGCTTTCATTATTGGTTGGTTCAGAGGGTTTCTTCCGTGCGCTAGCTTCATCTTGTGCATGTCGGAAACGTACTTCGGTTTTGGTTCCGTCACTCTACTTCGTTCGATTCCTTCCAAATCTTGGCCTGCGGGTTACACTCGCGCTGGACTGATGTGGGATGCCTTAATGCCTTCCTTCCAGCAGATCTTTTCCCATCGACTCCGACTCATTGCTCTGGGAATAAGGTCTAGAGTCTTTTTGTCATTACCTTAGGGTTTGCAGTCATCAGTGGCAGACTCTTCGCTATCGACAGTGGGGATTCATCATTGCCTCCTGATTGGTAGATTCTTTCAAGTGTTTGACTTCAACTCATTCATTTGCACTTGTCAGATTGTACTGGGGCACCTTGACACTCATTTTCATTATTGGTGAGTTGTCTCGCGTTGGTTAACGGTATACATCATTGACCGGTAATCCAACGATTTCTCACATGGTTGACTTCAGCTCATTTATTCCCATTGTGTAGAATTGTGCCATAGTGATCGGTGAAGACCTTGGGTTGCATCAGCATTTCTCGGTTCACTTTTGACAGTCCATTCAGTTTTTTCCAGTGATGTCGTTCACCCTTATATGTTGCAGTTCAGTACAGCAGCATCCTATATGTTGGCTCCCGAGTTGCGTGATTGTACCGTTTGTTCCACCTCTTATGATTCGGTACTTGGAGATTCAGTTACTTATATGATCAGACATCCAGTTGCACCATCCTTGATCAAATTTCTATATGTGATACTTGGACATTGATTCAGACTTATATTTCTGGGCCATGCTCAGATGATTCATTATGTACTTTCAGTTCAGCTATACTTGTATAAATGTTGGATCTATTCACTACTTTCTATATGATGTATTTTTGACTGAGCATGGGTATGCTCGCCTCAGCATGAGTTGACTCTTTGTTTTCTTTCATTGGTTTTTGGCAGGCTGAAATCTGGTGAAGTCCTTTCTTGTCCTTGCGAAGTTCTTTCTATGTGCATAATACATTTCGGCCATCATGTACCCCTTCTGACCTCATATATTAGGGGGCATCTGTTATAGCATCATTTCTCACCTTCATATGATTCATGATTGCTTTTATGGCTTTGGGCACCCATTCCTACAGACTTGGACAAATTCACTAAAAAACGGTGTAAAAATCCCCATACGCGACTATGCCCGTACTTTTCCGCGTGTATACGCGAGTCCAGCTGCACTTTTCCGCGTATGCCATTAAAATTATGAAAAAATATATAAAAATTCCCTATTTTCGGGCTGGGTTGATGGTTACTCGGGTAGTTCAACCACCCCAGCACGTGGCCAACTGTTTCCAACTGTTGAAACTACTTGGAGGGAGTATAAAAACCCCTCATGTGTATGGCCTAAGGGAGAGAGAATTATTGATATTATACTCTGTTGGTATTCCCTATCCAAGTCTGATTCCCCGTGCCTCCTGCACTTTCCCAGTTCATTACAGGAAACCCTTTGTTTCCTTGAGATTCTCATCTCCCTATATGTCATCTCGTATGCACCAGTTTGGAAGGAGTCTTAGCGAGGCAAGGGCGGGACGGATCCGGACGATGGTCTGCTCGAAGATCGTGGAAGGATTCAGGTGATCTCTCCACTCGTTACTTTTGTACATGCTATTTATAATACAGAAGTACCATCTTGTTCTCGAAATATACGTGTTAGTGTCTACTTACATATATGAGAAAGTTGTTATTTAAGCATTCATTATGATTTATCTGATGTTTTATATGGATTTCACTAACATTTAGAGTAGATATATGCTGTACAACCAGTGCTTCGTGCTTGTTTCTTCTTGTCTTTCAGGTTAAGAAGGAAGGACGGTTGCTGGGGGTTTGGACCCTGCGGGATCTGCTTCAACCATAGGACCTACGGGTAACTTCCTCGATCTACTCTATTTAGTTTTTCTGAACATGCATGGTTGTGTGAGTCCTTCTTAAGTAGCATGCCCCTGCTCTGTGGAGGTTGTAACCCAACGAACCTCTAGGGTGATTTTCCCCGAAACACCATCCTAGATAGAGAGTACGGAAACCTCTGATACGTTCATTAGTCTTTGCTACTAGTCTCTAGCTTTCCCACATCATTGGCCAAATGAGAGGTACTTCCCATGAGCCCTGAACTCAATGGGTAGGATGCATACGGGGCACAGATAATGAGAGGTGAACCAACTCAAACATCATAACGGTGGGGCAGAAGCACCACAAGGTTTGGCAAGCCTAACCTCATGAGTGCTTATAGCTCTGAGAAGCTATCCCCAAAGCCCCCCAGAGCTCCCAGAGCTCATTGTCCAACAAGACCCACATCATAGGGTCGTTCCACAATACCAAGACTCTCACGGAAGTTTAGGAACTTGACCTTCCCCAGGGGCCTTGTGAGAATATCCACGACCTGCTCATTAGTTCCTATATGATCGAGCCTTACGGCGCCTCACTGTACCATATCCCATATATAGTGGTACCTGATATCAATATGCTTGGATCGATCGTGGAACACTGGATTCTCGGACAAGCGAATCCCACTCTAGTTATCATAGAGTATCACGGTGGTATCTAGCACATGTCCGAACAGCTCACTAAAGAGCTTTTGCAACCAAACTACTTCACAATAGGCCATACTTGCTGCAATGTATTCGGCCTCTGCGGTGCTCAAAGCCACCAACTTCTGCTTCCTGCTCATCCATGAGATCGAAGCAGAACCAAGATTGAAGCAACATCCCGATGTGCTCTTACGATCCACCACACTGCCAGTCCAATCGGCATCAGTATATCCAAGGAGTGTCACACTCCCGACAGTGTATCTCAGCCCATGGTTTATCATGCCCCGAAGGCATCTCAGAAGATTACTGGCACCAACCCAGTGAAATTGATGAGGCTCAACCATCTGTTGACTCAAAGTGTTCACTGCAAAACATATATCTGGATGAGTGTTCATTAAAAACATCAGTGCCCCTACGAGTTGACGATACTCAGTAGGATTTAATAATATGGGCCCAGCAGCGCTGCCACTCAAATTGTTGAAGTTGAGTTCCATTGGTGTTGACACGGACTTGCAGTCCACCATACCAAATATTTCCAGACCTCCAGGCCTAGGAAGTAGTTCATCAGTCCTAGGTCCTTCATCTCGAACTCAGTAGTGATCTCCCTCTTTCACTAATGAATGAGAGGGTCAGCACCTGTCAGGAAGAGGTCATCCACATACAACACTAGGATGAGAGGTTTTCCCTTTACAACCTTGAAGTAAAGGTTTGGATCAGCATTACTTCGAGTGAAGCCCAACTTCATCAAGTAGCTATCTATCCTCTTGTACCAAGCTCTAGGTGCTTGCTTCAGCCCATAGAGGGCCTTCTTCAACCTGCAGACATGGGTGTCCCGATCCTGGACTTCGAACCCCAGAGTTTGCTCCACATATACCTCTTCCTTTATCACACCATGCAGAAATGCGGTCTTCACATCCATTTGATGAAGACTCCATCCTTGCGTAGCAGCAAGGGCTATAATAGATCGAATGGTGGTGTATCGGGCCACAGGTGCAAATATGTCATCATAATCTATGCCTTCCTTTTGAGAGAAGCCACGGGCAACGAACCTTGCCTTGAATTTTTCAGCACTTCCATCAGATCCATGCTTGACCTTGTAGAGCCATTTCGAGGTGACAACTGCTTTGTCCTTTGGTCTTGGAACCACATCCCAGACATCATTCTTCATAATGGACTCATACTCTTCGTGCATAGCATCCTTCCAGACTTGATGCTTTACGGCTTCCTCAAAGGATCTAGGCTCAGATTGTACAATAATACTCATGGCTGCTAGATACCCTTGGTATCTACTCAGCTTCTTGCTTTCACGGAATGTTCCCCTTGGGGCAGCATGTCCCTCAACATCCTCGAGAGTGTCCCTGAGCCATGATGGTCTCTTTCCTAGTGAAGGAGGTGGATCAATCGGGTCCATTGGTCCTTCAACATCAGGCATTGTTTCATCCTTTGGTTCCTCTTGATTTCCAGGCCTTGCTTCATTATCTTCCTCAGATCTCGGAAGATTGACTACTTTCCTTAGGGAAGTATCTTCATCAAAGGTGACATCGTGGCATATCTCCACTTCCTTTTGACCAGGCACATAGACTCTGTAGGCCTTCGAAGTTTCACTATAGCCCACAAACATTCCTTTCTTCCTAGAAGCATCCAACTTGCTCCTCTTTTCTTTCGGCAAATGAAAGTAGACGGTACATCCAAAAAATCTAAAATGTGAGACATCAAGTTTCTTACCAGAGAAAACCTCTTCGATAGTTTTGGATTCTAGAGTGGAATGCGGGCATCGGTTTTGTATGTACACGACAATGTTCGCAGCTTCTCCCCATAGAAACTTCGGCAGACCTTGGTCACATAGCATGGCACAAGCAGCTTCCACAATGGTCCGGTTCTTTTGTTCAACAACACCATTTTGCTCGGGAGTATAGATAGTTGTGTTCTCCCTCTTAATGCCAGCTTCTCTACAAAAGTCCTTGAACTCATTTGTCTCATATTCAGTGCCATTATCAGTTCTCAAAATCTTGATCTTTTTCCCTGTCATATTTTCCACCAAGGCTTTGAATGTACGGAACCACATGAAAGCCTCATCCTTCTTCTTTAAGAAGTGTATCTGGGTTTTGCGAGAGAAGTCATCTATGAACATCATATAATATGAACATCCTCCCAAGGATGTCATGGGCAGCATACCAGATAGATCATAATGGATCAATTCCAAGACATCAGATGTCTTTGTGACACTAGAGGGGAAAGGTCCCCTTGTATGCTTTCCTTCGGCACAACCATTACATACACCTTCATGATTATTTGGAAACTCGGGCATCCCTGTCACCACCTTCCTTGCTTCAGGAAAGGCTTTGTAGTGAAGGTGTCCAAACCTTTGGTGCCATAGTTCAGTCTGTCGAATAGTATCACATGTCATTTCTCCCAGCGGACTTCCTCCAACCTGGTAGAGTGTATCAACTCTAAACCCTATCGAGATAGCTTCCTTGAAGCTCTTCTTCCACATGAGCACCTTTCCCTCAGTGAATGCCACATTGAAACCTTTTTCTTCAATGGCCGATATAGACACAAGGTTCTTCAAAATTGGTATATAGAGTACATCTTGCAAGTGAAGGACTTCACCTTGAGACAAGTGGAGGGTCACAGTCCCTGTCCCTTTCACGGGATATGTGGCATTATCTCCGAGGATAATTTCTAGATTAGTATCCTTATCAATCATATCAGAAAGTGCTTTCTTGAACCCAGTGATATGCCTTGAGGCATCACTATCTATCAACTAGGCATCCATAGTGTCAGGTGGGGATGTAACAGAGAGGGAAGATACAAGAATGTATTCATTTCTTTTATCAACAACATGTGATTCCTCATACCTAGAGTTTCTTGACCTTTTAAAAGGTTGATCATTTCCGCCGGAGGAAGCCTTCCTTTTTCCCTTGAACCTGTTGTTCCTTTGATTGCCATTCCTCCGGTTGTTGTTGTTGTCATCACCATCGGGAGAATCCTTCTTGAAAGGACATTCTCTAGCATAGTGACCAGGCCTATGACAGGTGAAACACTTGCCCTTCTTTCCTTGGGCCCCTACTTTTCCCTTATTCTTCGGACCACCAGATTTCTTCTTTCTAGAATGAGCAGCGTATGCATTATTTCCTCCATTTCCATACTCCATTCTTGATTCTTCTTGAATGCATCTTGACAGTACTTCGTCAAAGTTAGGTATCACATTATTATTTAGAATGGTAGTGTTAAATACATGCCATTCAGATGAGAGCCCTCCAAGTGCGGTGAGTACCATCTCTCGATCAGCTATTGTCTCCCCAATAGCTAGCAGATTGTTCTTGATTTTAGTCAGCTTCAGAAAGTATGATTGGACATAATCATCCCTACCTTTCTTCAGATTCTTCAATTGATTCTTGAAGAATAGTACTTGATTCGCATTGTTGGCCTTGAACACGAGGATCAATTTATCATACATCTCTTTGGATGTGCCCAACTCAGAGATGTAGGCCACCAGGCTTTTATGAATGGATTCCCTGATCATCAAATTTGCTTTGATCTCCCCCTTCTTGTACTTTGTTTTGGCAGTAGCAGTAGCAGTGGATGGAGGTTCTTGGATTTTACCCTGCACATAGTCCATGACATCTTGGTCTTCCAATTTGAGATCCAATATCATTTTCCAAGCATGGAAGTCATCCTTCCTAGTCAATTTGTCATCCTCCTTGAAGCTATAGCTTGTGGAACCCATTATCCTCTCCGGTGATTGCTACAAATAGGGCTTGTCTTCACCTCATCTCTGATACCATGTAAATTTATGTAGATGTTCTATGCTTGATGCAACTTTACTTTTTATTACAACAATCACATAAACAGTTAAGTAAAATGCTGATAAAACATACCAGTGGATCTATAGAAGACAAACCAAAAACAGAAGAATGTGTTGGTGCATTACGGTGGTCAGCAGGATGCTTCAACCGGCAAAGTCTTCTTGGTCGGCCAACCCAGCTTGTGTCACAATAGCCCTCAAATCAGTCACCCAGTCAACTCAAAGTGAACCCCAGAAAAGTCAACGTTGTCTAGAAAAGTCAATGCAGGGCAACAGGAATAAGGTCAACGCAGCTCAGTCTTCGGTCAACCTTTTGACCTCGGTTTTTGTGCCAATGAGTACGGCCTTCCAAAATCGAACTCTCCACCAAATTTCAACACTTTTGGACCATGCGTTGACTAAATTCAACACTGGTCAAACTAGCATGGAAACGCTAGCTGCGGTGAGCTGCAGTAAATTTTGGTCAACCCTTGCTACAGTAAATCTTCCTCTTTCTCACGTGTGAACCGAATTTGCCTTCAAGGAGCTCGTACTAAATCAGAAGAGAAGATGTGTGTGATGAGAGCGAGTGAAATGATCTCCAACGTTGACTGTATATAAATCCATCATTGAGGTGTGTGACACATCTGCTGGGGGTGTCAAACCTTAAGGCTGACTTGCACATATTTGAAATTATTAAAAATAAATTCAAAATAAATGTTCCACTCATCATATTAAGATCAATTTTATATCGATCTTACACCTCTCCGAAAGAGGAACCCAATAAAAATATTGGTATCTTCATCTGAGCATCACAACATGGAGTTTGGACCTAGTTGTCCAATTTCGAAATTACTCTTCCTGAATCATGTATTTAGGTCCTAAGGGTCACGATTGAAGCCTAAGAGACAAAAACCAACCTTTGGGGGTAATTCTGGTCGAGTTTACACATGCTACAAGAGTGCTACATGCAACTTTGTTTTTGCTACAGGCAAGTTTATTTTGGAAATAACTCACTGAATGACCAAGTAAATCAAATGAAAATGGGATGGGACAATTTTTTTTATTAATTATGATGTCTTAGGTCTCCATTCCAAGTGGAATCTCTCCACAATACCCTTGTTCACACGTGCTAAAAAAAACTAGAAAATTACTACTCTAAAATATGGAAATTCAAGAACTAGTGAGCTAGTTCATCTATCAAATTTCTAACCTAATCAAGTGAAAATGCAATGGGGTGAATTTTGTTATCAAATTTAATGTTATTATGACATAATACAAGTGGAATCAAGTCAAATGGATCTCATTAAACCCTTCTAAAGAATAGCATAAATTTACTACTATTTTTCTACAAGGCATTTCCAGAAATCTTATATTCATGAACTAGTAAACAAATCCAAGTAGATTAATGATTAAGATGACCTTCCAAAGTTATTATAAAGATTAATAATTCTTTGGAACTTGTAAACACCTTGCAAAATAACTCACTTAAATCATCTAACTCAATCCTACGGTAAGAAAAGAAACAATACTAAATACATAAATATGCACAACAGAAATAAGAGATGCATGTGAATAAGAAGTGCAACGAACATAAAGAAATTGTGCAAGAGGGCTTTGAGGCTCCTGGGATGGCCAAGCCCAAGGAGGACTCAGAGTCCTATGGAAGAAACCAAGCCTTAGAATCTAAAAATAGCACCAGTATTCATTATTGAATCAATCCAAGTACATCCCTGCAAGAAAAGAAAGTGGAGTTGCCATAAAAAAAATTTCTCCACATTAAGACTAAACAATACATTTCCCTAGAGGCCAATTCGAATTGGTACTTATAAAAAATTATGAGGAAGCATTCCCCTTGAAAGGAGGAAGTTTTCCCCTCCAAAATCCCTAAAATAGTGGATCTGATTCCCAACACTAGGAGTTTGCAATAAATGACGGGGAACACATTCCTAGATTTTCTCAATCATCGGAGTTCGAGAATCTCTCTAGAATTTCTCAAATTTTTCATGATATTTTGTTCGTTTATTCTCCAATATTGATCCTACAGTAGTAGGGATCAAGTCCCTAAATTATCTCCTCCTCCAAATCTTCATAATTTTCCCAATATTCTCACAATATTATACAAAAATAAATAATATTAGGCACAAATATGCAATTATCTTTAAACCTTCCTAAGAACATATTAAAGCATAATTTTTTTTATTAAGTGTAGAAGGAGAGATTTAATATATATTTTATGTGCATAAGAAAGGTTAGATGGGGCTTAATTTGTGTCTAATTTAGAGGCTCATCATAGCCCCTATGGAAATTTTTTCTCATCCTCTGAGCAACCTATTCATCCTCGCCTTTTTGTTATTCATGTATGCTGGCCTATTTCATTCTCTGCTTATTGGTCCATGTGTTTCTCCTCTTGCTGATCTTCTTGCTACTCTTCTATTTTCATTTCTTCTTGTAGGTGCTGCATGGAGGTCCTCAGGTGCCTTTTCTGGTGTGTTCATCCTCTTGGAGTCTGCTGGTGGTCGTTCGAAGGCATCTTCATCAAATTTTCTTCATCTTTTGGCCTTGTAGTGCCACGTACAAATTTTCTACAGAAAACTTTCCAATTCCTGTAGCAGTTTTCTTCTTTCTTCATCTTGATTCAGCTTGCTTATAAATGGAGGGAGATGGTTTGTGGAGGCTATGAATGGAGTCATGGGATGAGTGGAGTGTTGGATAGGTGAGTGGAGAGGCCTCATGCCAAGTTTCAGATGATCTAGCTGCTAATGGTGCAACATAAGGTTTAGAGAGTGAATCCTTGTGCATGGAGTGAAATAAGGGATTGGGAATGGTAGGTATAGGAAAAACATAAATTATCATGCTCTCCTTAAAGTTCAGAAATCCTTGAGAGAGATTTTTCCCTTATGATTTAGTTTCCTATAGCATTTACATGAGTTTCCTGTAGTGCTACAGGAATCCTGTAGCTATTGGATTTTCTAGTAGAAATTATAGTTAGGAGAAAAAAATGAATTTTTTTCCTATCTGAGGGGCGTAATGAACGAATGGGTGTATGCTGGAGAGGTTAATGGAGTGTGTAAGAAGAGGAGAGAGAGAAGAGAGGAGGAAATCCACCTTTGATCAACAAAATTTGTCCCTTGTTTTTCCTGTAGCAAATCTGTTTTTTTCCTATAGAAGCCCTATTTCACCTATAACAACTCTATTTTGCCTGTAGCAATTGTATTTCGCATGCCAAGAGGTGGTGGATCCACCTTTTATTTTATTTTTTATTTTTTCAAAATTTTCTTTCTTTTTTTCAAAATTTTTTTCTCTTTTATTTTTATTTTTCTTTTTCAAATTTGTTCTCTTTTTCATTGCATGAGAAATAAACTCAGAGTTCTTTTTCTGTTAACTGAGTTGGCCCTCAGTTACCCCTTGGAACTCCTTGTTTTCCATCACAACCAACTGCTTACTACCCAATTTCTCAATTCCTCTTCACTTTTGTCTTGTTCCTCTCCCAAATGTGCATGTGTCTGGGTGTAAAAGTGAAGCTGACTGTTAGATAAGGTTGCTCTGCTACTCATTTTGGCTTTAAAAAAACTTTCCTTCTCACACTTTTAATGTTTTATTTAGCTAGAATAGATTTGAAGAAAGGTTTAGATGACTGCATACATGAGCCTTACCTTTGATTTTTTTTTTGCAGGTGATATTGAAGCACCTGATTGACTATCGAAGTTATCTTTGGTGGTTCTAAAGCTGCTACTGAAACTGCATGTGGTAATCTACTGGAGGTCATATTGTTGATAGCCTAGAATCTGGAGGTCTTCTAGGGTTTCTTTTGTTGTTGTTGCTACTTCTTCACATCCTTGGCTTAAATTTTGTTGTTGAGATGCTCATGATGTGAGTGCTGTAGATGATGATTAACTTGATACTTGCATGATGTAGCTCGGCCATCTACATCACGATATCTGAGGGAGTTGACTCTTTTTTTTTCTAGTGCACGTCTTTAGAATTCAATTATACCTTTACTGATACCTTTGTTGTATGTTTGTAGGTCTCTATATGATGTCCAGGTTGATGTTGCTACTGAAATGCCTCCTTGGAGTGCCATTAATGTCTTCAAATTCATCTCATAGGTCAAAACCATCTTCAGGGCTTTTCTGGTGCTTACACAAGGCTTGCTGCATGAAGTTGCTTTTTCTTGTAGAAAACTTGTTCTATGCTTGTTTTAGGCTTCTAGCTCTGTATGAGTGATGAGGGAGAGTGTGGTAAGGCTAAGAAAGAGTAGTGTGGTCATGGAAGAATGGTGTGAATGAAATCTATGTTCTTGCAGAAAAAAAAAGTTTTGTTACAAAAGTGACAAAGTGTAGGGTTTGAGTGAAAAATCATTGTGCTTGAGATGGAGGGGTGATAAGAAGGTGGCAGGAAATGATGGGAAGAATTTTCTCATTAGTTTTTTATGCATCAAGACCCTTTGTGATTTTTTTTTTTTGTCCTCGATCCACCTGCATGTAGCTTGCTGTAACTTTCTGTAGAAATTACAAAGTTTCCTGTAGCAGTTTAGGACAACCACTTGTAGTAGACTTGTTTTAGCCATACCTCTCAAACAGTAGACTGGATTGACCTGAAATTTTTTGATCATATTATTGTCATCCTTATGCACCTCCCCATATAAAACCTCGACCATTGGATGCACGAATATCGAGAAAAATTAAAATGGATGTAGGTGTTGGAGGTCAATTTCTCACAAAACATGCAGAGGAATGTGCTAAAATTCTTGAGGTTGTTACCATCATTTATATGCATCTCCCCATGAAACAGGTAAACAAATGGATGGATGGTTTCCAATCTATGATAGAAAAAAATTCCGCTAAAAACTAGGAGTTTCCTGTAGCATTTTAGGACATCGATGAAAATGAATGAAAAAAGCTTGGAAATGATAGGTGGATGTTGGAAATGGATTTTGGTGATTTATTGGCATGACCTTGGTCATAGCATATGAGAGAAGGAAGAGGAAGTCCAAGTTTGACTTCATTTGACTAGGGTTTTGACCATTTTTTCTTTTTGTGCCAACTTGTTTTTTTGTTGCTTGCAAAGGTTGGAGAGTACCCGCATTCAATAGAGAGAGAGATACATGGAGAAAATACATTGGTTTTCTTTTCATTTTTTTTCACTTTTTCCCCATTTTTTATTTTAGGCCTACTCATTGCCTCAATGAGGTTTTCAACTAGTAGGCCTACCTAGGCGCCTCAAAGGAGGTTTTCACCTAGGATCTTTTATTTTCCTCTTATTTTCTGTTTTTTTCAACCCATTGACCGCCTCATCGAGGTTTTCAATCAGTGAGCCAATCTCAGGTGCCTCAAAAGAGGTTTTCACCTTGATATTTTATTATTTTTCCTTTTTTCTCTTTTTCTCTTTTTTTTTATTTTTATTTTTTTCTATCCTACTCTACTTGAAAAAACAAAATCTCTTTCAAGTATAAGAATACTTCCAATGGAGCCATGTGCACATCAAGATGATAGATAAAATCATGTGTACACTTGAATTACATGCTTTGATATGTACCCAAATATGAGAGACAAATTTCTTTGATTGAGATTGTATCAAATATTGTTGAAGAAGAGTGTGTTGCTGCAACTTAATGACTGTCTGGAACCATATTTCAATATAGCTTTGACGCCCTTGGTTTTCTTTCTCATTGGGAACATTATTCATGTCTTATTCTACCACGAAATTCAAATATTCCTCTTTTCTCTGATTATTCTCTTGAACGCATGGAGGAAATGATGGTAGACATGAGGAAACTTTCTCAATATCTGATTATGATTTCTGCTCTTCATCAAGTGAAGCCCCTGATTCTTTGATCTTATTATTTGAATCTTCTTTTTCCGATTGTTTTCCTTCAATGTGTAATATTCCCAATTAGCAGCAGCTAATTGGAAATATTAATTTTGACTAATTTTGCCTTTATAAAGTTAAAATATAAATAAAGTGGGTGAAAAGGAGAATATGACCCACTTAGGATAAAACGCACTCCCTAAAGTCACTAAGGAGATATAACGTTGTAATCAAGAGGGCCAAATTGCGCACACAGCCAAGGGACATTACCGTGGTATCGTGGGTGGAGGTGGCTGTAGGTTTTGAGAGCGGCAACATTATATAAAAGATGATAGCCACCTCATTTGGACATCATGGAAGTTTATGAAATTGAAATTGGTCATTGCGACTTGAGCACACTGGCTGTTTAGCCAATCTGCAGCGCTGTTTAGTGCGTTGAGTGTCTCCGATTGGAGATCTCACCCTTTTCCCCAGGGGACTTTGAGTGCCTGCTCGGGTGAGGGTAGTTCTGTCAGTGTCTTTGTAGGAAGATCGATCCAGTGTATTTGTGGTGGGGTAGCGCGTTTATTAACTGCGCAGCACCTGTGGAGGATCAGCGTATTTAATTGCTGCACAGAAGAACGCAGCCGTATCTGTCAAGCCCCGATTGATTTCTTGAAGATCGTGGAGTGCCGAAATAACAGCGCGAGAATTTCTGGATCGGTGGGAGGTCATATTATTGCAGATCTCGGATAGCAGAGGCGAGAGCGATCGGAGGAAAGCACAGATGCGCAAGAAATGATGCCCGGGCAGTAACATAGCCGTCTTCAGTAGCTAGAACGTAGATCTGAGTCACCGCGATCCCATGTGATACAGATCTGAAACACAGCAGCATTCTAAGAACGGATCTTGTGCAAATGTAGATGCTTGATCACTTATTGTACTCCTTTGTATTTTTCCAGATTAATAAAATGGCTTAGCGCTCTCTTATTTCTTGAATATCTGTGCCTACTATTGTATGTCTGCAATCTGTTATTCTCTCCCTTTGCATCTTGATTTCTGTACCATTTTTTGTGTTTCCCTCACACTCTTAGACAGAGTCTGGAAAGGGCCATATAGCCTCCAGATCTCATCCTCTTTCCAGAGGTGAAATATCTGGTAAATGCCCTCCCAATCAATCTCTAGTTAGAGCTTTCTATGTTTTAAAAATATTCCTGAAAAGGAATATTACAGTGGTATCCGAGCATAGATCTGGCTCAACCTGTGGAGCTAGTTGTCTATGTCATCGAAAGAAAAAAAAAACCCTACATCTGCCACAGAGGTAGGAAGTACAGAGATATTGAGCGTAGGTTGGAGAACACCTACGAAGATGGAGACTGCGTTTGAGTGGTGGACGCAAAACAGGAGGAGCCTACGGTAGAAGCAGAGCAGGGAGAGCCAATGGCGGATGATAGCAATGCGAAACAGTTTGGGGGAGCACTCCTCAAATTAGTGCAGGATCTAGCGAGGCAAATAGAGGTGATGGGTCAAAGATTCACTGCTGTGGAGGCTAGACAGCGTGAAACCTCAAGGGGTCGCCATGTTAGTGAGGGGTCGGGCGCATATCACCATTTGCAAAAGCGAGTTGCCACTACGCACCAAGCCTCACATGCCCCCACCCGTTCCACTATGCCCACTTTCCTAGACACAGACACTGAGACAGAAACACAGGAGGAACTAGAGTCTGACCGCATAGGTGATTATTTTGCTGAGTACCAGGCAGCTGGGCAGGAGTTCAGGGATGCCATTTTATTCAAAGACTTTGTTCAGATCAAGCAGGACAGCAGACCCCGCGACCATCACGAAGGATATCGACATTATCATGATGGAGATTATTTCCACGAATGGCAGTCCATGGGGGAAAAATTTAGAACAGCTTTGCCCTTCAGAGATTATTGTCAGCTCAGGCAGGATGAAGGAGGAAGGAACAGTGGGGGGTCTAGCACGCAGAGCTCAGAGTTGCAGCATAACACTAGGAGGACACCTTTTCCCACATATGACGGATCCACTGATTTCACAGTTCGAGATCGGGTGGAAAGGTTGGATACCTCTTTCCAGCTTGATCGAATAACGGAAGGGGAAGCCATCAAAATGGCTACCTCGCAGTTGGAGGATGAGGGCACACAGGATCATGGGGAGCATGTGAATACACCCAGTGAGTCTAAGCCCAAGAAGATCAAAACGTTGAAAAAGATGAGTTTATTCTCATCTATTTTCAGATCCAGAGGGGACATCTCCAAGGAGGTCAAGAAGACTGAAGAAGAAGAAGAGGAAGTACCATGCACTTCCCATTCTCATCAAGAATAAGGCATTGAGCATGGAGGATACTTGGATCATCAGATCCTCAGTGATTACCTTGTTGAGTATAGATCTCAACCTAGAGCCCTCAGGGAGACTCTAGATTTTCCTCATTTCATCCAGCTGAAGGAAGAGAAGAGACCATGTAGCAGAAAAGAAATCAAAGGTAATAGAATTCTGTTGTCTACCTTTGATGGGTCATCTAATGCAAAAAATTGGGTGAGAAAGTTGGAGGCATTTTTCCTACTACATCCTGTAGCAGGGAAAGAAGCTGTTGAAATCTCAGTGCTGCACTTGGAGGGTGAAGCTTATGATTGGTGGTGCAGCCACTTGAGCCATGCAAGGGTGAAGATTTTTGCAGAGTTCACTCAAAGGTTGATCCAAACCTTTGATGGAGAAAGAGAAAAGAAAGAAAAGGTCACATCACTTCTTGAGGAGGCTTGTGATAACACTGTCACACTCATGGAGGAACAGTCACATGCATCAACAGTTGGGGCAGCCAACGCTTTTGAGGAAGGGAATATTGCAACCCTACAAGAAGTTCCAAATGCACATCAAGGTATGAGAAGATTTCCACATTCTATTGTTGCAGCAAATTCTTTTGATCAATGTGGAGATTTACTTTTGCATGACCAAGGGTCAAATCTCATTGCTACTATAGAGCAGCTTGGTTGCACTATGCTGTGCAACATGGAAACACTCAAGAAGGAATCAAACCATCATTCTCATGAGCCATTGTTGGATTGTACATCATATTGGAGGTTGGAGTTTGAAGCCTTGAAGACTGATGGTAGACATCTTAGAGTAAGAAACCCTTTCTCCCTTCAAGATGACACTTTCTCAATGAGCTCCTCTCAGCTCAAAGAGGAACTTCTACTTTCAGATCCAAGACCTCATTGGTTTTGGAATACTATTGATAAAAGGGAGGTCTCAAGGAGAGATCTCATCAGAGGTGCACTTCAATACACCATGGAGTGCAAAGATTTTCCTCCTTTCTCACAAGAACAAATAGAAGATGGAGGACATCTTAAGATGGATAACTCCCTCATGCATGTGTTGGAAATTCCTTGAGCCATACACATCATGATGGGAGGTTTTTGCCTACCACCTATTTGATTCTTGATAGGGTCTCATTGATCCTTGAGAAGCTTACATTTCAAAATCCCATGAAGTGCAGAGACAAGAATTTGATTTGGGAGGATGGCAGCCCTCATGGGAGGAGTACCAAGATAAGGAGAAGAAGGGGGCATCCACAAGTGATTGAGTGGATTTGGTTGATGAGAAAGGAGCTAGGAAGCTACTTGCAGACCTATGATATGGGACAACAGGAGGCTTGGCTGCGCTGGTTACTCTTGAAAGAGTTTGGCCATCGCTTGGCAAACACTCTTCCTAAGAGTAAGAGGATGGGTACTTACATCATTGAGCAGCATAGAGTATGGATGCATGGTGTTGATATGATACTCATACCATTCATCATGTCTTCATCATATGATCGGTATGATGGAGGAAGAGAAGATGGCATTATCTCTTTGATCCTTGATGATTTGGGAGCTCTTCCATCTTGGGGAGTATTCCATATTTGTTGCAGCATTATTAGAGGAATCTTTGACAAGGAGCATGTCAAAGAACAGAGTTTGGTATTGACAGGGGCTTATTTGCATAAGCTCACAGTGCTGCCACTTTGGAGCAGAGCCTTAAGGATGAAGTGTGCCTAGCAGAAATGTGGAGGATCCATGACCCACAGGTCCCAGGTTCATTTCATATCTATTGCACTTGATGATAAGAGAGGAGGAAATGATGATAGAGACATCTATGGTATATTCTTCCTGACTGGGGTTTTCAAGCATAAGGAGGATTATCTTCTTGCAGCACATGGTTCATTCTTCTTCATAGCATGCCAAAACACTATGAAGGACTCATTTATGGACCCATGTACCATCTTACTTCCAGCGTATAGTGAGAAGTTTGTTTATACATTCATTGATTTGCACACTCTTACCATTCTTATGCAGTGCATTGCTTCACAAGAGGGCAAGCTTGTCAAATTGCTCCATGAGTTGTATTGGGCCAATCTACATGATGGAGGCAGCCATCTCTTTTGTGGCCTTGGGCAAATGTTTTATCACCACATGTATGTTCAGTTGCTGCAGTATAGCATGCATCATACAAAGACATGCATGATTAACCATGTAAAAAGAAACATTTTACCATGTACTTTTATCAAGCAGCGACTTGTAAAACTGCGCTGCCACTACTCGGAAAGCTGTTGGTACCTTCTTGCATCACTTTTAACCTTCAACATTTTCTTCATTTTGCTGCTGATCATGTCTTCATTTGCTGATATAGATCAGATTTGTATGGGAGGCTTGATTATGGGGGAGACACATGAGCTGGGTGTGTCCTGGAGTGGGAAGAATTCTCATAATTTCTGCACTGCATGTTCTAATGGGAGCATGAGAGGAGATATGGCCACCACAGCCAAATGCTTGTTCTCTTTTGAGGTGGGCTATAAGATTGATATACATCCATTGTACAGCCATGTGCAAGTGCTTGATCATGTATTGTTGTTACATTCAGCCATTTACTATCCTTAAGTATATGTGATGAATCATGTACATTGCTTGCCATGTAATTTTCTGAAGTTGCAGTGGATGGGACTGCGCTGTATCCTTGTGAGAAATTGTTTGCATCATGTATCATCATGTAAAACCTTCAGCAAAATTCTCATTAGGATGTTCCAAGATGACCATGTTCTATTCTTCATGGATGGATTGTTTTGGGCCAGCTTGTTCTTCATTGTTGGAGGAGCCTTCTTTGGAGGATTGTTCTTCACTTTGCCATTTGAGGGTAATAATTTTGCAACCTAGGATCAGCACACACTCTACACTTATCATAAGTGGAGAGGAGGACAGCTTGAGGTAGGCTACAATGCTTGCCATGTTCAGATTTTCAGCCCACCTTCATTTCTAGAGCTTGAGGTGGAAGAAGATTTTCAGGAGTTGCCTTGTTGGGTGGTTGCTCATTTTGTTTGGATGATTGCTTGGGGATGGAGGATCCACATGAGGGAGATGTTCCTCAATATATTTCAGACTCCATGCCTTGAGTGGAGGCCTTCCAGTTCTATCCTTGCAGTTGCTTGAGGACACGCAACATTTGGGAGGGGAGGACTGTAATATTCCCAATTAGCAACAGCTAATTGGAAATATTAATTTTGACTAATTTTGCCTTTATAAAGTTAAAATATAAATAAAGTGGGTGAAAAGGAGAATATGACCCACTTAGGATAAAACACACTCCCTAAAGTCACTAAGGAGATATAACGTTGTAATCAAGAGGGCCAAATTGCGCACACAGCCAAGGGATATTACCGTGGTATCGTGGGTGGAGGCGGCCGTAGGTTTTGAGAGCAACAACATTATATAAAAGATGATAGCCACCTCATTTGGACATCATGGAAGTTTATGAAATTGAAATTGGTCATTGCAAATTGAGCACGCTGGCTGTTTAGCTTGTCTGCAGCGTTGTTTAGCGCGTTGAGTGTCTCCGATCGGAGATCTCGCCCTCAGCTCCAGGGGACTTCGAGTGCCTGCTCGGGTGAGGTAGTTCCGTCAGTGTCTTTGCAGGAAGATCGATCCAGTGTATTTGTGGTGGGGTAGAGCGTTTATTAACTGCGCAGCACCTGTGGAGGATCAGCGTATTTAATTGCTGCACAAAAGAACGCAGCCGTATCTGTGAAGCCCCGATTGATTTCTTGAGGATCGTGGAGCGCCGAAATAACAGCGCGAGAATTTCTGGATCGGTGGGAGGTCATATTATTGCAGATCTCGGATAGCAGAGGCGAGAGCGATCAGAGGAAAGCACTGATCCACAATAAATGATGCCCGGGCAATAACATAGCCGTCTTCAGTAGCTAGAACGCAGATCTGAGTCACCGCGATCCCATGCAATATAGATCTGAAACACAGCAGCATTCTAAGAACGGATCTTGTGCAAATGTAGATGCTTGATCAATTATTGTACTCCTTTGTATTTTTCTAGATTAATAAAATGGCTCATCGCTCTCTTATTCTCTCCCTTTGCATCTTGATTTCTGTACCATTTGTTGTGTTTCCCTCACACTCTTAGATAGAGTCTGGAAAGGGCCAGATATCCTCCAGATCTCATCCTCTTTCCAGAGGTGAAATATCTGGTAAATTCCCTCCCAATTAATCTCTGGTTAGAGCTTGCTATGTTTTAAAAATATTTCTGAAAAGGAATATTACACAATGACATCAAGAGAATCACTCTTTTGCAATACTCTTCTTGAGCTAAGATGAATATCGTTTAGATCAAGAGGAGATGTTTGGAAATGTTGTACCTCAACATTGTAAGTGGGCTGAGTTACTTCTTTGTATGGGTTTGGAAATGGTGGTATAGGTAGTTGAGTGGGAGTGGATCTATGAGATGGATGTGGTTGAGGTTGTGGTTGTGGTGGAGGTGGATGGTAGGGATAGCATGGAGGATATTGAGGAAAATATTGAGGATATTGTGGATTTCTTACATAAGGTTCTTGCTAACCTTGTTGCCAAGATTAGTTTTGGGATTGAGATGGCAAAGGTTGCCAAGGAAAGAGTGTGCTCCAATGACTTTGAGATGGATGTGAATCAACTTGAAATTTTGAAGTAGGTCCTTGAATCATATCAAATTGACTAGGCTGCCATGGTATTCTTGGAGCTACGTAACATAACTTTTGTGGTGATTGACTTGCTCCATTTTCTTCTTGGTAAACTTCCTTAAACCTTGGTAATGATGGACAATATTCAGTAGCATACGATTGTGCATGGATAACACAAATACCGAGATCTTCTTTTTTCTCATTTTTCATTCTTAACATTTCTACTTGTTCACTTAGATTGCTAAGAATTCCTGTTTTAAGGTTATCAAGAAAATTTCCAAGTTCATATTGAATTACCAATGTTGATGTTGACTTACTTACTCTTGATATGCGCTTGCATGTTTCACAAATTTCTTCAAATGAAAATTTTTATACATCTGCTCTACTCATGAGATCAAGGAGATTAATCCACTCATCTCTAATTTTTCTAAGTAAGAGGGTTTTTAGTGTGTCAAATCATAAATGTTGTAATTTTTCCCTTTTAACATTAACCATGAGCCTATCT
The DNA here is from genome assembly GCA_034641835.2 of Pinus albicaulis. Lineage (NCBI taxonomy): Eukaryota > Viridiplantae > Streptophyta > Pinopsida > Pinales > Pinaceae > Pinus > Pinus albicaulis. The sequence continues at coordinate 287,546 of JAXQQM020058911.1, read as the reverse complement.
ATTAGATACTCGAGGCTCTCATCTTCTTTTTTATTCATTCTAAAGATTTCTTCCCTAAGAACATGGTCTTTATATTTTTCTAGAAATATATTTTGCATATCATTCCATGGCCTTATCGAATTAGTACCTAAACTCATGAACCATTTAAGAGCTCTATCCTTCAATTTTGCAAGAAACAATCTCAAATTTTTAGTGTATGATAAGTAGCCATAAGATCTACAACGTATTTAAAATTCAAAGAGAAAGGTTTCTGGATCCTCTCACCTCATACCATGGAAGTTGGGAAGGAAATATGGAGGGATGCTCTTCATATGGACGCTGATATCAATATCTTGAATGAGAAACCTGTTAAATTGTGAAGATGTTCTATGCTAGATGAAAATATAATTTAAACTTCTAGAGCACAATGAAAGTAAGATGTAGATAGAACATACCAATAGATCGATGGAAGACAAGCCAAAAATGGAGATAAAGAATGGTGGAATTACGATGATCAACAGGATGCTTCAACCAACAAAGTATTCATAAGGTCAGCCACCCACATGTGTCACACAACCCCAAGACGTTTCATCAAGAATACTCCACCAAGACATTGCACCAAGAAGCCCTAAACGCAAAACGAAGAACGCTGCTCCATCACCATCCAAGAGAGAAGAAATTGCCTCCACCAAAATGTGTGTGTAAAATGAACTCCAAGTCTCTCCAATATATAGGCATTTGTGGGGGTGTGTGACACATCTGTTATGAATGTGGGATAAATCAGGCCGACCTTGCACATGTGGAATAAATTCAAAATACATGTTCTGCTCATTTGATCAAGATGATCTTTAGATTGATCTTGCACCTCTCCGAAAGTGGAATCCAATAAAAATATTGGCATTGTCATCTGAGCATCACATCATGGAGTTTGGACCTAATTTCCAAAAATTAACACTCCCTCTCAACTAGGGAGAACTCCATCCACCAGTGCCATCCAAACATCGTGCGTCATCCCTCTGTAACTTGCTTCACTGGCTTATTTATTTCAAAACAAAAGGTGAGTCACAAATACATCACTCCCTGCTAACCCGAAGTCATCTCAAAGGTCCGAAACCTCTATAGGACTCAAAGAAGTCACATACCAACCCGAAGTTGGTTTAACTGACCCGAAGTCAGTTGGAGGTCCAAAAACTCACTAGACTTGATTCCAGATCAAGTGGTTGGACATGTGCCATCCTAGACATAAATAGTGCGACAAGCTTCGATGCCTCCATCGATATTGCTATGGTCTCTATTCACATTTCCCACCTCATTGGCCAAATGAGAGGTACTTCCCATGAGTTCGAAACTCCATGGGTAGGATGCATATGGGGCACAGATCAGAGAGAGGTAAACCAACTCAATATCATCACGGTGGGGGGGAAGCACACCAAAAAGGTTCGGAAAGCCTAGCCCTGTGGTTGCTTATAACTCTAAGAAGCTATCCCTAAAGCCCCCCTGGAGCTCCCAGAGCTCATCGTCCAACAGGACCCTCCAAATAGGGTCATTCCACGATTCCAAGATTCTCACGGAAGGTTAGGAACATGACCTTCCCCAAGGGCTTTGTGAGAATATCCGCGACCCGCTCATCAGTTCTTATATGATCGAGCCTTACGACACCTCACTCTACCATATCACAGATGAAATGGTACCGGACATCAACATGCTTGGATTGATCGTGGAACACGGGATTCTCTTATAGAAGAATCCCCCTTTGGTTATCACAAAGGATAACGGTGGCATCTAGTGCATGCTCGAACAACTCACTGAAGATCTTTCGCAACCAAGTGGCTTCACAATAGGCCATACACACTGCAATGTATTCGGCCTCAGCGGTGCTCAAAACTATCGACTTTTGCTTCCTGCTCGAAGCAGACCCAAGTGTGAAGCAGCATCCAGATGTGATCTTGCGATCCACCACACTGCCTACCCAATCGGCATCAGCATATACATGGAGTCTCAAACTCCCGACAGTGTATCTCAACCCATAGTCTATCGTGCCCCAGAGATATCTCAAGAGTTTCTTGGCACCAATCCAGTGAATGTTATGAGGATCAACCATGTGTTGACTCAAAGTTTTCATTGCACAACATATGTCTGGACGAATGTTCCCTAAGAATATTAGGGCCCCTACGAGTTGACAATACTCGATAGGATTTGATAGCACAGGCCCAGTAGTGCTTTTACTCAACTTAAAAAGTTGAGTTCCATTGGTGTCAACATAGACTTACGGTCCACCATACCAAATCTTTCCAGTAGCTTCAGAATGTATTTTCCTTGAGGGAGGAAAATCTCGCTAGGTATTTGCCAAACCTTTAAGCCTAGGAAATTATGCATGAGTCCTAGGTCCTTCATCTTGAACTCGAAAGCGAGCTTCCTATTATACCAATGAATTAGAGCGTCAACACATGTCAAGAAGAGTTTGTCCACATAGAGAACCAAAATGAGAGGCTTTTCTCTATCAACCTTGAAGTAAAGGCTCGGATCAACATTACTTCGAGTGAAGCCCAACTTCATCAAGTAGCTCTCTTTCCTCTTGTACCAAGCCCTGGGGGCTTGCTTCAACCCATAGAGGGCTTTCTTCAACCTGCATGCATGAGAGTATCTATCTTGGACTTCGAACCCCAAAGAGGTTGCTCCTCATACACCTCTTCCTATATCGAACCATGCAGAAAGGCAGTATTCACATCCATCTAATGAAGACTCCATCCTTGCATAGCAGCAAGGGTAATAATAGATCACAGGTGCAATCATAATCAATGCCTTCCTAGAGAGAAGTCTCTGGAAACACATCTTGCCTTGTACTTTTCAGCACTCCCATCAGATCCATGCTTGATCTTATAGAGCCATATTGAGGTGAAAAAAACTTTGTCCTCCGGTCTCGAGACCATATCCAAGACATCATCCTTCATATAGCATCCTTCCAGACTTGATGCTTTACGGCTTCTTCACATTGTACTCATGGCTTCTAGATACCCTTGGTATCTATATGGTTTCTTGCTTTCCCAGAATGTCCCCCTTTGGGGTCATATGACTCTCGGCATCTTTGAGAGTGTCTCAGAGCTAAGAGGGTCTCTTCTTCTTTATTTTAGCAATGTTATTTGCTCAGGAGCATATACGGTTGAGGTCTCCCTCTTAATGTCAGCTCCTCTGCAAAGGTGCCATTATCAGTCCTTGGAATATTGATCTTCTTATTCAAGAAATATATCCAGAATGCATCAACTGCTAGACATCAGATTGTGATACTTGAGGGAAAAAAGAAAGTCCCCTTGCAGCACAACTCTGATCTATGCCTTCATGATTATTTTGAATTTGGGCACACCAGACACCAACTCAGAATGGACTTTGTAATCATGGACCTAAATCTTACTCACCCGCTGTCAAGGCCATTCAAGAATCATATCCATATACTGCCATATATCTGTCATACATCTTGACAAGTATCATATCTTGTCATATCATGGACTAGTATTATTTATCACAACCATACAGAATAGAAGATATCAAACTTCATGGTTATACATTTTTCCATATGCCTCTGAAGTTATCACAGATCAAGATCATATAGATTCTGCCATATGTCTCTGTCCATATCTTTCTACACATCAATAACAAATAAAATGACTTACTTGCTGAAGATGCTCTCCACTTACATTCCTTTGGCCTTTGTCATTGATGTACCAGGTAGATCTATCATAGGATATGGCTGCTTCAAACTCTGCCTCAGCTGTTTACAAGGTCCTCCACTGCTTCAAATACACTTGCACAACCCACTCTTCAATCTGCCTTCTATCAATGACAAAGCTCCACCAAGATCACTGAACATAGGCCTATATTAGTTTTCCATGTTCATAAGGTCTTCAACAAAATTTCCGCATACATTAACTCAGCTGCTACTGAGTCATTGATCTTAGGCTCCACGGATATGCCTTCTAACAGTGGGTTTCTTATCCAATACTCACTTAGTAGGAAAGACCTTAAACTTCCTTCCTCTTTTCTCTACATATATCTCACGTTCCAGCCCTTAATTCCATGAGCTGTACATGATTAAGCTTCGCCCTCGCTCTAGCTGTTCTGCAGGCCTTATGGCCTCTTTATCCAGCAAATACAAGGGTTTTTATTTAAAATATTTAAAGTTTGAAGAGTTCTCCAATGGGAAATCAAAAAAGGACTTCGAGAGAGCCCACCAAAGCCTTCAAAGCCAGTAGCCTTCCCCTGCTGCCACAATTCAGAAAATTACAACGTTAACTAGCCGCGACATTTTTGCAAAAACTGCAGGCGCTACTGGACAATGGGAGGGACTATGCGGACATCCCCGTCACTGTTGGCTGGAGAAAGAGTAAGCATTTCACCGTGATTCAACTTCACATTTCTTTGAAATCCCTCGATTTGCAAGATCCCGATGTGAAAATCGAGAATTTCGAAGAGCTGGTGAATGAGACGAGAATTTTCAGCTTCAACGATGAATCAACTAGCATTTATTCAGTGACCAGCGTAGTAGAGATCGACATGAAGGTTCCGAACCTAGAAGAAATGGATGCTGCGATTTCCGATGGCTTTGTCAATTATTTAACTATCAATAGAGTTTCTGGCTTAGGCTTTTCGAATTTAATGGATCCTGGTCTGAGAATAAAAGCGATTAGCACCGAAAATTCTCAATGGATTCCTCAATTCTAGAAAAATGGAAATTCAACTCTTCTTGCAGATTTTTGTGTACTCTATGGTATACCCATGATCCCTAACTGCACACAACAACCCGATGAATAAGGATTTCTTGAAAAGCTATATATATCTCCGCCATATTAGATTGCACGCCATTTCTACTTATTAATATGTATTTTACTTGGAATTTTTCCACTTTATTTGAACTCATGCAGAAATTTCTGATCGACCTTCACACTGTCACGCATAAGCACCATGCATAGCCACAGGTGGGCTCGGTGATAAACAATCGATGCCCTTCTATGTTTCAAACCGATTAAATATATTTTACACAACCTACTGAATTCAACGGTTCTAGTAGTGCTCGCATTGACACACAAACACAACTCGACCACATGAAACCAACAACCTCGGTGAGATTGACGTCTAAGAATATCCCACGCTCGTGATCGCGCAGATTTCCCTCGACAATTTCCCAGGATCAACCTTTGATTTTTGGTCAACAATTTCGGCTCCACTTTTTTCTTATTTCCTGCGCTGTAAATGATAGTAACATTGCCACTTTTGTTGATCCAGTGTCATAGAAAATTATTTTCGGTCCATCGCTGGAATTTGTTCCTGTCTTTGATTTTATCCAAAGTGTTTTTCGATCACGGTTTTCCTCTGTATGTGAAACTAATTTTCTGATAATTCAACAGTCATCGAAAATTACTTGGCCGACACGAATGCAAGGAAATCGACCCACCAAAAATTCACTGACCGCACTCGATCCAAAGTATGAAGCTCAAATTATTCCACTGGAAACTTCAAAACTTAATCCACGTGTGTGTCTAGTGTGAGAATGTGATTGCAATTCTGCCTTCGATTTTGGATAGCAATCAACAATCCCTACAAATTGACCATCCTTCATCCTTCTTGAAACCGTCGACCACATGCCCAGCAAACTCAACACCCTAAACGAATCCTAAAACAGCTGCTGTCTCTTACAGCACACGACCTCCACTACAGAAATTCCCATGTTGTCCTAAGGCTCCTTCTAGCTGTGGCTAGGATCCTTTTGGCTATGGCTAGGCCTTATTCTAGCAGCTCGGTCTCTTGAAAACAATCCTTATCTCCCTGCCCTAGATTCTCAACTACATGGGCTTTGTCTTCTCCTAGCTCTCAAATCATGTTAAATTGTGAATATGTTCTATGCTAGATGCAAATATACTTTAAACTTCTAGATCAAAATGAAAGTAAGATGCAGATAGAACATACAAATAGATCGATGGAAAACAAGCCAAAAATAGAGATAAAGAATGGTGGCGTTACAGTGATTAGAAGGATGCTTCAACCAGCAAAGTATTCATAAGGTCAGCCACCCACATGTGTCACACAACCCCAAGACGTTTAATCAAGAATACTCCACCGAGGTGCTGCACCAAGAAGCCCTAAACGCAGAACCAAGAACACTGCTCCATCACCATCCAAGAGAGAAGAAATTTCCTCCACAAAAATGTGTGTGTGCAATGAAATTCAAGTCTCTCCAATATATATACATCTGTGGGGGTGTGTGACACATCTCTTATGCATGTGGGATAAATCAGGCTGACCTTGCACATGTGGAATAAATTCAAAATACATGTTTTGCTCATCTGATCAAGATGATATTTAGATCGATCTTGCACCTCTCCGAAAGAGGAATCCAGTAAAAATATTGGCATCATCATCTAATCATCACATCATGGATTTTTGACCTAGTTTCCAAAAACTAACAAAACCCAATAGGATCTTCTTCATTGTCATAATCTCCATCCATTTCTTCTACCTTCTCTGCCATCTCTTCTTATTCTACTTGCAAAAGTGGATGGTGATGTGGTTCTTAATGCACCACGTGATCAAATGAGGGGGGGGGGGGTTGGTGTTGGAGAACTATTTTTAATTTTTTTTTTTAAATAAGAATGCTAATGCAATACAATTCTCTGTTTTGAAATGAAATATTCCTAATGCAAAATTTTTGTTTTTTTTGGTTTTTTTTTTTTTGCAGAAAGAAAATAAATGAATCAACTAGGGAAGAAAAAATGCATACTTTGAAACCTCCTCGACAATGGTGCCAAAAAGTGATGAGTATCAGTATTGCAATAATAATTCTGCAACTACCAAGGCTACCAACTTTAATTATCATCTCGGGGTTCATAAAAACTTAAGAGGTATCGGCACTATATGTGCATCATACAATGTGTCCTTGTTTTTTTGATCTGATTTAATGGAGGGAATGTCATGAAATCAAAGCCTAAAATAATTGCAGAAATGGAATTATTGCTTTGAAAAGAAATAAAATCCTAGGAAATATTCAACACCATGTTAAACACACACATGGTGTATGAGGAAGATAAACACACACACACAAGAGGAAACTCAACACAATGAAGGATAAGCGTGTAGCTCTCTTATTTTTCCATTATACAAAGATGTACATTTATAATACAATGGTGTGACTCTTGGTTTCATATTCCAAGGTCACTTGGACTCCATTGTGACTTTTCGCATTCCACACCTACCCATGTAGGATTAGGTGTTCCAACATCCCCCCTTAATCCGAAGGGGTATATGTGAGTCCAAGAAAAGAGTTGTAATACAAATCTGCAAAGTATACATGGCAGCACTTGGGCTGAATCAACTCTCTGAAATGTTGGAAAAAAGAGGTGGTTTTAGGATGACCACAAACACTGGAATGCAATACTTGTTGCAGTTCCCGGAACTCTTCCAAAACTGGCAAGAAGCTGAAAGCTTCTGCTAGAGGAATTGTCCCTCATAAAAAAAGGGAGACCTTCAACCTAAAATAAGGGAGGTCTACTACCTGTGATGGTTTTAGGATTACCAACAACTCTGGAATGCTTTGAAGCATTTCCTGGAACTCAACCAAAGCTGGCAAGAAGCTGAAGGCTTCTGCTAGAGGAAGTGCTCCTCATATATGAAAGGGAGACCTTCGACCTAAAAGAAGGGAGGTCTACTACCTGTGATGGTTTTAGGTTATCCACCAACCAAAGATGATGGTTTAAGGTTGTCCACCAATCGAAGGCATGCTCATGGGCATCCGTGTCTCTGGCTACATCTCTGAATCTGGAATGAAGAATTGTGGCTCAGGCTCGCTTGAACTGCTGGCTACAACTCTGAACATGGAATGAGAGATTGTGGCTCAGGCTCGCTTGATCTGATGTCGAAGCTTGTACATGACCACCATTTTCCCCCCTGTCAGGGACAAGGTGAGATGATGGCAAAAAATCAACTGCAAGTTTGCTCAATATCTGTGAACAAGTTCTAACATGTGTCGTAAACATCTTCTTGGCTGCTGATGCCCATTGCCAAGAAGCGATCCATCCAAGATGAATCTTGGTTCTTGCAGGAGGCTTGTTTCTGAAGCATCTGTCTGAAGAATGAGTGTGCCGACCATAGTGCTTGCATGGATGAAGATCAAAACAATGATCTTTCATGTGGCCAACTCGATCACAGTGTTGGCATTTCTCAATCTGTTGTGGAAGTGGAACAGGATCTGGAACAGCTGCAGGTGAACTGTCATATAGGAATCCGACACTCTGAAATATAATGGGCTTGGTGTAGTCTGGAATATGAAAGGACACATCCTTGTCATATCCAAGACCAGTTCGGTGCTTGTTGTGGACAAGCTCTTCCTAAGGTCTGATGATGGGCTTGAGAAGTGCAGGCTGAACTGCTGCATCTGCATGTACATCTGCTCTAGTACAAGGAACTGAATGAGGATCAATTGCATCTTTATCTTCTTTCTTCTGTTGAGAGTCCTTCACAATATTCTGAACAGAAACAGGTTCAGAATGGTGACTCTTTTGCTGAAGTTCATCTTGCTGAAGCTGAGATTCCAACTGCAAAACTCAATCTTTTCTTGTGCATCTTGCAAACAATTTTGAATGTTACAAAGAGCATCCTTGCTCATTTTTATCATATCATCAACATTTGAATGAATGAGGCTATTCAACAACTCTAACGCCTCATTGATTTTAGCCATTTTCAACAACTTAGGCTCAAAAAATGAAAGGGTGTCGGCTTCAACCGAAAATGCACCCGTTTACAATGTGATGCAACAAGAAATACAATTGACTCAAAAGAATTTCCAACTATGGAAATCTCAAAGTACAAAGTGTGCTCCTCAAATGATGGAGGGCAATCAACAATTTTTCAACTCAAATACGCTTCAAGTCTTGAATGAAGATGCAAATCAATGTCAATTCAATACAATATTTCTGCAAAAATATTTTGTAAATGTGCAGCTAAAAACACTATGCAAGAGGCCTTTAAGGCAGCTGAATTTTCCTTCAAAGAGCTGTTTAAAAATGATGGCAAATTTGTCTTCTCATGTGAAATTCTTCAAAAAATCATTCTTATGCCACAAATCATAAAATGTCAAATCTGCAAATTTCTCTATTCAGTCCATCTGCTCACTTCTCATTTCCTTCATTTCTGCTGTTCATATTCTCTTTTTCTTCTCTCTCTGCTGTTTATTTTTTATTTTTTATTTTTTATTATTTTTATTTTTTATATAAAATTTAATTAAAAATGGGAATTAGTTAAAAATGAGGGGAATTCAAAAGAAAGAGAATTTATTTAAAAATGAGGAGAAAAATGAAAAGGGAATGAGAATTTTTTTATTTTTATTATTATTATTATTTTTTAATTAAAAATAAATTAATGGGAATTAATTAGAAATGGGGGGAATTAAAAAAATGGAGAGAGAAATTTATTTGGGTGGGGGGTATTATATGGGGGTTTTATATGAGGAAATTTATTAAATGGAGGGGTTGGAAAATAAATAAAAAAAATGAATTTAAAAGGGAGGGATTGTAATAATGGGAAGGGAATGAGAATTTTTTTTTTTTTTTTCAAGAAATTAATTAAAAAATTGAAATAAAATGGAAGGGGGGTTATTAAAATGGGAGGAGAGGAATTGTATGGGGAGAGGGTGGATATTAAAAAATTAAAAATTAAAACAAATTTAAAAATGGGAGAGGCCGTATTATATGGGGAAGCCGTATTAAATCGTGAGGTGAGGAAGAGTAGCTCGAGGGTGGGAGCGTTGAGTGAGTGAGGGAGGGTCGAAGGGGGGTTTGAGATGTGTGAGATGGAGAGTATTGTTATAGCGCAGGCGGGGGTGAGGGTATGGGTAGGAGTAGGGAGTGTGCGCTCGGATGAGTGTAGAGAGTAGGCGGGTAGGCGTGGGGTTTGTTTTAAAAAGTTTTAAAAATTAAAAAATTGCTGGAAGGGGATGGGTTGAGCGTATGGGTGAGCGCAGGGTTTAGGGGCCGTGGGTTGAGCGATAGGTAAGCGATAGTGGGTAGGGCGTAAGGTTTGCAGCTGGTGTAAGGGAGAGCGCTGTAGAGTAAGGAATGGGGGAAAGCCGAGTGTGCTGGTTAGTGGTGTGAGGGTAAGATAGATGCAGGTCGAGAGGGGGGCCGAAAGGCCAAAAATTCAGATTATTATTTTTTTTTTTTTTTTTTTTTTAATATAATAGCATAGAGAAGTAAGAAATCTAGCAGCAGATTTTTTTTTTCTTCCAAATATATAGCAGAATTTTTCTAGATACATAGCAGAATAGTTTGCAGGAACTTGTAGACTTGCAAAAATGATTTTTCCAGTAGCAGAGAAACCCAAAATGCAGAATTTTACAGAAGATTTCAGCAACAAAACCCAGAAATTTGCAGAGATTTTTCAATGAAAAAATCAGAAATTTTTCTTTCAGAAACCCTCTTTAAACAATATTTTCCAGCAGCTCTTCAATGCAGAAATTTAATAAGCAGAAATTGTAGAGAAAAATCAGAATTTAGAAAACCTTCAGATGCGCTTCTTCAACACCACTGCTGCTCTTCTTCAAAGTCAATTTCTGAATGCTGCCACGGAGTTTGAATGTTGCTCCTCTTCAAAACACTTCTGAATGGCGGCAAAAACACTGCTGTAGAAACTCTCTAAATGCTGCAAAAATGCAGATATGCACAGGCCATAAACACAAATGGCTCATTCAGTTTGGAGCAGGGCTAGCAATCGCCCGCTCTGATACCATGTTAAACACCATGTTAAACACACACATGGTGTATGAGGAAGATAAACACACACACACAAGAGGAAACTCAACACAATGAAGGATAAACGTGTAGCTCTCTTATTTTTCCATTATACAAAGATGTACATTTATAATACAATGGTGTGACTCTTGGTTTCATATTCCAAGGTCACTTGGACTCCATTGTGACTTTTCGCATTCCACACCTACCCATGTAGGATTAGGTGTTCCAACAAGAAAGAACAACAATTTATAATTGAAATCCTAATTGCATGAATTCAAATAAAAATACCTAATATAATTTGCGAAAATGAATGTCCTAAGTGGTGTTTATTATTCCTCAATCATGTATTTAGGTCCTAAGGGTCAAGATTGAAGCCTAAGAGACAAAAACCAACCTTTGGGAGCAAATCTGGTTGAGTGTACACATGCTATAAGAGTGCTACACGCAACTTTGTTTTTGCTACTGGCAAGTCTGTTTTGGAAATAACTCACCGAATGACTAAGTAAATCAAATGAAAATGGGATGGGACAATTTTTTTATTATGTATGATGTCTTAGGTCTCCATTCCAAGTGGAATCACTCCAAAATACCCCTGTTCACACATCCTAAAAAATAACAGAAAATTACTACTCTAAAATCTGGAAATTGAAGAACTAGTGAGCTAGTTAATCTATAAATTCCTAACCCAATCAAGTGTAAATGAAATGGGGTGAATTTTCTTATCAAATTTAACATTATTATGACCCAATCCAAGTGGAATAAAGTCAAATGGATCTCATTAACCCCTTCTAAAAAATAGCAGAAATTTACTACTATTTCACTACAAGGCATTTCCAAAAATCTTATCTTCGTGAACTAGTAACCAAATCCAAGTAGCTTAATGATTAAGATGACCTTACAAATTTATTCTAAAGATGAATGATGCTTGTTAACTTGTAAACACCCTGCAAAATAACTCACTTAAATCATCTAACTCAATCCTACAGAAATAAAATAAACAATACTAAATACAGAAATATGCAAAACATGAATAAGAGATGCACGTGAATAGTAAGTGCAACGAACATAAATAAATTGTGCAAGAGGGCTCTGAGGCTCCTAGGATGGCCAAGCCCCAGGAGGACTCAAAGTCTTATGGAAGAAACCAAGCCTTAGAAGCTAAAAATAGCACCAATCTTCATTATTGATTCAATCCACGTACATCCCTGCAAGAAAAGAAAGTGGAGCTGCCATAAAACAAGTTTTATCCACAATAAGACTAAATAATACATGCCCCTAGAGGCCAATTCGAATTTTACTTATACAAAATGATGAGGAATCATTCCCCTTGAAAGGAGGAATCTTTCCCCTCCAAAATCCCTCATATAGTGGATCTGGTCCCAACACTATGAGTTTGCAGTAAATGACAGGGAACACATTCCTAGATTTTCTCAATCATCGGAGTTCCAAAATCTCTCCAAAATTTCTCAAATATTTCATGATATTTTTTTCATTTATTCTCCAATCTTGATCCTTCAGTAGTAGGGAGCAAGTCCCTAAATTATCTCCTTCTCCAAATCTTCATAATCTGCCCAATATTCTCACAATATTCTACAAAAACAAATAATATTAGGCATAAAGCATAAAAAAACCTTATTAAGTGTAGAAGGAGAGATTTAATATATCTTTTATGTGCCTAAGAAAGGTTAGATGGGATTTAATTTATGTCTAATTTAGAGGCCCATCATTGGGTATGTGTTATATTATTTCCACAATTAGTCACACGCGTGGGGGGGTCACAGGGGGCGGGTAGCCCCCTGCACAGGGTCCAGGGCAGCACCCTAGGAAAAAAAATTTCCTTATTTTTTGGTGGGTTGACCCGCCTATGGTTTTGTGCATGGGTTTGCACATGGTTTTGGGGCATGATTTTTTTCAGCCCCTGGTATTTTGTAGATCCAGTCAAGGAAACTACGATTATGTTCTAATCTAGGGTTAATGGATTAGGGTTTATGAACGTTTCGGCATGTATATATGTGTGTTGTAACACTAAAAGGAATATAATGAAAAATCAAGCTGGTAGTCCCGATTTGGGATCTACGGGAAAATCTTTGTGGATATCTGTTTTATGTTTTATGCTCTCGCTATTGTTTATTTTCTGTCTTTAAGGATTCGTTTGCAGATAATTTACGTAAAAGGTTAAAACCTACAATGGTGCTCTCTAGATGGTGCCATGTGGCATGCCTTGGTGGTGCCACATGGCACTTTTTTACTAGTCCATTTGGAAGTCCAAAAATGCCAAAAATAAGTGACACGTGTCACAACCTTAGGCTTCCGTATCACCTGTTGACATCATGCTAACATTAGCAGTACACACTGTTGATGTAGTCATTTGAATTTGACTTTTCCCTAGTTTGACTGAAACTTTGACTAAGCATAACTTTTGTATGTGAACCTGGATTGAGGCGATGTTTGCATCATTGGAAAGCTTGCAATGAGCTCTTCGATCTAGCTATGGTTTCAATGTGATTCCAGGACATTTTTTTAGGCCATTAGGGATCCACTTGGATCATTCCTCTCCACTAAAGGAATTTTGGTTGTCCAAAAATAATACTACATTATTGATCTGCATAATAAATGTACTTTAGAGCGAGAAGTGATGTAACTGACACCTATATCCATATGAAAATTTGTAGCTACCAATACATGTCCAACTTGCAAGACCAAACAATATCATACTTTCCAAGAGTTTATAGAACATTCATGGTCACGTTTACAACAAAAACCATACCCCATGCTATCCAACTAAAAGGCCAAAATATCATGATGTTGCATATACAAGTGATGTTATACACCTCATCACTTTTACAAATATTTTCGTAACATGTGATTTATAATGGTGGTCATGCTCAACTACTTAAAAGGGATACCAATCTCTTACCTAACTAGGCTAATGGGATTTCTTCCTGTAACTGGCTTCCCTTTTGAACTGCTTCATCGGTTGGTCCCTTCACAAGTGTTTTCATATGCTCCCTGTCCTTCTTTGGTCATAGCTCTGGATGGAGATCCCAACTTGTGGTTCTCTGATGTCCACCTTTGTTGCAATGGGTGCAATGTTTCTTCCTCCTCCATAATTTCTTGAACTTCTTCCTCCCCTGATGTGGAGAGGAATCCTTATGTCATGTCTCCTTCTTGATTGACATAATCTTCCTCGAATGACTGCCTCTAGTGCAAGTATGTTGAGGAGAGATTTCCTTAGCTCTTCCTTTGAAATTTTCACTATCATTGGAAGGTGGTGATGTGATCTCAACATCTTGCATTGTCTCGGACTTGTTGCTTGAAGAGTCTCATGTCTCTTCCTTTCTGACATAGCCCAATCCTACATATCAAAGTAATTCCACCACTTGGATGGGATTCATAATTCCTTGGCTATTAACTCCTAGGCTCTTGCCTTCATATCCCATCTTCTTCATTAGCTTCGAACCAATGTTTGTAGTGTCATTTTCAAAAGCACCAAAATATTCATCACAATGAGAACATGAAACTCAAGAATCATTGACACTATTTACGTCATTTTTCGATTATGAAATGCGCGATAATGGCTTCGCTAAGCCTTCACTGCACATCTCATTTACTGAGGCCTCTTTTGTGGCTTGTAATATAAATTGTAATATTTTCTTCTACTCTTCTGCTTCTTGTAGCAATCTCCTCAATTCAACATTCTTTGTTGGAATGCTCTGGTTGATCTCCTCATTTGAATGGTGAGCATAAGATGAAGAAGAAGAACATTCGCTTGAAAATGGAAATGGAGGTTCTCCTTCATTTACCAAAGCATTGTCCTCTGCTTTGGATTTTTTCTTCTTTTCCTTTTCATAATTTTCAAACAATTTGTCTACCTTGCCTACCATCCTGTAGAAACCTTGATGGAAAGATTTTTCATTCTCCATTTTCCTTCTTCGTGTTTCACGTCCAACCTTTGGTTATCGTCCACACTCTCAATTCACATAAACAAGAAGATCACTCTGATACCAAACTTGATCTAGAATCAACATAAATGAGACCATAAAGGCAATGCACACCAAAGTTTGATAACGGAGTTCGTCAAGTGTGGATTACATCTCTGGGCCCTGCTTCAATAATGGGAGGCCACTTCATTCATATCATAAAAAATAAAGGCAATTACGTGGAAAAATAAATCATTATACCTCCATCCCAGGGGTGACTTGAAATTTGACTGCTCAAATGACAACAATCAGAACACCAACATGTCTACCTTGTCCTCCCAAGAGTTTGACTGTAAATATGACCCACTTCTGAAAGGTGCATTGTTGTCTCGAAATTCATGCCCAACAATTAATGGTGAAGGTAGGTTTTTGCCATGAACCATGAAATGCATTGCTTATATGAAAAAATTGACTACACCATTGTGATTCTTGCAAAATTCTACTTAAAATGAGTATAAAGCTGACCACATTCCGCCACCTTCAATTTTGGTCCCTAAGGGAATATTTTGAATTCCTTACAACATCAAAATTGAATATTCTAGAATATTCCGAGGAGTATTCTCTAGAATATATCGCTTTGGTATTCACGCCTGGGCATGGTTATAGTTCCCCTCTCTGTTTGGTTCCTCTACTCATGCCTTTGCTCTTGACCTCCACTACCATGAAAATGCGTTGGTTTTAAGTATATTTGGGTGGGCATATTTTTCAAAGACCAAGCCAATGATGTGTTTTGTGGAATGTATGAATTATGAATTTGGTTGTTTCAGGGGTCATGGAGTAAAACCCCTGTGGTCTCCAATTTTGGATTTCCGTTACATATATTTAAACAATAATTTGTTACATGGATTTAAACCATGTAAAATGTATGCCCCACGTTTGAAACAACCCCCACATAACTATAACTACCATGTGGATGATACAATTTGGAAGTTGAACGCCTACCAAGGCCACTTGGCATATTTGGAGGTGCCATGTGGCATGCTCCCATTGGTCCAAAACTGCTCAGTCAACCTGCCACCTGTGCACCCAATCAACGATCCTTTGCCACATGTCAGATCATTATTTTTCCACATCAATTTTACGGTCATTGCCACATCATTCAACATGGAACTCTCTAGATGGTGCCACGTTGCATGCCCTAGTGGTGCCACATGGCATGCCATGGTGGTTCCATGTGGCACTTTTCTACTGGTTTATTTGGCAGTCCAAAAATGCCAAAAACAAGTGACACATGTCACACCCTCAGGTTGCTACATCACTTTACTTACATAATGCTATCCTCAACAATATCAACTGTTGATGTCATCATTTGACTGCTACTTTTGCCTAGTTTGACTTAAACTTTAACTGAGCATAACTTTCACATACAAACTCAGATTGAGCCATCATTTGTGCCATTGGAAAAATTGTGATGAGCTATTTGATCTAGACTTGGTTTCATTGCGATCCAAGGGCTTTTATTTTTGGGCCATCGGGGATCCACATGGATCACTTGGTCTTTTTCTCCTTTAATGTTTTACTCACCTATACTTGGATATACATTTTTAAGTATAGAAGAAGGAAGAAGAGAACCTTAATGGTGGTGGTGCCATGTTTCAAAGTTGGAATGGCCTTCTAAAGAAAATATGTTGATGTGGTGTTTATTGATGAACAAAGCATTAACCTGAGAAATATTACATAAGAGGAATTGGGAGGGGCCTGACAGATGTGCTATTTGCAAACTCTGGTAAACTTTATAAGTATATATTATTATTGATAAAAGATGAAAGATGATTACAATGGGGAATCACCGAAGCTTTAAATATAGCCTCATGGTGTCCCTTGGTGAAGAGGCATGATCAAAGACTTAATAAAACCTAAGATAACTATATCTAACTAATAATTAATAAAATATACATAACATTTCCCCTCTCTTAAAGATGCTTTGTCCTCAAAGCATAGGTAATGATGGACAATGTTGACGAATGGCTGGGTTTCTTGAGCAGCGAGCTCTTGCTTCCCACATTTTAAAAATATCGTGGAGCACCTTCTCGAGTTCAATCTTTTGGTGAGGTGGATAGCAACAAGATTTAATATTGACAGGGTCAGGTCCTTTCTTGACTTCTATCGGATGTTCATGTTCCTTATTAGGAGGTATTTTTATTGGCATGTCTTGGAATAATTTTTCGTGTTTCCGAACTATTCCTTGTTCTTCTGGTGATTCTTCGTGGTTCCTTTTTAGATTTAGAGGTAAGTTACCAACAATTATCGTTCGATGCAAATTCTCCTCATCATCAAACGCTTCCTTCTTAACAACCATATCTGCTTCATCACCGAAGGCCTTAACAGCTTCTGACACTATATCAGTGGCTTTAGATGTGTTTGTCTCTTCACATTTTTCTTTCAATTCCGGGGATGAAACATTTTGCTATTTATAAGCATCTGTATTTTCATGGTTTATTTCATTTTCAATGACTATGTCTGTTGTTGCATCTGTGATAGCAGTCACGTTGAATTCTTTATTTCTTTTTCTGCCATTGGATTTTCATTTATATAAAAGTTCTTAATAACTTCTGTTGTTGCATTACTGGCTTTATTAGTGGATTGAGTTGCATTTTCTTCTCTTGGTTTCTCAGCTCTATATTTTTCATGGTTGATCTCAGAGTCTCTACTTCTAGGTGGTTCAACACTATAACTTCCATGTGAGCTAATTTCCAATTCAACCTCATTCAATTGCTCTTTTTCAAACATGTCATATTCATGATTATGATCTGAATTAGCTACATTGTTCAGTTGATTTTGTCCCATGTTAGGAAATTTTGGGGATTTTGTCTGACTTAACTTATCTATCTTATCATTTAGCTTATTGAAGAGTTCTGTCATCTTGTTCATTGCTTTGCTATGCTTTCCTGTGGCCTCGTGATGATTTAGCCACATTTGTCTTTCTATTCGATTTGTCGTATCATGAACCTTTTTGATGTCGTTGGAGTGTCCTGCAACTGTACCTTCAAGATCGACTAATCTTTTTCCGAATTCTTCGGAATTATTATTGATTTGTTTCTCGAGATCCACCAATTTCTTCTGGAATTCGGCCATCGACATCGATGAAGACATTGAATGTGTATGAGGTGGGGAATATTTTTCTGCCAGTTTCTCCTTTTTTTTTAAAATTAATTAATTAATTAAATTAATTTTTTTTTGAAATAATAATAATAATTTATTATTATTAT
Organism: Pinus albicaulis; assembly: GCA_034641835.2. Taxonomy (NCBI): domain Eukaryota; kingdom Viridiplantae; phylum Streptophyta; class Pinopsida; order Pinales; family Pinaceae; genus Pinus; species Pinus albicaulis. The sequence continues at coordinate 269,606 of JAXQQM020058911.1, read as the reverse complement.
TATTATTATTTTATTATTTGAATTATATATATATATATATATATATATATATAATTATGGGGAAAAAATTTGTTAACTTTGAAAAGTCACGTTGTTTTTAAAAGTCACGTTGTTTTGAAAAGGGTGAATGGGTTTTAATACCATGGGCAATTACCATGGGCTCCAAAACCACGAGCTTGTAAACCACGAGCAATTACTCTTCCTTATTTCTTTTTACTTTGTCTTCACATGTACGTATATGTACTTCTTTATATATATATCTCTTTTTACTTTTTCTTTTTTTCTTTTGGAACTATTTTCTTTTAAATATTTTTTTTTCCTTTTAATTTATTTCCCCCTTTATGTTAACTTTCCTTCTCTCTTTTATTTTAAAAAACAAATGTTGCTACCCACAAGCACTTGGTTTTAAAAAAAAATCTGCAATTTTGGAATTTTCTTGTAATTCCTTAATTCTGGGTGATCACACAGATCCCGAAGAGCGATGGCTCTGATACCAATGGAGTGTAAAAACTCTGGTAAACTTTATAAGTATATATTATTATTGATAAAAGATGAGATATGATTACAATGGGGAATCACCGAGGCTTTAAATATAGCCTCATGGTGTCCCTTGGTGAAGAGGCATGATCTTTGATCATGCTCTTTCACTTAATAAAACCTAAGATAACTATATCTAACTAATAATTAATAAAATATACATAACACACTTTTCTATTGGTCTATTTGGCAATCCAAAAATGCCAAAAACAAGTGACACATGTCACACCCTCAGGTTGCTACATCACTTTACTTACATAATGCTGACCTCAACAGTATTAACTGTTGATGTCATCATTTGACTGTGACTTTTTCCTAGTTTGACATAAACTTTAACTGAGGATAACTTTCACATACAAACTCAGATTAAGCCACCATTTGTGCCATTGGAAAAATTATGACGAGCTATTTGATCTAGACTTGGTTTCATTGCGATCCAAGGGCTTTTATTTTTGGGCCATCGGGGATCCACATGGATCACTTGGTCTTTTTCTCCTTTAATGTTTTACTCACCTATACTTGGATATACATTTTTAAGTATAGAAGAAGGAAGGAGCGAACCTTAATGGTGGTGGTGCCATGTTTCAAAGTTGGAATGGCCTTCTAAAGAAAATATGTTGATGTGGTGTTTATTGATGAACAAAGCATTAACCTGAGAAATATTACATAAGAGGAATTGGGAGGGGCCTGACAGATGTGCTCTTTGCAAACTCAATGAGGAGAGAAACGATGATTTAATCATGGATTGTGACTATTTAAAACAATTGTGGCTGGAAGTGGAGGTAATAACAGTATTGAAAAATGTTTAGTAAAGGGATTTTATTGATGCAGGTTTCAAAATCAGGCAGGGAATCCACAAAAAAAGGATTTTAAGGCTCTTCCATTATTAGTGGCCTAGGAGATATGGTTGGCTAGGAACCTTTCAATTTTTGAAGAAAAACATATTCCTATGATAAAGTGTATAGCTAATGGGCTCAACATATTGAGTCATTTCGCATAACATATTGAAAAAAAACTTGGCAAGGGTAGTGATTCAAGAACAAATTGATAAGAATTTTTGTTGGGTTTTTTTTATGGGGCATCATATTGTATGTGGAGGGAGAGGGATCTTATTCTTTGCAGATAACTGTTACATTAAGTTCAGGGTAACATTGTGGGAGGGGTCAAAATATTATGTAAAATTGATGGCACTGAAACTAGTATTGTTGTTAACGAATGAAAAAGGTATTAATAGCTTAGAGGGGTTGATTCCTAGGTTGTCATCAAATGGGTAAAATTTGAACAAAAATGTCACAATGTGTTTTTAAATTTTGTCTTGAAGTGGTCAAAGGTTTGAGAGTGTCTTTCAAGCATCTTGCTCTTCATCATGTTTACATGAAGAGAAATATGGAAGCTAACGGTTTATCCAAAGTGTGAATTCTAATGCAACTTGGTACATGGATGATGATGAAATATAAGAAATATTGAAGCTAATGATTTATCGAAAGTTGGAATTCTAATGCAACTTGATACATCAATGATAACATACTATAACAAATATGGAAGTTAATGGTTTATCCAAAGTTGGAATTCTAATGCAACTTGATACATCAATGATAACATACTATAACAAATATGGAAGTTAATGGTTTATGCAAAGTTGGAATTCCAATGCAGCTTGGTAGGTGGATGATATTGAAATATAGGAATAGGGACATTCAAAATATTATCATCCTCATTTTCATGAATTAAAGGTCTATTTGAAGTCTTTCTTCAAAGCTTTCAATCTATTTATTCTATTTTTATAAATTAGAGTCATATCTCCAAGATGGAAATGATGTATATCTGTTGAGTGGATAAGTGAATTTTTTTCTTTTACATATTAGATTTGATGAAGTTGAGGTGTGGATAAGTGGAGTTTTTTCTTTTATATATTAGATTTGATGAAGTTGAGGTGGGGCAGATTCATATATAGACTTTGAAATGTTCAAGGTAAACTTGAAAAAGCTTGTGAAAAATGTAATTTTGTAATTTTTTTAAAAAATGATGAAATTACAAATTTTTGCCAAAACATAAATTATTATTTTTTGATTTTTCATAGATAAGAAATATAACCAAACACCACAAAGATTTATTGATATCATTATTGAAAATCTTAATTTGAATAAATTTGATTAAACTAATTTAAAACACTGGAGATATGTTTTGGTCTAGAAAACAATAGAAATTTCAATACAATTTTGACAAAATCTAGTAGTAATTTTTGGAAATCTGAATTATAACTGTTAAACTTCAAGTCTAAAAATTTATAATAACACTAAATTCATTTCTAGCATTAAAAAAAAAAATTATTTAAACACTCCTGGAGTGAAATTTTTTGAAAATAAAAAATTAGATTCCAGCCATAAATGACCATTACTTTAATAAACAACGTCAATTTAAAATAACATCAGTAAAAATAAAACAAAATTAAAAAAAATTAAAAAATATTGAATAATTCCGTAACTTAAAAAACTTATTTATATCCCTATAACACCAAATACATTTAAAAAATAATAGTATCAACGCAACCAAAAAAAAATAATATTAACGCAAAACAGATATTTGTCAATTTATTTAAATTTAAATTTTGTATTTTACAGTGTCCATAAATATCTATGCCCTTTACCACAGTATTTTGCCCGATATTCATATTTTAAAAAATGAACTGGATAAGGAGTCGTTTAAATAATTTCAAATTGAGATATTTTGAAAGTAATTTAATTTCAAATTTACTTGGATAAAATTAAACGATTTGACCACTCGGCCCTATCAGTCATCCCTCAACAGAATTCCGAGGCAAGGGTTTCATAGAACACCAGGCAAGGGTTTCATGGAATATCTAATTTTGTGGCGTTTGTTTTGGATTAAAAATTCAAACTTGTTACAAGTATAGCTGGAGACTCGACCAATTTTGTGGCGTTTGTTTCAATTTGAAAATTGTAGAGCTCGAGATTGAACCAAAATAGCAAACTGTACAAGTGGTTCAGTGCTGCTCCTCGTGTGTCTAAAACCTTTCTGTGTGTTTTTTTTTTATAGTACTCAGGGACAAATTACCTTCAATGAAGGAAATTTCTGGCTCTCAACAAATTGATTGTGTCTGATTACTTCGTCAATTTCGACAGCAACGACTATTCCATCACGGAGACCGGTTCCAGCGCCTGAATTGTAGATTGCATTCTATAAATTTACCCTTTCCTGCATTTCCTCAGGTCTTCAAATTGCTTGCCGCTGCTAATTTCTCACATTGCCTGCAATTTAGGCCGCTTTCCAAACTATAGAAGTGCGTCTAGCTGCGTTGTGAGATCGAAATATCTGGCCTCTGCACATTTGAACGAAATTGCTCTTGATTCTTTACTGTTTTCTTCTACCGCAACATGTTCCTGTACGTTCGCCATTGACCCTATGTATAGATTTCTTTCAATTATATCGATCTTTATCTTTCTTTGGCCCAGATTGGACAGAGGGATGCTGGCCATGGATATGGACGGAGATCACGCCAAGGGTTTGAAACCGAGACGTAATATTGCCAAGCTCGGGAAAAAAATTCTGCGTTCAGGTCACATTAAGGCCTCGGTCACGTGTTCGAATCTTCTTGCTCGCACGAAACGGCAAATCGGCCGCCATTTCTGTTGCCGTAATTTCAATTTTGCAGGGCACCGGAATGGAAAGAAGTTCCCTCCGAAGGACGTTCCAAAGGGCTTCGTGGCTGTGGACGTGGGGGACGAGCAAGAAGAGCAGATGCGGTGTGTGATCCCCGTCTTATACTTCAATCACCCGCTCTTCCACCGTCTGCTCCAGGAAGCCGAGCAGGTCTATGGCTTCCACCAGAAAGGAGTCATCAGAATACCTTGCCAGATTTCTGATTTCGAGTCCCTCCAGTGGCTCATCGACAGGGACAGACAGAGACACCAGTAAGTAAAAATGGTCAATGATCCAGTGCCGTCCTTCTGGTTGTGAATTGAAACCCTAACTGCACAAAGGCTTTTCAATTTCAGATGTTCACATTTTTTTGGACAGCACTTCTCAATTGCAGCAGGCTTTTATGCCGTTAAGATTTAAGTGGAAATGCAATTAACTCACCATTTAAAGATTTTTAAATGATCAAGTGCAGTGCTTATGACATTGTGAATGAAAACCCTTACTGCACAAACGCTTTTCAGCACTTCGAGATTTAACTGGAAATGCAATCACCTCACCATTTACAGGTTTTTAAATATTTGAAGTGGTAATTATTGTTATTTTAATAAAGAATTGCAGCCATCATTGTTCCTTAAATTTCCTTGGTCGATCATCGAGTGCAATACTTCTGACGTTGTGAATGAAAGAAAGAAACCTGGGTCGATCATCGAGTGCAATACTTTTGACGTTGTGAATGAAAGAAAGAAATAAATTCTAACGTCCACGAGGTCACAAATAGTTTATGGGACATATTGCTTCTTTATCTGCTTCATGTAATCAACCATTTTTCTGTGGAGTTTTACAATAAATGCTCTCAGCATCTCGACAAACTCTTCCCTAAATAGATTATCCCAGGGGCTAGTTGCCAAAATACTTGCATAATTTTCCCTAGTGTCTTTGAAAGCCTAACGTTCTAAAATGAAATGTTTTTCTGTTTCCACTTGTCCGGAAGAGCAAAAAATACATACTCTTTCCTCTCACATTTCTTTTGGCCTTTTCCAACACCCAGGAAGTCGGAGCACACTCTTTTCAATTTCAGATAATCACATTTTATTTTGACAACACTCTTTTATGCCAGATTTAACTAAAGATGCAATCACCTCATCATTTTAAGCCTTTTTAATATTTTAAGTGGTAATATTTTAATAAAGAATTGCAGTGGCTATTTGTCTTGAAGGCTTTTTGGTGTTTTGGTTGAAAATATTTTAATTCCAGTAGTTTTTAGTGCGACTTTTTGAAAGCTTTTACGGTGGATTTTTCTGGTCTAATTTCTCTAAAATCAGGCAGTAATTCATTGACAACAAATTTTTTATGGCTAACCTTGCACAATGGAAGTGCCCTAAGGTTTTTAGGGTGCTGAATCCATATATAGAGTCAAAAAACCAATTTAAATAACATAAGTCAAAATTTTACCTCAATTTTTTTCACTCCCAAGATTTCCTCCCTTCTCGTGATCTCCCTTGTTTTGTTGGACACCCTTCTTTCTTCGGGTCTCGGGTTTCTTTTCTTTCTTTCTCTTAATCTCATTGAGTATATGGCTGCTATGATCTCGGCTCAAGGAGTAGGCTCCCCCATTTCCGTTGGGGTCTCGGCTCTTGCTAAATCATAAGATTAGGTGTATCTCGCTTGCAGATTGTTGGATATGCTATTGGTGTTATAAAGCAGTCACGAAGATTGATCCTGGGGCCTCCTTTAGATTAGTCTAAAGAGTTACAGATTCACCATTGTCAAAACAATAATAATATTAATTTGTTATTCCCCTCTTCTAATTAATAAGAAGGTGATTAATCTTTCTAATGTTCATTTTATTTTTTGGTGGATTATCTTTTAGAAAAGGGATTAAATTTTGAAATTGCTCCAAGAAAAATTATGTAACATTGAATATGGCACTAAAGATTTATTTGATTCTATTAAAGATGTCATTAGACAAGATTGTGTGGTTGTTCTTAGGAAGACTAAACCTCCTAACAACAACATTAGCAAGTTAGAATTCGAAGCCTTTAATGCCTTGAACAATAATCTTGACATTGTTATTCTCAAAACCGATAAAGGTGGGGTGGTTGTTATCTTGGATAGGGATGACTACCAAAAAAAAATGATAGGTTACCTTTGTAACAACGGTAGCTACAAAAAGCTAATTAATAACCCTATAAAAAAAGTATCGAAAGTTGTTGCTTTAGCTATTAAATCTAGTAGCACCGTGAGCTCCATAAGCCATAAACTTATTGAGAGCAACCCTCTTACTCCAAGGATCTATGGGCTTCCCAAGATCCCTAAAGAGGATTCCCAAGATCCATATGGATAGTATTGATCCATTGTCAATACTATAGGTGGGTCAACTTATCTTCTAGCTAAATATTTAGCCTCGAAGCTCAAGCCACTTAATGGCCTCACAAAATCTTTTGTTAAAGACAACCTCTTTTGTTCATGAATTAAAGGGTATCAAATTTGAACCTAGTGATATTCTAGTTAGTTTTGACGTGGTTTTGCTTTACACTAATATCCCTATTAATGAGGCTGTAAAGGTAATGAATCACATCACTGGTCCAGATTTAGCCAAGCTAGTTGAGATATTCCTTACCTCTACTTTTCTTCAGCTTCGAAGGTGAATTCTATGTACAACGCTCCGACATAGCCATGGGTTCTTCGTTTTCACCTATCGTAGCTAACCTATTAATGCAATATTTTGAATCCAAGGCATTGGCTTCTGCTCAATTCCAGGCAAAGCTTTGGAAGAGGTTTGTGGATGGTTCCTTCATCATTTGGCCTCATCGTCGTGAAAAGTTACATCTTTTTTTTCAGCATCTTAACAATCAATTAAGCTCCATCAAGTTTACAATGGAGCTGAAAGTCAATGGTAGCCTGCGCTTCCTTAACATTCTTGTCTCTAAGAAAGAGGATGGTTCTTCCTCTCACTAGGTCTTTCATAAGATAACTCACGCTGATCAATATCTTCATGCCAATTCCCATCATTATCCATCCCAAAAGCTGGAAGTTCTCAACACATTGTCTACTCGTGCTTTAAGGGTTTCAGATGAGAGTCACTCGGAGGGTGAGAAAACCTATCTCCTTAAAGTGTTTTTGAATAATGGTTATAATAAACACGATGGTCTCAAGGATTTTTTAAAATCCTCCAAAGGTCCAAAGATAAAGAAAGAGCCCACATAATTTGTTTCCAATGTTCAACTTCTCTTTATCCAGAGGACAACTGACAAGATTGCTCTGATTCTTAAGAAGTTGAAGGTATCTTCCACATTTGGACCCTTGAACACCATTCATAGCTCTCTAAGATACATCAAAGACTTGGTGGACCCTAGAAACATGAAAGGTGTTTATATGGTCCCATGTCCCTGTGGGACCCCCTACATTGGAGAAACTAGCCACTCCATAAATTAAATGATTCAAGAACACGCGACTCACATAAAACATTGTAGCACTGAATCCTCAACTTTGGCCGAGCATGTTGATAAGAAAAAACACCACATTTTTATAGAGGAGTCCCAGGCCATTGCTAAGATTGATCATTTCCATCACTAAAAGTTTAGGGAGGCCATCAAAATTGAAAAAAGTTCTAATATGCTAAATAGAGAAAGCGGGTGGAAAATTTGTAGTTGTTGGATCCCATCTCTTTATTCCTAGGTGTTGCCCTTTGTTTTTCAAACTCTTTTCTTTCCTTAGTCGATTCCCTTTCCTTTCTTAAATTTCAATCTCCCTTTTATTATTCTTCTTACCATTTTTTTTTTAAATTAAAAATAAATTTAATTGATTCTTTTCATTTAGTAATATATATATATATATATATATATATATATATTATTTTGTATTGTCAACTTTATATCTCTTTTGCTTTATGAGGTAAATAAAAATATATATTTTATTACATTCATTCCTCTCCATATCTTATTATTATGATGTATTTGTTAGTGTTTCTATTTCATAGAATTTGATTTTATTCAACTTATATATATATATATATATATTTATTAATGCTTCTATAAATTTAGGTATTTATATAACATATAGTTATTAATATTTATATATTTATTTTTATTTTTTTATTCATTCATTCTTAAATATATATAGGCGTAGTTTAACTTATAGATTAAATAAACCTTTACCACTAGGTAAAACAATTTCAAAAAAGAATGTGTTAGATGCTTATATTTATTAATTTGTTTGGTAATAAATCCATTATTTTGGGTCTTTTTTTCTTGTTTTTTTAATAATTCATTTCATTATTTAATTATTTTTTTTTCTTAATTGATTAATTTATTGTTTCTTTAAAGTTTCATTTGAATATAATAATATTTATTTTCCGCCCATTATTATTTAACCATTACATCTTTACTGTATTTAATAAATTTATTTATATCAGTCTATATAACTTTGCAGTGTCATTATCCTTTGTTCGTGTGTGGGTGTGTGAAACATGAATTCCCTCAAGATCTAGGATGTGCCATATCTAAATTATCTGCATTTGTACGTTGGATCACGTCAAAGGAGATTCATGTGACTAGCATTCCATGGTGGCGTCAAGAGATAGTTGAGATTGTTTGTATGTTTGAGAAGGAACTGCCGACGAGTTTCATGGACTTGCAGGGTCATCTTCTAATCCACCTAATAGATGAGGTTGAATTAGTTGGGGTGGTTTCTTGTTGTTGGATGTTCTTCTTAGAGAGGTACATGAAGAAATTGAAAGGTTTTGTTCGACAAAGGGAAAAACCCGAGGGGTATATGGAAGAGGGGTACATATCGTATGAGTCTTTCTATTATTATAGTGAGTACATCAAGCAGATCAACAACATATCAGGTGCAGTGATTTGGGATGATGAAAGGGATGAAGACAAAAGAGAAGGGGAGTTGCTCCAAACGAGTGGAAAAAAGCGCTTGATAAAGAGTAAGCGACTTATAATTTTTCAAATTTACACAAAGTAAATATTCATGTTGAACTTCGATATAATGTATATTTTGATCTCTATGTACTATATAATGTCGATTTTATTTCATCAGCAAATGCAGAAATTGAAGCAATCAATAAATTCGTTCTTTAAAATTCTGAAGTGTCACAACCGTGGATCGCATTGTACAAACAAAAGAGGATGAAATGGGATAGTGACAGGAAAGAATTTAGACGACTGAATGGTAGAAGTGTGCCTTATCCTGATCATTTAAAAGAAAATATGCCAAAAATATGCCCCAACAGTTGGGTTTTTGACCAAGTCAGAGAGAAATACGGTGCAACCGGTCGTTACCTACGTGCTGAAGAGGATGCGCTAAACGTAGGGATTGGGTGCAATAACTCGATAATTATCTATTTAATTTATATGTACATTTAAAACTTAATAATGCACCTTTCAAATGTAATTACATCTATATTTCATATTTTAACTGTTGGGTTATTATAAGACACATGACACTATGATTTTTTAACTTTTTTATAATAGGTGCATTTGTTCCCATCTATGTGGGCATATGGACACCATTTTCGCACAGAAAATGCCGATGTTGGACAGATCACACAAGACTATGGAGTGGAAGTCGAGTTCAATCAATCTAGTCGATCTACCTACCATGATCAAAACCTAGTACGAGGGACGTTAGGTTACGTCAGAAAGATACAAGAGATAATTGAAGTGTATTTCTCTTATTTCCAATGTGTTATTTTTAGGTGCAAGTGGTGGGACACCTTTGATCAGAATAATGTAAAGGAAGATCGCGATAGTAGGCTGATATGTATCAACTCTAGAAAGATGTGGGATGAAGCTAAGGAGCCCTATGTTTTCCCCAAACACTGCAACTAGGTGTTTTTTTACCCAGATATGTTGGATAGGGATTGGTGGTCCGTATTGAGACATGACCCTAGATCAAAACATATTTTTGAGAAAAATAGTGTTATCATGCCATGCGAGTTGGAAGATAATGAGTGTGATCATGAGAACCGAGAGTGATATGGTACATGTGTTATTTCATCAATATTTATACTTTTTAAGATGAGTTTTTCAAAAAATTATAATATGTATTTTGAATTAATTGGTAATTTTGCATTGTGTTAATGTTAAAATCAATATTTCACTTGATAATTTGCAATTATGTTGATATCAAAAACAATGATGTACTCTATAAAGTTTTTTTTTTGTATGTAAGATCATAATAAAATAATGATAATTCTAAAGTACTTGAATTTATTTGCATTATTTTAATAAAATCATTTCACATTAATACAATTAAAATTTTCACATTAATACAATTAAAACTTTACAAATATTTTACATACAATTACAATTAAAATTAGAATTAGAAACCAGCTCCAAAAAAGAGAAGAAAAGAGATATCAACGCCTTAGAAATAAGCCACTTCGAGGGGGAAACCTCCAATACATTACATGAATGAACAATTATTGGATGATTCAAATTACAAAACCTCCTTTCTATATATAGGAGTCCATGGTGCCACAATGTAATCCTAGCTGACCTAACAATAATAATTTAAGGGCACAATAATAACAATATGGGGGTTACAAGGGTACAATAATAACAATAAGGGGGTTACACTAACAACAATTATATCTTCGTTGTTTTGTATCTGATAAACAAACACAATGGGTCAAGTGGTTACCTCTAGCTGAATGGTGGTATAACACTTCCTTCCATACTGCAGCAAAAATGACCCCATTTATGGCACTTTATGGATATCATCCACCATCTATCACATCATATTTAAGAGAAAATTCGAAGGTTCAAGCAGTGGAAGACCACATCGAGCATCAACAAGAAGTTCTCCAACTCTTAAAGGACAACCTGAATTTGGCACAAAATCGAATGAAACAATAGACAGATCAACATCGCAGCGAGAGAAGTTTTGATGTAGGAGACTGGGTATTTTTACGGCTACAACCATACAAACAAATGTCCCTCAAGCAAGCTAAGAAGGATAATAAATTATCCCCAAAGTACTATGGTCCTTACAAGGTGTTGCAAAAGATTGGTACTATGGCATACAAATTGGAGCTTCCTGCTTCTTCACGAGTGCATCCAATTTTCCATGTTTTATGCTTAAAGAAGGTTATAGGTGAAAATCTTCCAGTTCAAACAATATTGCCAGAACTTGATGAAGAAGGAAAAATCATATTGGAACCTGAAGCGGTCACGGAAACAAGAACTCGACAGCTACAGAATCGATCTATTTCAAAGTATCTCATCAAGTGGAAGAACTTATCCATTGAAGATTCTACATGGGAGGATGATAATTTTATACAGAAGCACCCAGAGCTACTCAAGTGTTGAGGACAACACTTTTTTGAAGGAGAGGGGCATGTTAGGTCCCTATATTACTAGTAGGGTGAAAATGTGAAGTTGGGTTACACTTTTGCCCTTTTTTTAGAAAAAAAATTTCATTTTTTTCGATTCTTCAACGCTCTGCAAACTATAACAATTTTTCTATTTAGAATTTCATTTTGTGATAAAAAAAAAGTTGTCAGAAATTTTGTTAGCTTTCTGTTATTTATTTTTTGCTTGATATGTCAACTTAGCGTTTCTTTGAGTGTGTATTTTTTAACAATCAAAGGATTCATAAGAACTCATGTTAATACGCAATGTTGTATTCTTTGAAAATTTGTGTTTTTGAGAAAAAAAAATGTGTTACAACAATCTAGACAGAGTCTACTTCAGTTTCACCATATTTACAAAGCCAATGGATGCATATCATAATTACTAGAATTTTTTGAACTGGTCCAATATGAAAAAACTGCATATTTTGAGTATGTTTCGCGACGCAAGAAATTTCTTAACATATAAGTTATAAACTAAAAATCTAAAAACTACCCATTAGAGATTACGGACAAATGTAATGCCCCATAATTTTTTCAATATTTTTTACAATGTATTTTGGGAGATACATAATTTTGATTTCACTGAATCACAATGACCCTCAGAAATTGTTTGCACCCGTTTTATTACAAAATTAATTAAAATTAGTAAATATTTATGAAATTCCATAAAATTTATATTTCCTGAAAGTAGATTCAATTCTGAAAATTCTTGTCTTGGTTCCGACAGTTAATTCAAAATGTTTCATGGAGTTTAATCAGTCCAATGTTGCAGAAACATATTCAGAGCTTGGATCTGCGTAACTGGTGATGCGTTAGTTCGGCCGAACTAGTTTTTGCGCAAACGGGCCGTTAAGTCTCACGCCTTAATAGTTTGGCCGATTTTTTTTCAAAGTTCGACCAAACATTTTTTCAAAGTTCGGCCGGACTTCTGCCTACTTTTCCGTCGGCTGGAAAATTTCACGGAGCCCCTCCAAAAAACATTTCGCGGCAATATAAATTGCTGCGAAATCATTCATAATTTTCACACATTTCCCACATTTGGTCTAATTTTACAAAGGTCTTGGTTTGGATTTAAAGAATTTTCTTGGAGATTTGGGTTTAAGGACATTTGTTGGAGGCGGTTTGATTTTGCAAAGAATTATTTTGGGTTTAAGGACTTTTCTTGGAAGACATTTGTTGGAGGCGGTTTGATTTTGTAAAGAATTGTTTTGGGTTTAAGGAATTTTTTTGAACGTACATTCAAAGGAAATTTCTTGGAGGTATGTGATACATTTTTATGGATGTTTTTTGTTCTTTATTTTTTTTGAAAGTATAGATTTGGGCTTAATTTTGAATTTTTAGAGTACATGTTTTGAGTTGAAGTAAATCTTTTGAGCTTCGTTTCATTTTAATAAGACATTTTTTTCTCGGATTTTTTAAAGTAAGTGTTTTGGATTGGAGTATGTATTTTTTACAAAAAATTTAAAATGAGTTTTTTTAAAATTAAATCTTTTGTGATGCTTTTTCTAATTGAGTTATTGTCTAAATTTTTGAAGGAAATTTTTTGAATTTCATACTCGATTATCATGGGAAATCGAAGGAATTGTGCGAGAAAATATGATCGAAATGAGAGACCCTGAGGAACGTAGAGAAGAGACGAGACAATCTCGCAAAAGAAAGATAGAAGCACTCTCAAATATTGAAGGGGAAAATCAACCTCAATTAGAAATTGAAGCAGGTATTTTAAAATTTCATAGTGTAAAAAGTGAAGCTTAATTTTTATTTGATGAACTAATTCAAAAAAAATATTTTGCAATGTAAACAGAGAGAAATATTCCTCAAAACATTGATGATGAGATACAAAATTTTGAAAGATAAAGTGAAAGAGATATTGAACCAATGATTGAAGATGGTGAAAATATTGAAAGAAATTCAAGTGAAGAAATTGAATCACATGGTATGCACACACACACACACACATATATATATTGAACATGTGCACATATTATTGAAATTATACATATATTTATTAATTTAGGTATTTATTGAATATGTAAACTTATTATGTACTATTTATTCGAATATGTACAGATGAAATCAATGTCGATGATGAGATGTTAGAAAATGTTAACACTCACACATATGGAGATAAAAAACCTGACCATTATATACGATATCATGTTAACCGCATTTTTGAAACGTATTTCATAAAGGAGCAGGTGACAATTCAAGCTCAAATGTTGAAAGGTCTCCTATCATTAAGGAAATTAAAAAAAGCTACGACACTACTGGGTATTCGAAAATCAACCAAAGATAAAAAAATGAAGGAAAATGTGATACAAAATATAAGTAGTGCTATAAATTCAATTAGGAGATCTAGACAGAAAAATGTTTCAATTGTACGTAGAGGAATACATATGGAAATGGTTTAATCAAGTACTAAAGAGAATTGTTTGGTAACATCTACGGCACGAGCATTAGGAACCTCGCGAAAATTTTTACACAAACATCGAAAATTTCGGCTGCAAATAGATGTAAATGATGAACTCGCTTGTTGGAAAGCTATTTGTAGGCAACCATACAAAGATAGACTTGGATAAAATGTTAAAAAAAATAATATATGAATATTGGAAGAACAATTCGCGTTCTTCGCCAACTGCAAAGCATGTGATGCGAAGAAGAATAACACGAAATCAATACGAAGAACATGAAAAATATTTCTTGGAAACCACTTAGATAGAGTTATTCAACAAGTTCAAAGAAGAGAATCATGAAATTCATGTTTCAATCAGTGCTTTTGTTCAACAAAAACCATGGTATGTAAAACCTATCACCATACGCGACACTTGTTGTTGTCGTTATCATGTGGAATTTGAGTTATATTATGACACATTCTTTGATTTTGGTAGAAAATTATGGAAGGATTCACCTCCTCCTTCCACTATCCGTGATTTCATATCTCAAATTCTATGTGAAAGAGAAAGTGATGAACTATTTTACAAAAAGAAATGTGTTGGTGGTAAAAAATGCGATGATTGTGGAAATTTGACTAAATTTCAAAACAAATATTGTATTGATATAAATGATCAATCATTATCCAACATGAAAGTGAAATGGAAGAGATATGAATATATCGATACATCGATTCAAGGTGCAAATAGTGTTAAAATAATTGAATTACTAGAAGACGAAAATTTTCTGATAGAATTTTTGGGAAAGTTTGAGGCAGAAATTTACAAATACACCAAGTATTCCCATAGAGCTCTGATACCATCTGATCTGAAAATGGAATGTACTTGTTTAAGGGTGCAAGGTATCCATTTCCCATAATTTCAAATGTGAGCTATACACTCCAAGTGACCTCTAAAAATGTGAAAACTTCTTATTTCTTATACAGAGATAGACTGTAGGGGCATTCACCGGACATGTCACCTCTAAAGAGAGGATGAGTTCCAGAGGCTACCTGGCCCTCTACAGGCTCTGC
The DNA here is from genome assembly GCA_034641835.2 of Pinus albicaulis. Lineage (NCBI taxonomy): Eukaryota > Viridiplantae > Streptophyta > Pinopsida > Pinales > Pinaceae > Pinus > Pinus albicaulis. Next base: position 254,580 of record JAXQQM020058911.1, on the reverse strand, counting down.
CTAAGGAAATAATGAAGTAACACTTAGAAGTCTTTGACATACACATACTTGAAGTTTGATGTCTTGCGGAATAAGACAAATAACTTTCTGCAGCTGAGTAGGTGATTATGTGTGTATGAAAGTTATGTATATTTGTTGTTTAACACTTTATATCAGTTTTGTTTAGCATATCATCTTCAGCAAATAAAGACATCAAAATGATAAAGCAGTTCACCCCCCCTCTGGGCTACATCTGTTGGACCAAGCCTCTCAAACTAGGCTTGTCCTCTTGTATTAAAAATGCTACAAAGGCTAATACAAGAATATGAGTGTCTCGAAAGATAGATCTAACTGTAAATACAGAATCAAAAGATAGGAATTAGCTAAACATGCTCTTTCCCAAACACTAAACAGTGAAATTGTACCTTATACAGTACTTTCCCCAATTGGCCCTGGTGGCCCTTTAGACTTGCATGGAGAATTTCGAGGTGAAGATGACCTCAATTGGTTCTGAAACCTCTTCCATTAGACTCAGAAGGTCGAAAATAGCAGAAATAAGCTTTTGAATCACCAAAAATGGATGAACATAGCCCCCAAACAGCTCCAGCACTGAAATGGCCCTGGTGGCCCTGAAAGCTTCCCTGAAGCTAAACAGTGAGAAGAATTCCTCAAAAGGAAAAACGAGTTGTAGAAATGGATTCAGAATGCTGAAAAACTTCAGGAATGACCTTCGTTCCACATTCACTGGCTGCACAATTCCCAATGCAGCTCCCAAACTGATTTGGCCCTGGTGGCTCCTGGAACTTCCACGAAGCAAAATCACCTGCAAACGGCCTCAGATGGCTGTGAAACCTGTGCCAATGGCTTCAGAAGGTCGAAGAGACCCAAAATCAAAAAAAAAATCGTCTTCAAAGACCTCTCCTAGCAGAAGTTATGCCCCATTTACTAAACTGTCAGTTACACCTTGAGAAGCTCCACCAATTGTGGAGAAAATGTAGATAAGGCCGTCAAAATAGTGGTGGCGCCCAAAATGGAACGACCGCCGAAATCACCGCCAAACGTGGGGGCTATTGGATAAGCCCCCCGTGTCCTTGCCGCTCGGAGTTTGGTTCAACGACTTATAGTCGTGGGCGGATTATATTAAAGTTTAAACAAACCATTTTAATGTGCTTCCGCACTTGGTGCTAACCCACGGGACCGTTCCGAAATCCTTGCGCGCCGATGGTTTATTGCCGGGGTTCCCCGCCTGTGGTCCCATGCGGAGGGGGTTGGCCCTTAGGAGCTGGCCCCCTTTCGGGCCCCGCCCAAACATCCACATGCGATAAATATGACTCCGTTCGCAACATAAAACAACGAACAAACCGTGGCCTGTTGGTAAAGTTGCCCGGTTTATATGCACCCGGTCCTGTGTTCAAATCCGGCCGAGCCCATAAAAATTTTAAAACGCATTTTCAACTTGACTTGGGGCCCACGTGGCGGCCTCCGGGCTAGCCACGTGGCGCCTTCTCATTGGCTGCCAACGGAATATTCCCCAGAATATTCTGCGGAATATTCCACGGAATATTCCCAGAATATTCTGTGGAATATTCTTTTTTTAATAAAATTTTCCACAAAGTCAAATTTGGCATTTTTTAATGGAAATTGAGAAATCTTCAAACTTGAATAACTTCTGCATACGGCGACCGTTTTTCGAACCGTTCGCGGCGCCGGAATCAGGAAGACGAGCTCTATCCAGTCGTTCAGGTTCAAACTAGTTCTGAGCACCTTCATTTTTGACCATTTTACGACACTTGGTCTGAGCTCCTGATCACAGATAAGACTTGCAATTCAAAAAATCTCGTGAATTTTTTCCACCAGGGACCATTTTGTCAGTGATTGATTTTGCAGAAAACTACACATTTGTGCCACAAAAAGAAATTCAGAGTGAACACTATCACTCTGACCAAGTCTCCATGCTCGTCCATATTCTATATAGACATGCTGAACAAAATGTCGATCATATAGAAAACACGAGTGAAAATCGACATATCATTAAAGAATATCACTTTTATATCAGTGACGATCGTACACATGATACATGTTTTGTACAACATTGTTTTGGAAGAATTTATGATTCATTGAAAAATCGTGGAATAATATTCAATGAACATTGGATATGGTCAGACGGATGCGCAGGTCAATTCAAATCTGCACGATCATTTTTTTGGTTGTGTTGTCTTCATAAGAAAACCTGCATTAAACATTGTTGGAATTTCTTTGAGACTAGCCATGGAAAAGGAGAACATGACAGTGCAGGAGCATGCATAAAACGAGCACTTCGAAGATATCAAATGAACCACTCTGCAAGCCGACTTGTGAACGCTAAAGAAGTTGTTCAATGGTGCATCGTTGCTCTAAGCCATGAGACTAACCCATCAAGGGAAGTGCGAAGGTACATTCAATTTAATTTATATTGGAAATCTAATTTTAAACATTGTACATTTATCGTGCAATGATTATCTTTGATTGTATTTTGATATCATATTTACAAATTCTTCTTTTAATTTTCCATATAAAGGTTTTTCTGGCATATTGGGATCGAAGACGTAGATAGATCAATTGGAAATGACGTTGAAACAATAAAAGGGACTAGAAAATTGCATTCAATTAAAACAAAGTCGTCCAGAAATGTGTTTGCATTGGATAAAAGAAAATATTCTTGTTTTTGTCATGTTTGCATAGACAACACAACATCCAATGACGTTTGTGAAAACAAAATGTATGTAAATGATTGGAAACATACAGAGCTAAATACAAAGGGAAAAATGTCTGTTGCAATGTTTGAAGAAATGCAATCAGAGGAAACTACAATATCATCCGATGGTGATCGAGTTTCTGATCTTGTTAGAGAAGGTAACATTTGAATTAATTTCTAATGATTTAAAGATCTAGAAATAAATTTAAATATGTATAATTTTGTTAAGTTTGTTTTATTGTGCAGGAGATGTTTTTGCTGTAATTGCACCTATTGACAATGATGAAAATATGAAGTATTATTTGATGCGTTGCACTGAATGAAAAATGAAATTATTAGAAAACTATAATGATCATGGATTTCAATATGAAAGATGATCTATTATACTGAAAGGTTATTTTTTCAGAAAAAACTAATCAAAGTGGGGATTTTGTTTACTTTGAAGACTATGAACCTGATTTCATAAGTTGTCAATATAGTCACTTGGTGTGTGCAACACGCATAAAGTTGATAGAGGTTCAATCAAAGAAAAAAATGAAAATTAAGAAATGGAAAATGTCAAAATCCGATCATGAACGGATTATTGAAGATGGCATTCCATTGGAATTTTTTTGATTGAACTGCCCAACAATTTATTCTCTTTGGATTAAATATGTTTTAGAACTTCCAGTACTCAACTAAAAATTGAGTTGCTTATGTTATTTGTGCAAGTGTTTTCACACGTACAAATTGTTTTGGTACATGCACGTGCCCTAGTACCAACTGAAAGTAGCTTTTCTATACATGTTCATTGATGAAAAATGTTACATGTATTGGATATATATATACATGTTCTAGAATTAAATTAATTGTTCAAGTAGTTTTACTATGTGCATTGATGAAAAATGATTCATGTACTCAATATATATGTTCTAGAATGCAATTAACTGAAAGTAGTTTTTCTATGTGCATTGATGAAAAATGTTGCACGTACTGGATATATACACAAACTGAATGTGCCCAATTTTTCTTGTGGGCTTTTCTGATAAAAAATATCCACAATGTAAATAAATCATCCACAATATAGTTTTGTACGAAGATTCCTTTTAGACAAGAGACTTGGAGCACTTCTCCGACTTTTGGTGGGATTTGACCCACATCTCTATTCCTAATTGAAAATCTAGTACAAAATTTGTCTGTCCAATGGTCGGATATGTTCTATGTTCTAGAATGCAATTAACTGAATGTCATCAATTTACCAATTTATAAATCAACAAGGCTACCTATTTGAGTGCATTAATGACATTGACCCAAATTCAACAAACATATATGTACTTCTTATATTTCCAATCAAAATTAAAGGGATAAATACATATATCTACTTTACTTTTTTTTCAATTAGAGCTCAATTGATATAGTTAGTTGCATTGAAAAGCTATGTTCTTCCTGTTGGAAATCTTAAGATGCCAAATGTACTTCAACCATCCAAAACTTGAATTTTAAAAACTTTTTGATTAAATCAAAACAATACTTCACATGGGAGTCTTCCATCTAGGAAAAATATAGATTGAAACCATCCAAAACTTAGATCAAAGCATTTAACATTATATCAAAACATTTAAGATTTAACATTAAATCAAAATTAAAGAGATAATGTAAAACTTCTTTACTCTTTTTCATTAAATCAAAACAATACTTCACATGGGAGTCTTCCATAGGCCAAATGTAGATTGAAACCATCCAAAACTTAGATCAAAACATTTAACATTATATCAAAACATTTAAAACATTTAACATTAAATCAAAATTAAAGGGATTTACATATAACTACTTCTTTACTCTTTTTTATTAAATCAAAACAATACTTCACATGGGAGTCTTCCATAGGCCAAATGTAGATTGAAACCATCCAAAACTTAGATCAAAACATTTAACATTATATCAAAACATTTAACATTTAACATTAAATCAAAATTAAAGAGATTTACATATAACTACTTCTTTACTCTTTTTGATTAAATTAAAACAATACTTCACATGGGAGTCTTCCATAGGCCAAATGTAGATTGATGCGAGGCATTAGATTCCTGGTGACAATGTGAAGAGTTGTTCACATGTTGTGGCTAGAGAGACTCGAGAATGTTCGAGGAGAAATGTGTCTGTTGAACTTAGTGTTCCTAAATTTATGTCATAAATTTTCAACCAGAGCTAGTAAACTATTGAAGTGAAGTGCACTATATGTGCCTAGGTATCTTCTTCCTACTTCGTTGTGTTTAGTGTTTTTCTAGTGTTTTTGGTTTTGTATTTTTGTGTTAAGAGGAAAAGAACTAAATTGTTGGCAAAGAGAAGTTACTGATCATACTAAAATAGAACAAAATTTACTCTAAACTGTGTATGACACCTAAGAACAGAAAATGCTAATTCACAAATTGCAAAGCTTGACAAGGAAAGTAACTCATAACATTAACTTAGTCCAATTCATTTCATTAGAGGTATGTTGGAACAACTTAAGAAAAGGATAAGTTTGATGTAATGAGGTTCTCTTTAATAAACAACAACTTACAATATCACAGAGAAAATCTTATCCATGGTTAGAAATTTGTTGGAATACTTTGAGAAAATATTATCTGCAATTTAGTAAGGAATCCTATGCTAACATAACTTATGACACTAGAATTAACCCACTCTGCAACTCAAAATGTTACTATTAAGCCTCATTCAAGGGTTAGAGATCTCTTGGAATAGCTTTGGAAAAGGGTTGTTTGTAAAATTATGAGAAATTGCAGAATAGTCAAGAACTCAAAATGATATAACTAATTCTTGTCCATATGATGATGATGTGTTAGAAGAGATTAATAACAAGAGCAGTTTGTAAATAATGAAGGCCTTTAAGTCTAATTTAACATAACTAGAACACAACTAGCTAATAAAACTTGAAATACAATGAACAGAACTGAGCTTATATGCAATTAACCTTCGAAATACTACAGCTCTATCTCATTCACGTGTTAGTGATATATTGGAACAGTTTATGAGAATAGGATTGACTGTAATATTCGATGTAAGTAAACATAAAACATGATGCTCAGAAAAACTACCTAAATTAAGAATGAAACAGAGCTAAAGTCACTTATCTAGAAAATATGCACAAAGCCTTTCGGACACTAGGGGCCCTCTACCATCATATTGGCACACGAATTCTTAACTCCTCAAAATTGCTTCAAATCATGCATCAAGTTGTACTTCTTTCATTAGAGAAAAAAAACGCTCAGAAAACAGAGTAACACAATCATTGAGAACTTAACAACAAAACATCAACTAGCTAACTATCTCTCGGTTCACCGAGTTATTCTTATAAGAAAAATACATAACTGTCCTTGAGTGGAAATAGGCATAGATGTATTTTTCAATCAAAATCGAATTAGAACTCCTGTTGAGGACTCGTACTTTGCTGAAGACATCTGCAAAGTCCTTGTCCTTGTAGAAGTCTACTTCTTAGTTTTGGCTTCCTCCACGTGCACAACCACTTGCAGATTTTTGCTCAGTCTTCGTAGAGGGCAAGGAATGATGTAGGTGAGTTCTGTAATTCAACCATATGCATTTTTCCTTTAAGTGACACATGTAACCTGTGTGAACATAAAGATGGCTGCAGAATATGCGACTAGCTACAGAATGGCTGCATTTTGTAGCTAAGTCTAGTAAAAAATCACTACGACAACAAAACCACAAAATTATAGTAAGTCAGTCATTGCATGCATTCTTAAAGTGACTTTAATCAATCCTATTGATCTTTTAAGCCTATAAATGATAAAGGAAAATGGAATGAAGTGAAATTTGGTGAAAGGAAAGGACATCTTTGGGGCTCAACAAAAATGTACCAGCAAAGGTGTCAAAACCTTAGCTATCAGTTACACTTAGAATAGATAGGATTAGTATAATAATTGAGGAAGTTGAATAGTTGATTCGTGTCAGTCTATTTAGTTTCTGTTGATAGAATTAGAGCAATATTATGTAATTAGGCTTTTATTTTAATGAGAATAAACCAGTCCTCAAGAAGGAACCGAACAGTCATGTAAAGACTTATAAAAGTAACCCATGAACAGAGGAAAGGGGGGGGGGGGGGATTTTGCAGTAGAAGATTGAATCGAGAGGCATTTCTCTTGAATGAATAAATTTTAGTCTCATTGGCTATCTGTGTGTGTTATTGACAATTTTCCCGAAGGACTCATTCCTTCGATTTGAGAACTTCTATGTATAACTTGAAAAAAGAATAAATTCTTTGTGAATCTCCTTTTTTCTCTCTGAATGTATTTAAACTCATATTCTCAGCGAGCGAATTGAATGTGTTTATTCGGCATAGAAAATTTGAAGAAGGTCGAAGATCTGGCTCCGTTGGTTGGGTGTGACCATAATGAATCTCTGTTTGTTTAAGCATACTAAACTCTGTATAAGAAGCCGTAGCATTGAATCTTATCTCCTTTGTTGAAATCGACGGACTTGATCCATAATTTGTTGGGTTATTAACGCAGAGAAAGATGTTTTTGAAAGGAGAAATTGCAATGGAAATTCTGCATTAAACTCAGTCCAATACCAGATTTGCTAAGAAGCGGTTTTGTGGGAAAAAACCATTGGTCTCACGCGCCTATTTCGCAGAGGAGTTGTTTTCTAAAATAAAATGCGATCCAATAATTATATAACATGTCATCAAGCAAATACCGCCTATTTCGCATTTTTTTTGAGTGTTAAAGTCTGTCCTTGAAAAAATGCGAATTCCGTCAGATCCAGTTTGTGTAAGATCCAAAGGTAATCGCTCATAAAGCTGAAACAAGAGTTAATTAAGGTATGGCCCAACGGTTTTGGCAATATTAATTGTTTATTTAATACATGATAATCGAATATTAGATGCGTGGGTCCCATGAAAATCCAACGTAGAACAAGCTCTTGTTCTTAGAGTAAAGGGCGTTAACGTTATAGTCTTATGGCTTGGTAATTGGGTAATGAATTTTAAATATTGAGTTAAGAATTGGCTATTCGTTCTAAGTGGTCGAAACCAATTATTTCATAAGTATTTTAATACTATGATGAAAGTTTAATCCCTATTCATATGCCAAAGTATTATAGATCCAAAGGATTTTGAGTTTGGGTTTTAAATGAAATTGAAATCAAGGATTTATAAAGGAGCTGATATTGTCTCAAGGAATTTTAAGATTTTGTGACTTTCATTAATCAAATTTTACAAATTTGATGAATGAAAATGAAAACTAAGAATTGAATCCGACTCCCCTGAGTTAGAAACAATTGTAATCTAATTAGAGAGGCTCTCCTTAACACCTGCACCCTATACTTGCTATCATTTGTGGTATCAGAGCAGATTTCAAGAAATTTTTGTAAAGGTTGAAGCTGACCTCCAAAAGCCAGAAGAAGAATTCCAGCATGGCTGTCCGAATTGCTAGAGGTGCTACTGGTAGAAGAAGAGGCAGGCCAGTTTCCAATGCAGATGTATTGGAGACCATGCAACAATTCCGAGATAGATTGGAAGCAATTGAATTAGTACACCCAAGAGATCCTGAGGATGTCAGTGAACCTGAAACTGAAGAAGAGGCAGGAGAGAATGTTGAGATTACTCTTGATATGAGACTCCTTAAAGCAGTTTCGGGGTCTACGTCCAAGCCTAGACTTGAAGTGTCAAGCTTTGCAGGAGGATTGAATCCAGAAGAATTGATAGACTGGATCAATGAGATGAATAAATGTTTTGATTATGAAGAGATGGGTGAAGACAAAACAGTCAAATTTGCAGTGACAAGGTTGAAGGGACATGCAACACTTTGGTGGGATGGGGTGCAAACACAGAGAAGGAGAGCTGGTAAAAAACCAATCAAAAGTTGGAGCAGAATGGTGGCGAAACTGAAAGGTAAGTTCTTGCCTAGTGATTATCAGCTTACATTATTTAGACAAATGTAGAATCTTAGACAGAGGTTGATGACAGTGAAAGAATACACATAAGATTTTTTGACATAGCAGAGAAGGTTGCTAGATATGTGAATGGTCTCAAGTTGGAGATCCAGGATGAGATAGGTATTTTGTCTCCTAAGACAGTAGAAGAGGCTTATCAAATGGCCTTGAATGATGAAGAGAAATTCCTGAGAAAGCAGTCTGCCAAAGGGAGAGGTACTTTCCGAGGAAAGGGAAGTCAAGGTGGTAGAGGAAGGTCTACAACACCAAGATATGGAGCTAGCAGCAGCTCATCTCAGAATGCATCCACAGAAGGTTATGTAAGGGTCAGAAGGAGCTCCTACAGAGGAAGAGGAGGCAGAAACAGAGGAAGAGAAGTGAGGTATTACAGATGTCACCAATTGGGACATAAACACTATGAATGCCCAGAGAATATGGGTACAAGTCAGAGAAATGAAATTGTTGCTCAGACTGGAGAAGAAGCAGCAAGGTTGTCTGGAACAAAGGAAGAAATTCTCCCAGAGAAAGGAGAGTCTTTGGTGGTCAATAAGGTTTTGTTGAAGCAAACAAAAGAAGTTGCTAAACCAGCACAGAGGAAGACTTTGTTCAGAAGTGTGTGCAAGGTCCAAGGGAAATGCTATCAATTGGTCATTGATAGTGGCAACACAGACAATTTGGTCTCTACAGAAGTGATAGAGAAACTAAAATTGAAGACAAGGGAACATCCAACACCCTACAAGGTGTCATGGCTTCATAAAGGACACCAGCTGATTGTGAAGGAGCAATGTGAAATAGAATTGTAGAAGGGTAGCTACAAGGACAAGATCATGTGTGATGTGATGCCTATGGATGTGTGTCACATACTGCTGGGCAGACCTTGGCAGTATGACAGCGCAGTAGTACATGATGGTAAGAATAACACTTATAAGTTTTTCAAGGATGGAGTGCACCAAACATTGATACCTATGGAGGAAGGAGAACCATAAAGCAGAAAGTCTAATCCAAAGACTTTATTACTGAGTGGGAAAGAGTATTTACAACAGATTGAAGATGAAGAGGTAAATTTTGCTTTAGTTTGCAAACCTAAGGTAGTGCTTAATTCCACAAAAATTTCTGATTTTCCAATTGAAATTCAAGAAATGCTGGACAATTATTGTGATATTGTTGTGGATGATTTGCCTGATGAATTACCACCTGTAAGAAAAATCAGCTATCAGATAGATTTGATTCGAGGATCAAATCTGCCAAACAAAGTAGCCTATAGAATGAATCCCACAGAGAATGAAGAAATCAGAAAGCAAGTGCAGGAATTGGTTGACAAAGGTTTGATCATAGAAAGCTTGAGTTCGTGTGCAGTGCCTACAGTGTTGAGTCCAAAGAAAGATGGAGATTGGAGAATGTGCACTGATTCAAGAGCAATCAATAAGATAACAATCAGGTATAGATTTCCTTTGCCTAGGATTGAAGATTTAATGGACTGTTTGAGTGGAGCAAAATATTTTTCAAAATTAGATTTGAAAAGTGGATATCATCAGATTAGGATAAAGGAGGGTGATGAATGGAAAACAACCTTTAAAACAAATGAAGGATTGTATGAGTGGTTGGTAATGCCTTTTGGGTTATCTAATGCACCTAGTACTTTTATGAGGCTCATGAATGAAGTGTTAAGAGAATTTATTGGTAATTTTGCAATAGTATATTTGGATGACATACTAATTTACAGCAAAACAAAGGAAGAACATTTAAGGCATCTTAAAAACGTCAGTTACATCAGGAGAAGCTGCTGATAAATTAAATAAGTGTTCATTCATGAAAGAAGAATTGGTATATCTGGGTTTTGTTGTTTCTGTTGAAGGACTGAAGATGGATCCAGAAAAGGTCAAGGCAATTTTGGAGTGGCCTTCACCAAGAAGTGTTTTTGAGGTAAGAAGTTTCCATGGACTTGCCAGTTTTTACAGAAAATTCATAAGGAATTTTAGCAAGATTAATGCACTTATCATTGAAACTATAAAGAAAGAAAAACAACCATTCAAATGGACTGCTGAAGCTGAAAAGAATTTTCAACTTTTGAAACAGAAGATAACTGAGAAGCCTGTTTTAGTTTTGCCTAATTTTAATAAGCCATTTCAAGTGAAGTGTGATGCCAGTGGAGAAGCCATTGGGGCTGTATTGAGTCAAGAAGACAGACCTGTAGCATACTTCAGTGAGAAGTTGAATGAGACAAGAAGAAAGTACTCTTCTTATGAAAAATAATTTTATGCAATTGTGCAGTCATTGAAGAAGTGGAGGCATTATTTAATGTCTAAAGAATTTGTGCTATACTCAGATAATCACGCTTTACAGTATATTATGCAACAACCTAAATTGAATCACAAACATGCCAAATGGGTTGAATACCTCCAGCGATTTAGCTTTGTTTTGAAGCATGTAAGTGGCCAAGCAATTAAGGTAGCTTATGCTTTGAGTAGGAAAAGCATGATTTTTCAAGAAACCCAATTTGAAGTGGTAGGATTTGATTTCCTTAAGGAACTATATAAGATAGATTCAGATTTCAAAGAAGCATATGAAGCATGCTGTAACCTTGTTTTGACAGATACGAGTCAGTGGTTGGATTATTTCTTACAAGAGGGCTTATTGTTCAGAAGAAATCAATTGTGTATACCAAATTGTTCCATGAGGAAGAATTTAATCAAAGACAAGCATAGTGGTGGACTTGCTGGACACTTTGGTACTGATAAGACTTATGAGCAGCTAAGTCATTTTTATTATTGGCCACAGATGAGATCTGAAGTGGAAAAATTTGTGAAGAACTGTAAAATTTGTCAATATGCAAAGGGAAGAAGCCAGAATGCAGGGTTGTACATTCCATTGCCTATTCCAGACAGGCCTTGGGATATGGTAAGTATGGATTTTTTTTTAGGATTGCCCAAGACACAAAGAGGGAATGATGCAATTTTTGTTGTAGTTGACAAATTTTCCAAGATGGCACATTTTTTTCCATGTTATAAAACCAGTGATGCTACTCATGTTGCCAACTTGTTTTTCAAAGAAGTTGTTAGATTACATGGGTTGCCCAAGAGTATTGTTTCTGATAGAGATACCAGATTTGTTGGCCATTTTTGGAGGACATTGTGGAAGAAGCTTGGTACTAAACTGAGTTTCAGCTCAGCTTATCATCCTTAGACTGATGGGCAAACTGAGGTGGTAAATAGAAGTTTGGGTAACCTCTTGATAAGTATTACAGGAGAACATCCTAAGCAGTGGGATCATATCTTACCACAGGCAGATTATGCATACAATGATTCACCTAACAAAAGTACAGGACATATTCCATTCCATATAGTTTATGGAATGCACCCCAGAGGAGTATCTGAATTGAGAAACTTGGGAAAAGCAGAAATGAGGAGTGCTGATGGAGAAGAATTTTCTTCAGAGATTCAAGAAATATATGAGCAGGTAAAGCAGTAGCTACAAGGCAGCAATATCAAGTACAAAGGCAAAGCAGATTTGAACAGAACAGAAGTTAATTTTGAAGTTGGTGATTTGGTTTTGGCACACTTGAGGAAAGAAAGATTTCCAAAGAAGCAATATAACAAGTTGAAGTTCAAAAAGATAGGGCCATGCAAGATATTGAGGAAATTTTCTGCTAATGCATATGAAGTTGAATTACCTCCTGATGTTGGGATATCTCCAATATTTAATGTTGCAGATTTATACCGGTATGAAGATGGTGGAACAGATGAAATACTCTTAGCCAAAGAACAGATTGAGTGGGTAATACAATTACCTACAGCATAGCCATTACAACTAGAGAATATCTTAGACAAGAAGGTGTTTAAGAGGACCAAAGGACAGGAATATTTCCAGTACTTGATCAAGTGGAAGGACCAACCAGATGAAGATGCTACTTGGATGATGGAAGTTATGTTGCAGAAGCTGGGTAGTTCTGTGAAGGAGATCATGGATAGGAGTCCATGAAGAAAATTTCCCTCAAGAGTCTGATGTAGGGGCATTATAGTCTAGTCAATAATGTGAAGAGTTTTTCACATTTTGTGGCTAGAAGGGCTCGAGAATGTTCAGAGAAATGTACCAGCAAAGGTGTCAAAACCTTAGCTGTCAGTTACACTTAGAATAGATAGGATTAGTCTAATAATTGAGGAAGCTGAATAGTTGATTCGTGTCAGTCTATTTAGTTTCTGTTGATAGAATTAGAGAAATATTATGTATGTAGGCTTTTATTTTAATGAGAATAAACCGATCCTGAAGAAGGAACCGAACAGTCATGTAAAGAATTATAAAAGTAACCCCTGAACAAAGGAAAGGGGGGGGATTTTGCAGTAAAAGATTGAATCGAGAGGCATTGCTCTTGGATGAATAAATTTTAGTCTCATTGGCTATCTATGTGTGTTATTGACAATTTTCCCGAAGGACTCATTCCTTCGATTTGAGAACTTTTGTGTATAACTTGAAAAAAGAATCAATTCTATGTGAATCTCCTTTTTTCTCTCCGAATGTATTTGAACTCATATTCTCAGCAAATGAATTGAATGTGTTTATTATGCATAGAAAATTTGAAGAAGGTCGAAGATCTGGCTCCGTTGGTTGGGCGTGACCATAGTGAATCTCTGTTTGTTTAAGCATACTAAACTCTGTATAAGAAGCCGTAGCATTGAATCTTATCTCCTTTGTTGAAATCGACGGAATTGATCCATAATTTGTTGGGTTATTAACGCAGAGAAAGACGTGTTTGAAAGAAGAAATTGCAATGGAAATTCAGCATTAAACTCAGTCCAATACTAGATTTGCTAAGAAGCGGTTTTGTGGGAACAAACCATTGGTCTCGCACGCCTATTTCGCAGATGAGTGGTTTTCTAAAATAAAATTCGATCCAATAATTATATAACACATCATCAAGCAAATACCGCCTATTTCGCATTTTTTTTTAGCGTTAAAGTCTGTCCTTGAAAAAATGCGAATTTCGTCAGATCCGGTTTGTGTAAGATCCAAAGGTAATCGCTCACAAAGCTGCACGAGAGTTAATTGAGGTATGGCCCAGTGGTTTTGGCAATATTAATTGTTTATTTAATACATAAGAATCGAATATTAGATGCGTGTGTCCCACGAAAATCCAACGTAGAACAAGCTCTTGTTCTTAGAGTAAAGGGCATTAACATTATAGTCTTATGGCTTGGTAATTGGGTAATGGATTTTAAATATTGAGTTAAGAATTGGCTATTCGTTCTAAGTGGTCAGAACCAATTATTTCATAAGTATTTTAATACTATGATGAAAGTTTAATCCCTATTCATATGCCAAAGTATTATAGATCCAAAGGATTTTGAGTTTGGGTTTTAAATGAAATTGAACTCAAGGATTTATAAAGGAGCTAATATTGTCTCAAGGACTTTTAAGATTTTGTGACTTTCATTAATCAAATTTTACAAATTTGATGAATGAAAATGAAAACTAAGAATTGAATCCGACTCCCTAGAGTTAGAAATGATTGTAATCAAATTAGAGAGGCTCTCCTTAACGCCTGCACCCTATACTTTCTATCATAGATTGAAACCATCCAAAACTTAGATCAAAACATTTAACATTATATCAAAACATTTAAAACATTTAACATTAAATGTAGATTAAAATGGTATCCAAAACTTAGTTTTAAAAACTTTTTGATTATATCACAACATTACTTCACATGATTAATGTACTTCAACCATCCAAAATTTGGTTTTAAAAACTTTTTGATTATATCACAACATTAGTTAACATTCCATTTAATTTTAGTTCAACTATCCAATAAAAACATTTAATATTATATCACATGTGCCAAATGTAGATTGAAACCATCCAAAACATAAGTTTTAATTATTTTTTTATTATATATCGTGCAACATTACCTCACATGTCATGCCAATTATAGTTCAAATATCCAATAAAAACATTTAACATTATATCACATGTGCCAAATGTAGATTGAAACCATCCAAAACTTAAAAGTTCTAAAAAAAATTTCATTATATATCGTGCAACATTAAAACATTAAACATTTAACATTAAATATCACATGCCAAATGTAGATTGAAACCATCCAAAACTTGAGTTTTAAAAACTTTTTGATTATATCATACATAACATTACTTCACATGCCATGCCAATTATAGTTCAACTATTCAATAAAAACATTTAACATTATATCACATGCCAAATGTAGATTGAAACCATCCAAAACTTAACTTTTAATTTAACAAAAAATTATAGATCACAACATTACTTCACATGCCAAATGTACTTCAAGCATCCAAAACTTAAATTTAAAAAACAAAACAAATTCTAACACATCATTATATAACATGCCAAATGTATTTCAGAAGCAAAACAAAACTTAAATTTTAAAAGAAAAACAAATTATAGCACATCATTACATAACATGCCAAATGTAGTTCAGATGACAGCATTAATTTATAGATGACAACATTACTAGTAGTTCAATTATCCAAAACTTAAAAGTTTTAAAAACCAAACAAATTATATAACAACATTACTTCACATTCACATGCCAAAAGTACTAAAACCATCCAAAACTTAACTTTTTGGAACAAAACAAATTATATTAACACTGTAATAAAATATGTCCAAAAATTGTAGATCTCATAAAATATGTCCAAAAATTATAGATCTCACAAGTATCAAACTGTATCAAGTTATATATATATATATGATAGTGCATCTAGATAATATATAAAAAAGTAAATTTAAGACTATCTAAATCTTGAAATCAAATCTACAAATCAGGTCCATCAAATAGAGATGGATGTAGCGTCTTTCCTATCAGGGTCTCAATCCGCGCACTATCATGCGAAGCATGGGAAACCTGTACACAATGCACATGTACTTGAACATTAAAATTTGATGTTTTAAAAATGAGTGAGAATATATATAGAACTTCATGTAAAAAACAAAATATAAAGAAAAATCATGCAATACCTCATGAGGTTCCCTCTCCATTTGTTCACCTGCTACAAGTCCCCCCCCCATGGAAACATATGCAATGGTAAACTGTACAATATACATGTACAGTTAAATATATATATATATATTAAAAAATTTCAAATGAAAATGCACGTGTACATATATAAACTTATTTTCAATAATATTAAAAAAAAAGTTCAAATGGTTGAAATGGTGTGGATGTTCCTATCTCTGTCGCTAAAGTCCGTGGATTAAAGAAATCTTCTATAGGAACCTAAATTCAAAAAATTTAAAATAACTCAAGATATAGATATATATATCTTAATTTTTAATGGAACTTTATGAGGTGGAATATATATATATATATATATATATATATATATATATATATATAACTTAAACATAAATTTTAAAAGTGAAAAATTGTCCATACTTGTGGCTCATCTCCTAAGGAAGTAGAAGGTACATCTCCCAAGGAAGAAGAAGGTACTGCCATCCCAAAAACATTGAACAGAATCGGAATTTGTTAAAACATTTTATCATTATATATACATACATGTACATGTGTGCACAATTATTTATTTTAAAAATATCACTTAAAAAACACTAACATTTGCCAACATATCTTGATGGTGAGACCCATCTGCATTGTTTGAACCAGAGGTCCCGAACGTGATATTAACATTTTCGTCACTCATCATGTGTGACAACTGCAAATGGTGTTTTAACATATAATGATACATTTTTGTTAGATTAATGTACATACAAATAAATGTATACATGTACATACACATGTATTTATTACAAATTGTACACATGTATACATGTTAAAAAAATTGAACCCTAAGGTCATTAACACATACCGTTCCCGTGCCCTCTTCCCCATGAAGAATTAGGTCTTGAAAACCATTGCGACAATTTTTTGCATATATTTGGAGATCTTCAACATTCATGTTGTCAATCTCTTCATCTGTATAATACACAAAATTGGCACGTGCATTTTCACGTGCTCTTTGTCGATTTAGAAAAACATCGACTCCACCCAATCCGCTATAAACATTGTCGATCATGACATTCCTTGCTTCTCGACTTATTTGAGAAGTCGCATCCATCTCTGACCGCAGAGTTTTGACTCGAAAAGGTCGACTCACCAATGGCGGCTTAGGGCGAGGCAACTCCACATCTCGCTTAGCGCCCTTACGGTCATACAATCGACCTTTCCCCGAACCAAAAAATTCTGACGGAAGGTCATTGTAGTTGGGTTTCATACACAAAAAAACTTCTGCGTAAAACAATTGTGAAAAATAAACAGGAACCTCGTCTTTCCATGGGAGACTTCCATAGGCTGCAAGGTGCATATCATACAAATAGTGAGCTATATTTGGGTGCTTCAAATATTGCACCTTCAGCATTTTTATTTTTGGCCCTTCCTTGAAATTAAACATTGACTTCGCCATATCTTTTGTAACTCTTTGTTTTACATCCTCCCATTTATCGGGACCCATTACTGTTTCCTTTCTCTTTCTCATCACTTCTACAAATGTATCAATCGTTGGCCCAAGATTTTTGTACACATTTACAAGTTTTCCCAATGAATGTGAAACTATTTCGAGGCTTTGTTAACTCTCAACAGGTAGAGTCAAAGCCACAAGATCTCTCTGCAATTTTGCATGAAGTTTTTGACACCTTTGTAAGGTGCATTGCACCATGTTTGTTTCCCATGGTATATCAGTAATGTCAGCTGGATAAGTTGTGGTGGGTAGACAACCTTCTTCTTGAATGTAGCGTTCTGCCCTGTGTCTATTTTGACTAATATTTGGAACATTTTCAACCTTTGCATCAATATATATAAAATTATGTATATTAGAAAAAACACATGTAAACAAATTTGTACAAATTCAATGAAAAAAATATTGAAATTGATGGCAACCTCGATGTGGTTGGTTAGCATCTTTTCCACCCTGAAACTGTTGAGACCCAGAACGACCCTGCTGAGAACCAGACCCAGAATGACCCTGCTGAGAACCAGCACCACCAGCCGTTGATTGGCCTCCGAGGGAATAAATGTCACCACCTTCACGCAACTTGCTACCACTCATTGATGACCCTCTATGGGGATTTGAACCACCACCAACCTCTCGAGATGAGAGAGAAGCTTCATAACAAATACGAATTTATAATCAATTGAAAAATACATTCATGCATACATATAAATACATGTATATATTCATTGATTAAATTGTGTGAACCATACCACGATTGGGTGAACCATGGGCATGCTCCACGGATGGAGTATAGAACCTTCTCTTCTTAGCTCCTAAAAAATAAAAATGAAACTTATTAACAACTAATTTAACTCACAAAGTTAATAAAAAATCAATTCCATATGTGCATACATGTATGAAGATTTAAGATTATATTTAAATACCATGAACATCCCCCGATCCCTGATCCCTCACATGGGATTCTGTTGATCTTCGTTGTTCATCCTCCATGATATATATATCTATTGGTGGACATTTACACAAAATAAATTTCAGAAAATTGATGTAATTTAGTGTACACAAATTATGTAAAACACGACTTTCAAAGCACTAATTGATGTGTGAAACTCAATTTAAGCAAAAAAGAATTTATAAAAATGATAAGTTCACCAAATTGCGCTTTACATGGTGGGAGCACACTTGGTATAAAATTGAAAAAAACACATGGTCATTAAAAAAGAAGTGAAACTGCATTTAAACAAACTCCATTTAAATAAAAATTTGTTGAAGTCCCCGCATTTTAATTTTATAAAAATGTGAAGTTCACCACTTGTTGCAAATGTGAAGTTCACCAAGTTGTGCTTTACATGGTGTGGTGGGAGCACACTTGGTATATAATTGAAAAAAGCACATGGTCATTAAAAAATACGCATTTATAAGTACACAACACACACATATCCAAGATATGTTACAATGTCCATCAATAAATTTTTAAGGAGAGCGTCTCAACACTAATTCATCTTTGAGAGATGAATCTTGAATTTTCGAAGAAGAGCATCTCAAACCCAATTCATCTTTGAGAGATGAATATTGCATTTGCATTTCTCTGTATAATTCTAATTCATCTTTGATAGATGAATCATGAATTGGAATTGCCCCATGCAATAGATCAGCAGACATCTTATTCACATTTGTACAATGCCTTATACTAAAAAATTGAAATTGGCTAACAATATTGTTTACTATTCCATGCAGTTCTTTTAGCCTCTCCTTCTTAACTTGGCACACGCCATTCATCTGGTTGCACACAAGTTCAAAATTGGTGAAAACTACAATTTCATTTGATCCATACTCCAATTCTGTTCCCAAGCCTTCTATCAATCCAATATAATATGCCTCGTTGTTTGTTGTTCTTCTCGGAATATTCATTTTCCTTCGGATGACTTTGCTAGTCGTAGTTTTGGAAAGCACATATGTAATCATTGCTTTCCCTGGATTGGGATAGCAAGAAACTTCTATGCATAATTTCCATTTTTCAACCATATTTAATGGTTTTCTTATCCCTGAAAAAAATAATTCAATAAAAAATATATATATGACATGGGAGAAATGACACAAGATCATGAGGTAAATGACATGTGCATGGTTTATCTTAAAGTTTGACTTAAAAAGTTTATGGTCTAGAATTCACATCTAAAATTAATGGGAGGAAGCCTTTAGTTTGTGGGATAAATGACACATGTACACAGTTTACCTTAAAGTGGTTGTGTTTTATGGATATTAAAATGAATAAATTCTATTTAGATCTATTCCAGAGATTCACTGTAGGGGAATTTAATAGATATGTCACCATTCATAAAAGATGAGATCCGAGGCTACCTGGCCCTTTACAAACTCTGCCTATAGAACTTGTAGAAGTTAAGAAATTTACATTGACAAATTTACTTGTGAGAAATTTACATTGACAACATATAGAGATTCAACTAGGCTTGTGAAAATTACAAGTGGACAATGTATAATTCTACTTAGAAGAGTCTTTGGTTTAATGGTTAAGCAAGAAAGAGTTGTTACTTTCTCTATCTAGAGTAGAAGTGGAATACATAGTAGTTACTTCTTTTTGAGTGTTTTGGATGAAATGGGCTCTACAAGATATTAAGGTAAATTTATTTTTGAGTGAGTAGAAGTGGAATGTACATAGTACAGTTACTTCTTTTTGTGTGTTTTGGATGAAATGGGCTCTACAAGATATTAAGGTAAATTTCTTTTTGAGTGTTTTGGATGAAATGGGCTCTACAAGATATTAAGGTAAATCTATATATCTATTAAGTGTTTCAATAGAAGTGTAATAATAATTTCAAAAATAAAATATTCTACTTCCTTCAATCACTATTTACATATCATCATTAAGTACCACTTCCTCACACAACAAGTCTTTGAGAAAATAGTGAAGATGGAATACATACCCACAAAGCCTCTTGTTAGAGAAGCATTTGAATATGTGAGAAACAAATTAGGAATAGTTCTTGTAAATTATCTTGTTAGAGAACCATTTGAACATGTGAGAAACAAATTAGGGATAGTTCTTGTAAATTATTGTCACTTATTTGACTTCAAAAGAAGAGCCTATGAAATTGAGTGCAATATCTATGTGGGAGAGTACACAATATCTAAGGGGGAGAATAGATATAATGAAGGAATAAAAAGAGTAACAAAAAGCATATGATTGTGTCAATAATTTGAAGTAGTCAAGAAAGATAACAAAGGACCATCAAAATTGAGTGCAATATCTATATGATCAAGTGTCACTAATTTGAAGTAGTTTAGAAGTAGTCAAGAAAGATAACAAAGGACCATCAAAATTGAGTGCAATATTTATATGATATCTATATGATCAAGTGTCAATAATTTGAAGTAAAGAAAGATAACAAAGGACCATCAAAATTGAGTGCAATATCTATATGATTGTGTCAATAAATTGATAATTTGTAGTCAAGAAAGATAACAAAGTACCATCAAAATTGAGTGCAATATCTATGTGGGAAAGTACACAATATCTAAGGGGGAGAATACAATATAAGGAAGGAATAAAAAGAGTAACAAGAAGCATATGATTGTGTCAATAATTTGAAGTAGTCAAGAAATATTACAAAGGACCATCATCAAATTCAAATTGAAAGATCAAGTAGTCTTCTTCATGAAGAAGAAGCATTAACTAGGTTCATCATTTAAAGGGTTCATTTTTTAATGAAAAAATTTATGAATAATATGGAATGAATCATTGTACATTATGATAAATCTTGTATTTACATGACATTTGATCTATGAATAAAAAATAAAATGGGATCATCTCTTCATATATATATGTGTGTAAGAGAGAAATAAAAAGCAAAGGTAATTCCACCAAGCCTAAAGGAGCATGTCCTAATACATTAAATTATGTTTGGTTTCTAGAAGCATTAATCATGAAGAGTCATGAGATCCACATTTCCATCATACTATTTGCAAGTTCACATTTCCATCATGCTATTTGCAAGTTCTATATGAAGATATGTAGTCTAATAACTAATTAGAAAGTTGTGATGTCCTAATACATTATTATGTTTGGTTTCCATCATAATATTTGCAAGTTCTATATGAATATATGTAGTCTAATAACTATACATTATAGCCCATATAACATATAACGACATTTGACAGTATGAGCAAAGAGTCAAAAAACGAAGAGATACCATCATGATGTAACATATAACGACATTTGACAGTATGAGCAAAGAGTCAAAAAATAGAGAGCCCTCCCAACAGAGTTCCACCTGTTCATCAAGGTAACCAACATAATATCGGAAGTGAAACAATGACACCACTGAACATATGTGAATTTAGATATTAAATTGAAATTTATTGCAAATGACACGTGCATGGTTTATCTTAAAGTTTGACTTAAAAATTTTATGGTAGAATTCACATCTAAAATTAATGGGAGGAAGCCTTTAGTTTGTGGGAGAAATAACACCTGTACACAGTTTACCTTAAAGTGGTTGTGTTTTATGGATATTAAAATGAAGAACTTCAAGTGGTTGTGTTTTATGGATATTAAAATGAAGAAATTCCAGTGGTTGTGTTTTATGGATATTAAAATGAAGAACTTCAAGTGGTTGTGTTTTATGGATATTAAAATGAAGAAATTCTATTTAGATCTATTCCAGACATGGACTGTAGGGGCATTTAATAGATATTTCAGCTTTCATAAAAGATGAGACCCAGAGGCTACCTGGCCCTTTACAGACTCTGCCTATAGAACTTGTAGAAGTTAAGAAGTTTACATTGACAAATTTATAGAACTTGTAGAAGTTAAGAAATTTACATTGACAAATTTAATAGTAGAAATTTACATTCACAACATATAGAGATTCAACTAGGCTTGTGAAAAGTACAAGTGGACAATGTATAATTCCACTTAGAAGAGTCTTTGGTTTAATGGTTAAGCAAGAAATATTCGTTACTTTCTCTATCTAGAGTAGAAGTGGAATACATAGTAGTTACTTATTTTTGAGTGTTTTGGATGAAATGGGCTCTACAAGATATTAAGGTAAATTTCTTTTTGAGTGAGTAGAAGTGGAATACATATTAGTTACTTCATTTTGAGTGCTTTGGATGAAATGTGCTCTACAATATATTAAGGTAAATTTATTTTTGAGTAGAAGTGGAATGTACATAGTAGTTACTTCTTTTTGAGTGTTTTGGATGAAATGGGTTCTACAAGATATTAAGCTAAATTTCTTTTTGAGTGTTTTGGATGCAATGGGCTCTACAAGATATTAAGGTAAGGTAAATTTCCTTTTGAGTGTCTTGGATGAAATGGTCTCTACAAGATATTAAGGTAAATTTCTTTTTGAGTGTTTTGGATGAAATGGGCTCTACAAGATATTAAGGTAAATCTATATATCTATTAAGTGTTTCAATAGAAGTGTAATAATAATTTCAAAAATAAAATATTCTACTTCCTTCAATCACTATTTACATATCATCATAAAGTACCACTTCCTCACACAACAAGTCTTTGAGAAAATAGTGAAGATGGAATACATACCCACAAAGCCTCTTGTTAGAGAAGCATTTGAATGTGAGAAACAAATTAGGAATAGTTCTTGTAAATTATCTTGTTAGAGAACCATTTGAACATGTGAGAAACAAATTAGGGATAGTTCTTGTAAATTATTGTCACTTATTTGACTTCAAAAGAAGAGCCTATGAAATTCAATGCAATATCTATGTGGGAGAGTACACAATATCTAAGGGGGAGAATACAATATATTTGACTTAAAAAGAAGAGCCTATGAAATTGAGTGCAATATCTATGTGGGAGAGTACACAATATCTAAGGGGGAGAATAGATATAAGGAAGGAATAAAAAGAGTAACAAAAAGCATATGATTGTGTCAATAATTTGAAGTAGTCAAGAAAGATAACAATGGACCATCAAAATTGATTGCAATATCTATATGATCAAGTGTCAATAATTTGAAGTAAAGAAAGATAACAAAGGACCATCAAAATTGAGTGCAATATCTATATGATTGTGTCAATAATTTGATAATTTGAAGTAGTCAAGAAAGATAACAAAGGACCATCAAAATTGAGTGCAATATCTATGTGGGAGAGTACACAATATCTAAGGAGGAGAATACAATATAAGGAAGGAATAAAAAGAGTAACAAGAAGCATATGATTGTGTCAATAATTTGAAGTAGTCAAGAAAGATAACAAAGTAGTTAAGAAAGATAACAAAGGACCATCATCAAATTCAAATTGAAAGATCAAGTAGTCTTCTTCATGAAGAAGAAGCATTAGCTAGGTTCATCATTTAAAGGGTTCATTTTTTAATGAAAAAATTTATGAATAATATGGAATGAATCATTGTACATTATGATAAATCTTGTATTTAAATGACATTTGATCTATGAATAAAAAAGAAAATGGGATCATCTCTTCATATATATATATGTGTGTAAGAGAGAAATAAAAAGCAAAGGTAATTCCACCAAGCCTAAAGGAGCATGTCCTAATACATTAAATTATGTCCTAATACATTAAATTATGTTTGGTTTCTAGAAGCATTAATCATGAAGAGTCATGAGATCCACATTTCGACCATACTATTTGCAAGTTAAAGGAGCATGTCCTAATATATTATTATGTTTGGTTTCTAGAAGCATTAATCATTAAGATTCATGAGATCCACATTTCCATCATACTATTTGCAAGTTCACATTTCCATCATGTTATTTGCAAGTTCTATATGAAGATATGTAGTCTAATAACTAATTAGCAAGTTGTGATGTCCTAATACATTATTATGTTTGGTTTCCATCATACTATTTGCAAGTTCTATATGAAGATATGTAGTCTAATAACTATACAGTCTAGCCCATATAACATATAACAACCTTTGACAGTATGAGCAAAGAGTCAAAAAACAGAGAGGCCTCCCAGTAGAGTTCCACCTGTTCATCAAGGTAAGCAACATAATATCGGAAGTGAAACAGTGACACCACTGAACATATGTGAATTTAGAATGATTTCAACTCTTTTTTCAAAGGAGAAAAAACCCTGTTTCATATATTGATAACAGTTCATATACAAAATCCTCTTGATATACCCATAACAGGTTATCAAGTATAAAAGATCAGATTCTGTCTCATACAGAAATACATTACAGTAGTATAAAAGACAATATGTAGTCACATATAGAAGACAATATGTAGTCACATTACAGAAATACATTACAGCAGTATAAAAGACAATATGTAGTCACATTATAGCAGTAGATCATTCTAGTTCAATCATTCCAGCGTTGAGGAATCGAGAGAAGGCTCTGTAACGACATAAAATTAACATTGGTGGTAAACTTCCATGCACAAGGCGAGAATCAGCTAGAGCGAATGAAATTGATGGATCCACAGGAACAGTAACAACTACAACAACCGAATGCATATCATACTACCAGAAATTCACATACACCTTACATCAAAATGTAATGAAATTTAAAGTATAATTAACAGCATAGATGCTTTGTTTGGAATTTTGGGGTTTCTCATTCCCACTTGGTTGTAAAGACAGAATTTATATATAAATGAGTGCCTTGACTTCTACATGACACCAATCAACTCAAATTAAAACCAAGAATTCCAAAAGGCGCATTTGCAGTAACAGTCCAAAGTTAACATAGAAAAGGAAATCCCTATATACACAAGTGAACCCCCAAATCTAATGGACTCCCCTGAAGCCCAGGGTTACTTCTTACAAGGGAAAGCCCTGGAACTTGTGATTCAAGAGAGGTCACAAAGTGGAAATTTTATGTTTCAACGAGGTTTTTCCATTTCAACAAGGTTATTTTTTCAACAGTGCCCTCAAATATGTGGGACTGACTTAGGCATCCAAGCATCATCTTAACAAGCAAGACATTAGTGATACCAAAGTTGTCGAAAAAAAATTATATAAAAAAAAAGAACATTTTGGACTTAGCATGACATGTACTAGGATTAATTAGTACTAATGGAACTTGGTGATTGTCACCATAATTGGTAATGAATAATTCATGTAGATTTCAATGTATCATGTTACGTAACATATGTTTAAAATGAAAATAATTTTGAAGCTAAGAACCTAGCAACATTCAAGTATCTGGTGTCTTCATAATTGGGGAAAAAAGGACACAAGTTAAGTGCATATAATGGGGAAAAAAAGGACACAATTAGAGTGCATATAACGAAATCTAACACCATGTTGCATGGGTGCAGGTTCAAAACTGGGTGTAGACTTGTAGCATGGATGAAAACATTCAGCTATAAGGTACAACAATATGACAATTTTCCTTTGTAAAATAAGAGGTTTTCGGGAATGTGAATCCCATTGATAAAGGTGCAGAGGAGGAGGAGAAACAATAGCCTATACAACATGGATAGAAATCTTGTGCATATAATTGTGAAGTTGTCCACAAAGAGATCCCACTTTTTGTAAGTGTTAACACGAGCCATGTGAAGAGAATGATTAGAGCGTTGTGAGGACAATTATTACAGAAGTTAGTACTGTAGATGTCTCAAAAAAACCCAGAATTACATCCAGAGAAAAAAAACATTGCATCCAGAGCCAAATAAACCCAGAATTACATTTCAGAGCCAAATAAACCCAAAATTACATTTCAACTTGATCTAAAATTCCATCCACAGGTGGAGAATCAGTAACTTGATCTTACCTAGTAGTTCGCTTGACGTCGCCGCAGATAATCACCAACAGAGCAGACGAAAGCAGCCCCAGACCAGCAGCAGTGCCATAACAATTCAACGAACAGAACAGAAACACAAAAACGCGCGAAGAAACAGAGCAAAGAAACACAGACGCGGGAAACAAATGAACTTCGCGGGCTATATATTTATAAGAACTAGTTTGGCCGAACTATTTTAAGAGTAAAAGTTCGGCCGAACTAAAAGTTTGGCCGATCTTTTGTTGTCGGTTTTCCCATCTCCAGCAAAAATTCTGTTTGCCCACTCCGTCAGTGTGCCATCAATATAAACGGAAGGACGAGTTCGGCCGAACTTTCTCATAAAGTTCGGCTGAACTATCCAATAGTTCGGCTGAACTTATTACAAAGTTCGGCCAAAATATTGCCGAAAAAAAATTTCTGCCCCCGATTCTCACAAACGTGTAACCCAACTTCACATTTCCGCCCATATCCTTCCAAACATTTATTTACTATCTCAGTTTTACCATCGGATTGAGGATGATAAGATGAGCAATGAGCTAATTGAGTACCTAAACAAGAAATTAACTCCATCCAAAAATTTCCAGTAAAAATGGGATCTCTGTCACTCACAATAACCCTTTGGTTTCCATGTAGCTTTTGAATTGTGTCCATAAATATAGTAGCAACTGTACTTTCTTTAAATGGATGAGATAATGCACACAAGTGTGCATACTTGGTAAGTCTATCAACTACCACCATGATGACACTCTTTCCTTTGGACTTAGGTAAACCTGTGATAAAATCCATTGAAATCTCCTCCCAACGTTGACTTGGAATGGATAAAGGTTGTAGAAGTCCCGGGGTCTTAATTTTTTCCACTTTATTCTGCTGGAAAACCAAACATTCCACCACAAATTTTTGAATATCAGATTTAAGGCCATCCCAAAAAAATTCTTTCTTCACCCTGTGGTAAGTTTTTAAAAATCCTGAGTGTCCTCCTAAAGGAGAAGTGTGCAATTCCAGAAGAATCTTTTGTTTTAGTTGGGAATTATTACAAAGATATAAGCGATCTTTGTACCATAAGGAATCATTTTTCCAACTAAATGTATCGGATGTACTAGGATCTTGCTGCAACTTTTGAATGAGTGTCCATACATCTTTGTCCTTCTTCCATTCATCTCTTGCTTCAGTTATCCAATCTGGTTGGATAATAGAAATAGCACAAAGCAATGCTTCCACCTCTTCATTCTTTCTTGAGAGTGCATCTGTAACAACATTAAGCTTTCCTTTTTTGTAGATTATTTCAAAGTCATAACCCAACATCTTTGTGACCCATTTTTGCTGCTCTTCTGAAGATATTCTTTGTCCAAAAAGTGTTTAAGACTATCATGATCAGTTTTTACCTTGAAGTGTCTTCCCATTAGGTAAGTTCGCCATTTCTTTAGTGCATGCAATATTGCTAACATTTCCTTCTCATAAATAGGTTTCTGTAAATACTTTCCTTTTATTGGACGACTTTCAAAAGCAATGGGTCTTCCTTCCTGCATTAAAACTGCACCAATTCCATTTCCTGAGGCATCACATTCCACAATAAAGGTTTTTGTGAAGTCTGGTGTAGCTAAGACTAGTGCTAGGCACATTGCCTCTTTAAGACGTTCAAAGGCCTTAGTTGCTTCATGAGTCCATGAAAATGCATCTTTCTTCAATAATGTTGTTAGAGGTGCTGCTATTCTCCCATAATTCTTAACAAACTTGCGATAATACCCTGTTAACCCGAGAAATCCTTGCAACTGCTTTATGGTTGTGGGGACTTTCCATTCCTTAATGGTTTTAATTTTTTTAGGGTCTACCTTAACACCCTTATGAGATACAATATGACCCAAATATTCCACCTCTTGTACTCCAAAGAAACATTTGGATGTTTTTCATATAATTGTTTCTCCTGCAATAGTTTGAGCACCCTGTCAACATGTTGAACATGATCCTTCCAAAGACACTGCTATAGATCATTCTTCATGTTTCCATCTTAGCTTCCATGTCATCCATCTTAGATTCCATGCCAGCTTCCATGCCATCCATCTTAGCTTCCATGCCATTCTTCAAACCATCCATCTTAGATTCCACGCCTTTATTCAAACCATCCATCTTATTTTCCACGCCTTTCTTTAAAACTTCCATGTCATTTTTTGTTTCTCTTTGCGAGAGTGAAATTTGTTGCACTTTCTCTTGTAATTTTGATATGTCATGTTGCCATTCTTTGTATTAATGAGTCATAGTAGATATTTCTAAAGGCTTAATGGGTGTTGAATTATTTTTAGGGGCCATTTTTTTTAACTGTAACGGATATGTTTTTTTTTTTATTTATGTGAAAAAGAAAGAGTGGGGCTTTGCCTGAGCAGCCCTAAATACATCATATTTCATCAGCAGAATCTGCTTTTCAATCTTGACATTAGCATGGGATTTCTACAAATCTGTCCTCATTTATGAAGAGCAGCCCTTTGCCCGTTGCGCTCCCTTTGTTGGCCATCGAATCCGCTTCACAATTTGAGCTTCTAAGGATATGATAAAATTTGATGGAAGCAAAAGCAAGGATGACTCTTTTTAGTCTTTCCAATGTTCTGTTGAGGCCTGCGTTTCTGAATTGTTCTTCCGTGTTCAGTTTATTTATGAGAATCTCCGAGTCTCCAAATACCTGAATATCTTTGATCCCTTTCTCTCTAGCAATTTGACATGCTTTGAGGAGACTGAGAAGCTCCGCTTGATTATTGGTCTTCAGGCCAAGACCCCAGTAGAAAGAGTCACGGGAAGCACCATCTGGGGAGTAGATGATCCCACCGGCACCAGAGGGACCGGGGTTTCCTTTGGACGCCCCATCGAAGAAGATTGAGTATGTTTTTTGAGCCCTCCACCAGAGTTGAAATGTTTCATCCGAGTCTCTCTTTTTCCAGATTGGAAGCTCTCTTGGAGGAGATAGGAGGTTCTTTCTGCTTTGAGGATCAAAAGATCCGAGCCACCTCTTCTCAACCGGCAGAAGCGAAGCATCCTCTTTGTGGTACTGCTGCTGGGCTGCTTCAAGGAGGAACATTCTGGCTTTTGCTGCAACTTGCAAGGGAGAGTGGTTCAGGTCATTGAAGATCTTCTGGTTGCGGGCCAACCAAATATGCCAGCAGACAAATTTGGGCAGAGCGTTCCATACTTTGTGCCAGAAAGATTTATGAGGAATTCGATGTGGGTAAAGGTGACTCCATTCTGCAAAAAGTTCTGAGACAGAGGGCTGAGTGGGAGCGTTCATATGGAATTCTTGGAGCATGAGAACCCAGACTTCCTTGGCAAACAGACAGTCAATGAATAGATGATGAGCTGTCTCAACGTTGCTCCTGCAAAGGGCGCATCTGTGAGGGCCAGCAAACTTTCTTTTAGCCAGATTATCGCCGGTAAGAATCTTGTTATGAATCAATGTCCAGAAGAAAAAATTAACTTTTGGGAGTGCTAGAGGCTCCCATACGTTTTTCCAGAACGCTACACTGTGCTTGCTATTTCCTGTTGTCTGGAGCGCTTTGTAACCTTATGTTGTTGTGTATTCCCCAGAACGACCCCAGCCCCATCGATCCTGCATTGAACGGTGGATCGGAGCTGCGCCTTCCAACAAATCGAGCAGGCTGTTTAATTGAGGTTGCAGATGGGCAGGGGGGTCGTGGATTGCCCAATCGGCCCATTCATCTCTGTGATCCCAGGCCGAAATGTCATATACGCTTACCTTGCCAATTGATATGAGCCAATCTCTTACATCAGAGATCTCATCGTTTTCAATTAATGGATTTCGCCCCATTATACGATCATGCCAAAGGCGGATGTGCTTACCATTCCCAGGTATCCTGTATGCATTACGATTGAAGAATTTGCTGCTCTTATAACAGAGCTTCCACAGCAGCGTGCTGTTGGCATTATAACCCAGCTGGAGGTTTCTGAAATCGGCTTTGATAGTGTATTTTGATCTCAGAATAGTGCTGACAGGATGCTTTGGATCTTTAATCATCTTCCACAAGATTTTGCTGCCGAGGGTAAGGTTGACCAGGGAGGGGTCACGTATTTGCAATCCTCCTTCATCGATGGGTTTTTTGACAATGTCCCAATTTTCCAGGTGCTGTTTCTTATCATTGCCCCTGCCTCCTTGCCAGAGGAAATCTCTGAGGAGAGAGGAGATTTGATCCATCACATTTCTGGGGGCGAGCAAGAAGGCTGCTTGGTAAATTATTAAAGCAGACAGCTGAGATTTTATCAAAATGACCTTACCTCCTTTCGTTAACCAGAATCCTCCCCATTTCGATATTTTGGATTTGAATTTGCTTATTATGTCGCTCCAAAGCGACCTCTTGTTCACTCCTGAGATTATGGGGAGCCCAAGATATCTGATCTTGTCCCATTGGGAGTGCCCTTTGAATCCAAGAATGTTAGCTATAGTATTGAGCTCCTGTTGATCACTATTCTAGCTGAAGACTTCGCTTTTTTTTTCATTTACCAGAGCTCCTGAGACTTTGCAGTAATTTTTGATGACTGTGTCAAAGGCCTTCGCTATTCTGATTGAAGCACCTCCCAAAAGAATCGAGTCGTCTGCAAAGAGAGCATGATTCAAAGGGTTAACGCTACTGGTGGGCTTGAGGCCCGGTAGAGAACCTGACCTTCTTTCTGCTTCCAGTTTTCGACTTAGAGATTCCGCCATTAAGATGTATAGGAAGGGGGAGAGCGGGCATCCCTGCCTGATGCCTCTCTTAGCTTGGAAAAAGTTGACTGGCCTGCCATTAATGAGGGGGGCTATCCATGGGTTATCCGTGCAGGCTTTTATGAGATTTACAAACTGAGGAGAAAAGCCAAAGGAGAGCAAGACTTTGCTGAGAAACGTTCTGTTGACTCTATCAAACGCATTCGCCATGTCTAGCTTTATGATCATACCTTTCTCTTTTCTCTGCTTACTTGAGTGTATGGTCTCCTGCACTTGTATGACGTTGTCCAGAATGTGCCTGCCTTCCACGAAACCTCCTTGGGAACTAGAGATAATCCGAGGGAGCAAGGGCTTTAATCTGCTTGCCAACAGCTTTGCCAAAATCTTGTAGGAGGCATTACATAACGATATTGGCCTGAATCTAGCAAAAGTTTCCGGGTTGGAGTCTTTGGGAATCAAAGCTAAGTAGGTTGAGTTGGTGCTGCCACCTACTTTAGCTTTATTCAAGAATCCCCGAATCATCTTTTTTAGGTCATATTTTATGATGTCCCAGCAAACTTTGTAGAAATGCATGGTGAATCCGTCCGGTCCGGGGACCTTGTCAGATTCCATGGACCAAATGACTTTGATAATCTCTTCTTCCGAAACCGGTTTGCATAGTTCAGAGTTGTCTTCCGGAGAGATGAGGGAAGGGATGTGATTGAGAAAATCTGCCTCATCCGCTTCTTCACCTTGGGTGTCCAAGCTGAAAAGATTTTGGAAATGTATTTCTGCTGCTTCTTTGACTTGCTGAAATCCCTTGCAGGTTTGGCCCTCCGCTGTCTTTATTTCTGCTATATAGTTCCTTGATAATCTGGCTCGATACTGCCGGTGAAAGAAAGAGGTATTGCGATCCCCGGCTTTCAGCCACAAGCTTCTAGACTTTAATCTCCAGTACTCTTCCTCTTTTCTGAAGGAATGGTAGGCTGCTCTCTGAGCTTTTATTTCCATGTCCAGTAGATCTGCACTGATGTTTTTGCTCTCTATTTCATTTTGTAGGGTGTGCAGTTCCAGAACTGCATCAACTCTTTGGGAGGTAGGATTGGAGGGAGGTTTCTTAATCCAGTCCTTCAAAGCTTTTTTGGTAAGTTTCAACTTTTGCTCCCAAACGAAGCTAGGAGAACCTGAGATGGAGGAGGCCCAAGCTGTTTTCACCGTCTCAAAGAAGCCCTCCCTTTCGATCCATTGAGGAGAAAAGCGAAAAGGAATGGGACCCAAGTCCTCTTCATCTTCTAGACTGAGTTGTATTGGCTTGTGATCAGAGGAAAGCTTGGGCAGAATTTTTGTTGTTATGATCTTTTTATTCATAAGGAGAGAGCTTTGCACTAGAAAGCGGTCCAAACGGGCAGAAATGTGATCTGTCCCAGTTCGATTGTTAGACCAGGTGAAGAGTCCTTGGGTTGGGTTGAAATCTTGCAGATCCCATTGCTGAGCGAGCTCTTCTACTACGGCAACCATGGGATCCTTAGAGTTGGTGCCTCCTCTTTTCTCTTTGGCTTTCAATACGATGTTGAGATCTCCAGCAAGAATGATATTGTTGGGGGTTTCCTGCTCTAGAAACGTTGCCAGGGAGTTCCAGCAGTCTCTTTTTTCAGAATAATTGACAGGCACATAAAGATTGACAAGAGAGATAGCCAACTTACTTGCAAGATGGATTATTTCTGTGAATATCCAGTGTTGGGTCTCGTGAGTTTTGATCAGCTGAAATTTATCTTCGGTCCAGAGAGTTGCCAGTCCTCCCGAAGAGCCCCGAGCGTTGACCGCTATACCTGAGCATTTCTTCCATTTTGATGTACTGATTTCCAGCAGAGCTTGTCCTGCTATCTTAGTCTCTTGGAGCAAGAGGATTTCTGCAGGTTCCGACTTTAAAAGGTCCTTTACTGCTTCTATTTTTGCCTGGTTCCCCAGTCCTCTGCAATTCCAAGAGACTAGCTTCATTATTTACCTGTGAGCGGGGTGGAGCCACCCTTGGTTGACCTGGGTCTGCTATTTCTTCCGATCGTCATTTCTATTGTGGACTGGCTTCCTTGCGTTTTGAGCCTTTCTGCTTCTTCCTCTCTTTTTTCCTTGCGGGATTTTCTTCCGGCTCTTTTTAATGGGCGTTCAAAGAATTCTTCCTCTGAGGACTCTGAGCTTTCGACTGCCTTTTTCTTTGTGACTTCTGCATAGGTGGGGTTGGAGGGGCTGCCTTGGGATGCCTCGATTTGGATGTCGACCCCTCCCTCTTTGCTTGGAGGAGGGGCTTCTACATGAACCTCCTTTTCCTGAGTTTTGTTCGGTGGATCAGTTTGTACACCCTCCGTTCCTTTTGGGATTTCTTCCTTTTCCTGAGTAGGAATGGGGATGTTCCTAGCTCCTGTTGCTGCGCTTTTTCCTGCATCTTTTTTTGCATGGGCTGTTCTCTGGACTAGGGTCCATTGGTCCCCGCTTTGTTTTTCAGATTGCTCCTCTGTTCTCTTCTTACAGTGCTTTGCGAAGTGTCCGTGACCATGACAGTGTCGGCATTTGAAGGGGAGCTGTTCATAGTCGAGCTCTTGGACGTGCGTCCAGCCTGCCACAGAGAGCTTGATCGCTTCAGGCAGTCCTTCCTCGAGATCCACTTCTACACAGATTCGGGCGCATGAATATTGGTCTTTTCTTACAGCCTGATCTATGTATTTGCCTAGCGCGTTCCCGATGATCTGGAGCGATTTTTGATTCCAGCAGTGTAGAGGCAGATGAGGGAGTCTCACCCACACCGGCACGGCAGTTGGAATGTCTTGGGAAGGGTCGAAATCTGGAGTCCATTTGTTTAAATACAAGCCTTGCGGCCCCATGAAGTAGGGGCCATTTCTGAATATTAAGCTTCTGTCTTCCGTGTTTTCAAACACAAATACGAAAAACCCTTTGCCCACAAAGTAACTCTTTACTCCGTCTTTTATCAGTGGTTTCCAGTTTCTTTGCGTCCAATCCTCCACAGATTTGGGTGAAGGCCATAAGCCTGTAAACTGGCCTATGAGACCTCTTTCTGCCAGGTTCAATGCCGCTTTGCAGGTGTCTTCCTCTGGCAGGGCAACTGTAGGAATCGTATCCAATCTTTTGACAAATTTCTGTTGGAATGCCGTAGGAGGGCGTTTTGTCCCGGAAGCAATCAATGATCTGAAGGCGGAGACTTCGAGGGGCGGATTGGAGAGCCCCCGCATCCCATCACCGCAGGGAGGGCGAGGCCGTGCGGCGAGGGCGCAGCGAGCCCAGTGGCGGCGCCGTATGGCTCCCGTACCTACTGGCAGAGCGCAGGGGCAAATAAGGCGAAAGAGATGAAATCTATGAATTAAGAATTTACCGAATAATTTTATTTTTAGGGGCCATTTTAGAATCCAATACCGATATTCATTTGGCTAATATGCCCTTGAATCAATTCAACTTGATTCTTCAAATAAGACTTATGCAATTCGGAAAAAAAAATACACCTCTTACTTTCGAGGAGCTCAATATTGAAATTGAATTATCTCTATAATCGCAGATCCTCATTATCTAAAATTCATCCCCGTAGTAGCCCTCATGAAGCTTCTTTCAAATGCATCTGATCCGATCTGATTTGGATTCTTCAAGGAAAAGTTATGTCCAATCTCCCACAATGACCCAATTTTGGACTGGTTCAGTAGAGCGAACTTGTATGACTTTCCACGTGTCACTGTTTCCTCCTTTTGCTTTGAAATTGATAGATAAAAAACTACAGTCCGTGTACTTGTGACCACTTTTTACAACATTCCAATCCGATGCTTAGAGAGAGAGATATGAATATTTTCCCACGATCACCTCTTTGAGATGAAATTCAGAAGCCTCAAAAAGCCCTAACTTCCACATATCATATATCCAAAAATATTGCAAACCAATATCTAAAATTTTGCGACGATGTTCCTCAGGATTTCAGCTTTTCACTATAAAAATTTCAGCTTCTGAACCTTCGTAGAAAAAAATTTATTACGAAAATACCATGATGAAATGTTTAGGTTAAATTCAAGAGCTTGCAAATTGACCTAACTTGCATAGATCATATCTCTGAAAATATTGCGAACCAAGCTCTGGAAGTTTGCGATGATGTTCCTCAGGATTTTTTCTTCGCACTCTAAAAAATTTAGATTCTGAACCTTCGTAGAAAAAAAATTATAGTGAAAATTCCACGATGACCTGTTTGGAGCAGCAAAACCCTAGAATCTCAAGGCTCTGATACCAAATGTTGTGAAATCAACTCCAAAAAGAGAAGAAAAGAGATATCAACGCCTTATAAATAATCCACTTCGAGGGGGAAACCTCCAATACATTACATGAATGAACAATTCTTGGATGATTCAAATTACAAAACCTCCTTTCTATATATAGGAGTCCATGGGGCTACAATGTAATCCTAGTGGGGCCACAATGTAATCCTAGCCGACCTAACAATAATAATTTAAGGGCACAATAATAACAATATGGGGGTTACAAGGGTACAATAATATCAATAAGGGGGTTACACTAACAACAATAAGGGACTATACTAGTAATATAGGGACCTAACAATTTATTTGCATTATTTTAATAAAATCATTTCACATTAATACAATTAAAACTTTACAAATATTTTACATACAATTAGAATTAGAATTAGAATTTTACAATTTCGCATACAATTACAATTAAAATTAAAATTACAATTTTAGAATTTTACATGCAATTACAATTACAATTATAATTTAACAATTAGTACAATCATTCACAAGAATACAATTAAAATTTTACAGATATTTTACATACAATTAGAATTAGAATTAGAATTAGAATTTTACAAATTTACATATATACCATTACAATTACAATTTTAGAATTTTACATACAATTAGAATTAGAATTAGAATTTTACAATTTTACTTATATATAATTACAATTAAAATTACAATTACAATCATTTCACAATAAATTAAATATTACAATTACAATTTTACAATATCATGATCATTTAATATTAAATTAATTAATAAACATCACGATCATGATAACCATCATACAAACATCATATTCGACTAAAAAACACATTCAAAACCGCTAGCATCATCGTGATCATGTTCATCTAACAAAACACAATTAGCATTGTAATGCATCATCACCACACAAACATCAAATATACATCTCATGTGAAATAACTGCTATCACATACACATATATCTACAAGTTGCACATTAAATGAACATATCTAACATGACTTAACAATATACACATCATGATGATCACCAACATGTAAATTAAGTACAACTGCAACATGAACATAAAATACATGGACCATATATATATAACTGAATAATGTCAAAAATATACAACTGTAATATAAAAGTCATATATCAGCTGGTGGTACATCATCAATAGCAGTACTAGTCGAGGCATGCTCCGTCAATGGTGCAGCCTCGACAAGCTCAAATACATGTTGATCGTCACGTGCCTGCTGATCTGGTACTGGTGCCTCATGCTGATCAGGATCAATTGTCGGCTTCTCATCGTGATGACTCGACATGGTCGATGGTCCAGCCTACTCATGATCATGAGTACTGATGGCCGATGCTGTAGGCTGTTGACTCGATATGGTCGATGGTTTAGCCTGCTCTCCATGATGACTGTTGGTCGATGCTAGTGGAGGCTGCTCATCTGGCGCGACGCGAGGTGAATGATGATCACTCCCCTGATCGTGATCATCAGATGATGCGTCACTGCTTGTCGACTGTCGATCAAGTGTTGCATCTCGACCACGCCTATAACGTGCAAGGGCCCTCCTCAGTCGCGTAACTAAGGTCGTAGCTCCTACGACATGCCGCATTAGGCTGTACATGTCAAGTGGCATGTCTCTCCACATATGTACTGGCCTACCATCACCCTGTATGTCTCTCATAGTAGCGGGTGTGACGTCCGCCTAAAAAAACAGTGCACAAAGTTGGTCACCCAACTCCATTCTCAATCTACTATCAAGCCTACCACGCCTAGCAAAAGGCGGTACCGGCGCACCAGCAGAAGCAGGCCTGTCTGCACCAGCCTCATGATCCTCGACATCTGCCATATCCTGATCATCATCAGGATCCACACCTGGATCATTTGGTGGCACTGGAATATCCTTGCCATCAAAATACACAATGTCTACAAAATATATACAAGTACACAACAATAATTAGAGAATTTCATTACACAATTTAATAAAAACAAGTTAAATAACATGTTAGAATAAATTTAAATAAAACAGTAATATTACCTCTATCATCCGACAGGTCATCATTTGTGAAGAGGATGTTGGCACACCCTCGCCAATCCAAGCCAGCATAAGGACAGGGGACCATAATGAAGGGATGCTTGTCAACACTGCTAGCAACTCTAGTGCATCATGCGGTATCCTCACGGAAAACTCAGTCTCACCCCTCTTTGGCATCATCTGTCCCCACATTTGCATCCATGCATCCAACATCGGCCTATGAGATTACCAAACAAAATTAGGCCTCGTCTCTGGAAACCTCTAAAAAAATAAACAAAAAATATCTGAATCAAAAGGGAAGTTGACGCTCCCTTGTGCATGAGCATGACATCTATCTAAGGTTGTACAAAACTGCCGCAAAAAAATGGCAGACCACCTGACAAGTCGTGGCTCCTATACTAAAGAATCAACATAATATAGAAGCAAGAAACTAATGTGTTTTCCATCGCTGGTGTTGTGTGAAATGGTCGAAATCAAAAGTTAGAGGCACCTCACCTCCTCACTACCAAATGCAACAATACGCAATTGACCTCCGGAGACCTGAAAATTTGAAGGAGATGATATATCCACGCTAATGTATCTCTGGGAGTACACCAACTGAATCCCTATTGCATAGCCAACTGGAACCTCTAGGAACGAGGGAAAATCCAACCCTCTCATCGATAGCCCTGTAATGAAATAGATGTCCTCCTCATTGAGCGCATACCACTGGTTAGGACCAACCCGGAAAGCCTGTAGGTGGGCATTCCACTTGTGGATAAGATATCACAAAAACAAACCATGGCCCTTTAGGGAAGTATCCTCCTCATAGAACTTAAGGAGGCCTACCTGCCTTAGGATCCCCTGGGTAGGTGATTTAATAGGGCGAGGGTACGCATCTCTCTTCCTCTCTCGTGCCTCCCACAGGTGAACCATGTTATACTGGTCTGCTTGTTGTTGTTGTTGTTCCCTCTCTTATCTCCTTTCACGTCACCGATCAATTTTATTAAATGAGACATGTATTTAGGAATATACATATATAATTTTTTTTGAAAAAAAAACAAATGCACACCACAAAACAAAGATGCAATGGTCACGGTGCATCTTTTTATGTCGCACAATCGAGGCTGTGACACCATAAAATTTGTAGTGCACCCGTGTTAATACTCGTACTTTTCCTTGAAGTTGTGGAAAAGAAAAGTAAATCCGAGGTAACCACAAACCAACCTTCAGATACATAATCTAGCCAATCTGTATCCAGAGAGGGCTCTCTCTTTAAAATTTAGCTTTGTTCTTAGAAAATATTAGGCTAGTTATAAGTCCAAGAGTTTTGTTTGAATTTAAATGGTGGAATCCGCCAACTAAGGGCATGATTGAGTATTTCAGGCCATTGGGCTATGGAGTCAAAAGGATGGCTTTACTGGATTAAGTTTTTACACCAAAGATGGCTTTGCAGGGCAAGATAGCCAAACAGAGAACAATTTTAGATATTAAAGTGAATGGAATGGATTTTGAAGGGATGAAAGGCAATTAAGAATCTTTCAACATGTTCAAAGAAAGAAAGTGAATGATTACAAATAAAGAGCAGCTAAGAATTCTTTACTATAGTAATCAATATGTTTAAACCAGCAAAACAAGAGCAATTAAGAATTCGTTGCTTATAACCAGTTTAGCAGAAAACATTTAGAATAATCACAATTGAAATCAGAGTACACTTAAGTAAATTCTGATTTATTCTTTTATGTCAATTATTCAAAAATGGAACACAGTGATATTATAAACAGATATAAAACTTAAAACATAGGATAGAAAAGACTTATTGAACTGTAGTCTGACACATGAATCATGCAAAAAGTCTTGAGCTTCAAATCATCATCCAGCAAGCCACAAAGAAGTTTCTCCAAAACACTTTTATTCCAAAAAATCAATGTTACAGCAAAGTAGAAGAATCCACCCTCACTAATTCGATTGAGGGCTTATTTATACAAAAGATTATTTTAAAATATCTCATAACAAAAGAGATATAATCTAGGATGACTAATGAATAAGTTGCAATAAAATAGAGACAGATGATCTCGTAAATAGGATAAATCAGTTGATGTTGTGTGTTGTCTCCTCTTTTTTAGAATGTGCTGGAAGCTGTTCCTTTGTTTTAGCTCGTTGCTGTCTTCTTGAGTAATTCTTTTCTGACTGCTTTGCTTGTCTGATACTCTTTGTTTTTACTGATACACTTTAACTGCTGAACTGATACTCTTTGACCTTTATCCACCTATTTATCCTTTATCAAGATATACCTCAGTAAAATAGGTAAAAATTTCACCCAAGGATAAATTTCATAAAAGCTCCAACATCTCATCCCACCATTGAACTTCTGGCACTCTGGTTCTTTGTAATTTCCTCAATGTTTCATCAGCTTCAGTGTATTTGAAAAAATTAGGTTGATATGGAAACAAATGTTTTATTTCATGTTCAATATAAAATAAACTCTCCAATTTTTCATAAAGACTTTTCCCAATTGGCAATGTTCCTTCTGCTGTACTGGTTGAAGAACTGGCTTGATCATCAACCTGTTTGTTTACTTTCTTAACAAAACTTTCCAAATCCATTAATCTATCTTCTTCAGTAACCGGACTGGGAAAACCTTTATTTAACATAACATCAAATCTTTCTCTGAAGGCAAAAATTTCTTGCTGCATGTTTGAACACCTTCTTTCAAGATTTTGCATAAGAGTCCTTTTGGTAAAAACTCTTTTGATTTCCAAGATGGTTCTTGTTCTGTCCTGAATTCCCAATTCTGCAAGTTGCTGCTTATTCTGTGTATTCAAAAAATTGATAAGCCTATTGGCTTCTTCTGGCATCTTTCCTAACTCTTCCCTTGCTTTCTCAATTTCTTCCAGAGCCCATCTGACTAAATCTTGCTGTTCATATATTATTTGAATAAAAGGCCAAACGCTCTTTATTGATTGAATAATGTTATACCAAAGAATTTCTTTTAATTCACTTAAAGGTCTTTCCATTACA
Source organism: Pinus albicaulis (assembly GCA_034641835.2). NCBI lineage: Eukaryota > Viridiplantae > Streptophyta > Pinopsida > Pinales > Pinaceae > Pinus > Pinus albicaulis. Next base: position 214,728 of record JAXQQM020058911.1, on the reverse strand, counting down.
AGATCCTTTTCCAATGCTTTAACTGATTTTTCTAGTTTTTTGATTTCTCTTGTCTTCTCAGCAACACTTATTTTTTATTGATCATATTTGTTTTCTAGAGTAGAAAGCTGAAACCTTAAGCTTTGGAGTTCTGTCACTTGCAGTTTTAATTCATTCATTGCTTTGATTAATTCATCAGAACCCTTATCAGAAGTATTCACCTGTGTTAGCTCTGATTGTTGACCTGTGATTGATGTACATGTTCCTGTGGCTGCCTGTGCTGTAGTTGTTGGACTAATGGACTCTTTATCTTTTAACGCTTGCTCAAGTTCTTTTTCTGTTTCAGCAAGTCGTTCATTCATTTTTAGAAGTAAGTCCATCACCTCTTCTTCTGAATTTTCCTTCATTACTTCTTCAGTCTGAGGGTGCCTTGAAGCTGGTAGTTTCAATTGTTTCCTTAATGCAGCAATATCATCATCTTTCTTTTTAATCAATTCTTCAATACCCTTGACATCCTTAGGATTATGACCCAAACTGATAATTATTTCCTCCAACATGTTGGAAATATGATGCAGAGTGTTGTCCTTGATGGCAACCCACTGAATGAAGATGAAGACATCTGACTGTTGACATGTGTTGTCCTTGATGGCAATTCACCTAATGAAGTTATGCTTGACTTGATGGACTTAGTAAATGATGTAAATCTGATGTGATATGATGTTTGTTGACAATATGATGCTAAGTGTTGTCCTTGAAAGGAAACCCACTTGATGAAGTTGTGCTTAAGAGAATGTGCTCCTAATGAAGAAAATATGATGTTTCTACAGTGTGTACAGAAGGCTATGAAGAAAGGATTTCAGAATGTACTCAAAGTATGATGAAAAAGAGTATGTCTCTTGGTATACGCGGATTGGCCTAGGGGAATTCGCGTATGCACGCGGAAAGGAACGTGCCAAGTAGCGTATGGGCTAAAGCGCTCAAAAAGTGCAAAACCAAGGGTAACCACCATGGTATTGACCCATTGTATTGGGTAATGATCCGCCTAATTAACCCCGTCCAGGTAGTTTTGGGCTCATGGTATTGTTTTGGCCCATGGTATTGAAAAAGGGGCTCATGGTATTGAAAAGGATAAACCTATATAAGGAGAAGAAATTCATTGTGCAAATCATGTGTGTGGGTGCAAGATGTCTGAGCTTGAATGAATACTTCTCTCTGAAGTATATCTGAATGGAAAGGGTTACACTTGAATGATAAATCTGAATGTATGAAGCACCAATGATGAAGAAGGGGATCTAGATCTGAATTGCTCTTATATTTTCTAGATCTAATTATGGAAGGCTTAGATCTGTGATGAGGCGAGCATCTAGGCGAACATCTGTCTGAAGCAAAAGGGTAGATCTGAACTGATTATCTGATCTGATGAAGTATGCTGCTCTGTAGTGATTGAAGATCTATACGCTACTTCGCCGCGGAGAAAGCGCGTATATACGCAGCTTCAGCGAAGAGAAAGCGCGTATGCGCAATAAAATATACACTGAGGTATACGCTGGTTTGTGTGGACGGAAGCGCGTATATACGCGACATCAGTGAAGTGAAAGCGCGTATGAAAACTAGGGTTTGCCGAAGCAAGGGGTATGATCATTCCGATCCATTCTCGCTGTGATCAGGCGATTCGATCTATGTTGATTCGTATCTCGTTGATGATGTATGTTTGTGCTTAAAAGTATGGAAAGGGTTCTATTCTGAAATATGATGAATCTGTGGAATATAGTTAGTTCTATATTGAAGTGGTTGGATCCGTTGTGAAAACTGATGAAACGTGGTCCAAGGTGAAGGCAAGGCTGTAGCCTTCGCCTGGGGGTTGTAGCTCCCTTCCGTGCAGGCCGGTAAATCAGACCGGGGTCGTAGCTCCTTCCAGGAGAGGCCGGTAAACGTCAGGTCAGCCTCTTCCAGAGAGGTCAGAACGAGCGTGTGGGTGCTCTCGCGTGCCGCCAAGTCTGGCGCCAAAGACATATCTTGTAAGATGTTTTCTATAACAAAATATCAAGGCCGAGCAACCTGCACGTGGTTTTCTCCGACTTGGGTTTCCACCTAAAATCCCCGGGTGTTCATGTGTGATGCTTTGTGTCATGATTTATTCTGTTCTTACTGCACATGTTTACTGCTTATTGAATATCTGATGAATAAATGAAGGAATTAAATAAATGAAGGAATGATTTGAGTGATGAATTAATGACATATATAGATATCTGTGTATACGCTAGTTTCGTAAAGGGTATCCGCGTATATACGCAAGTATGGTTCAGGAAAGTAGCGTATGCTTTTTAGAAGCAGAAAAAGTGAAAGATTTGAATATGCAGTAAATACTGATTCACCCCCCCCTCTCAGTATTTTTCCCAACAATTGGTATCAGAGCAAGGTCCTTCTACAGAAGCTTGATCGCTTGAAGGAGATCCGTCACAATGGGAAGTATACATACAAAAGCCTTGCTGAATTTTGGTGCAAAAGTATGGGCTCTCGCAAAAGAATGTGAAAAGGAAAAGGGTACCTTTGTGGATTCTCTAGAAGACAATAATCTTCTTGAAGAAAACATTCAACTCAAAGTGAGCCTAGAAGAAAAGAACATAATCATTGAGACTTTTAAAAATCAGCTTGAAGCAAGAGAAAAACGCATGGAGGATCTAGAATGTGAAGTAGTAAGTCTAAGGAAGGATAATAAGAAATTGAATTCTCTCAATCTCAGATTTTCTAAAAGTTCAGAAACCTTGGATGAAATTATCAAGGTACAACGGTCTCCCTTTATAAAAACAGGTCTTGGATATACTGGGGAATCTTCTCAGACATCAGCACCAAATTCTCTAAAAGCAGCCACCGCTGGTTCTCTACATTCAGCCACTCAGCAAGGGAACAATGGATCTTTACAGTAAAGCAAGATCACCTCAATTCAAGAAACACAAACAAGGAGATCTTTCAAAATGGCTACAACCAACAGGTAAAGTCTAATAGAAGATTTCATGATCACAAGAATTTCTACTTCAATGGACAATGTTTCACATGTCACAACTTTGGTCATAAAGTTGTTCAATGTGTTGCATATAAAACCATCATGACCAGAGAAGCAAGAAAGATAAGGATGGATGATGAACCAAAGAAGAACACCTATAACAATTTTTCTCCTCTTCAAAATGAAGTTGAATGCACTTATTGCAATAACTTTGGTCATGAAGATTCTGAATGCAGGAGCAAGGTCTAGCCAAAAGAGCATGTTCCCTCAAGCTCTAAAGTGTGGAAAAAGAAAGAAATACCGGTTGAAAATTGTGGGATAGCGTTATTTGCAGAGGGTGAAGAGAATCAATGGTACATTGATAGCGGGTGTTCAAGACACATGACAGGTGACAAAAGCAAACTGCATACTTATAATGCTCTATAGAAGGAAAAGAAAGTTACTTTTGGAAATGATACTCCTGCTGTTATTAAAGGAAAAGGGTCAGTATTTCTAAAAGAAAAGGTGAAGGCTAAAGATGTCATGTATGTGGATGGATTAAGGCATAACCTGTTGAGTGTTAGTCAAATGTGTGATCAAGGAGCAGAAGTGGTCTTCAGTTCCAAAGAATGTGTGGTTCGTGATCTTGATACAGGTAAAATCATTATAAAAGGAAAAAGAAATCCAAGCAATCTGTATGTACTCAACGGCATAGAACAATGTTACTTAAGCAAATCATCAGAAAATTGGCTATGGCATCGAATACTGGGACATCTGAGTTTCTCTCAAATCAACAAAGCAAGCAAACTTCAAGCTGTTCGTGATCTTCCCAAGATCAATCTTCCAGAAAGTACCATATGCAAATCATGTCAATTTGGTAAACAGACCGAAGTCCGATTTAAAGCCAAAGAAGGTTCATCAAGTAAACCTCTTGAACTCATTCATACTGACATCTGTGGACCTATGAGGAAAAAGTCATTACGTGGGGAAGAATACTATATCCTATTTATTGATGACTACTCCAGAATGTGTGAGATCGCGTTTATTAAACACAAAGATGAAGCCTTTGAAAAATTTCAGAAGTTCAAAGCACTGGTTGAAAATGAATTGGATTCAAAAATCAAGTGTCTTAGATCTGATCGAGGAGGAGAATATTCATCAAATGAATTCTTTGAATTTTGTGAACAACATGGCATTAAAAGACAGTTCTCTGTAGCAGGCACTCCACAACAAAATGGTGTAGCAGAAAGAATGAATAGAACAATTGTTCAAATAGCCAGAGCTATGCTTACTGACTCTAATGTTCCTAACATGTTTTGGAGTGAAGCAGCTCGTGCAGCAGTTAACATTCTCAACAAGGCTCATGTTCGGGTAAACATTGATAAAACTCCATATGAACTCTGGTATGGCAAATCTCCCACTGTAAAGTATTTTAAAGTTTTTGGAAGTAGATGCTTTATCAAAAATAATGATGAAAAACTTGGCAAGTTTGACCCTAGATCAGATGAAGGGATACTTCTTGGCTACACATCTTCAAGCAAAGCATTCACATGTTACAATAAGAGGCTTCAAAAGGTTGTTGAATGTATTGATGTTGTTATTAACGAGTCTCCTGCAGCTCCTAAAGAAGAAAAACAAACAACAGAAGAAGATGATGATGACATATGGCCTTCTACATCAGATGGAAATGATATAGACAGTGAATCAAATGAAGAACCTGAAAATGATTTATCTGAAAAAGCTCCATACAGATATGTTCAAAAGAATCATCCTGAATCTCAAATTTTGGGAGACAAGGAATCAGGTGTACGAACAAGGAGAACTCTTGCGGGATCTTCTAGTAATTTGGCACTTCTATCCACAATTAACCACACAATGTCAATGAAGCTAGCAAATATGAATGTTGGAATAATGCCATGGATGAAGAAATTGAGCAAATTGAAAAGAATGACACTTGGGAATTGGTACCAAGACCTCATGATAAAAATGTCATTGGAACTAAATGGATCTTCAAGAACAAGTTAAATGAGATGTTATTCTTGTAACAAGTATGGACATGTAGAAAAAGAATGCAGGATGAAATCAAGATCTGGAAAGGACAATCTCCAAAGACACAATTAGAAAGTTTAGCAACTGGAAAAGAAGGAGGACCGGCCGTAAACGTAGGAATTCTCGATTTACCGCACAAGCCATCCGCTCAAGCTTACTTCTTCCGGTTGACCATAGACGTGATGTGGGATACATTATGAGATTTAGTAATGTATCGTCACAAGGGGAGCAATGCATGATGAATCTCATGGTTAATTTGATTATTCTGGTTATATGTATTTCTGACAGTGCATCTGGTGTGAAGAAAAGACAGGAACAGAAGGTAAATTTGCAGAAGGAGATGAAGGTGTGAAATTTTCTATATTACACTTTCCATACGCGAGTTATATTCACAAAAGTCGCGTATACACGCGAGTTTCAGCAGACACAGTCGCGTATGCATTGATGATAAAATAATTTATCTGATAACTGAAGATCTGGAGCAGAGGTCCAGGGGGAGCATCAGTCTGACTAATAATAACTGAAGTTTTGACTCTGTATCAGCTTAATTTATCAGTTCTAAATAATGATGTTATGATACATGGTTTCTTATGTTGAAGACTATGGAGGAGTCCTGTTTGCTTGAGTATTCGTTACTGAGATGAAAGTCTTATAATTCAGAGACAAGGACAGATCATGCAGAGATTGTTGCTGATGACTTGCTGTTGAAGGTGTTTCAGATTGCACAAGTTAAGGAAGAGCACTGGTTTAGGGGGAGCAGCAGGTTGAATACTAATGATTGCATTGTTGGCAATATGACTGATTATTCTTTGGTTATTGTGATACTCATACTCAAATGATGATGACTTGGTACATGGATTATTATGATGAGATTTTGAGCCCTGGTTGCTGATAAGTATCTTTTGTGCTCACACATGGATGAGTTGGATATCGTTTGATTCAGATCATGTAGAGTGTGTTACTATGGTTGAGAGATATTTTGCCTACATATGTTACTTCATGTTAAATCTTGAAGATCATGGTGATGTTGGACCACATGGATGATTGCTTGACACCTATGTGAAGGTGTTGTCCTGATATGACAATCTCTCTTGGAAAGATTGTATTGATGCTGCAAAGAATCTGAAGGCTTGGTTACTATTGTATTGATGCCACAACCATTGGATGACGCTTGAAGACACAACTACACCATTCTATCTACCTGTAGTCCAGGGAAGCATTCAAATGTCTCAGAAAGAAGCTGAACACTGTCTTTGCCTTACAAAGAATCAGATCTGGTTGAAATTTAGAAGATGTCTTGGGATACGCGGGTTTCCTGAAACACAGTCGCGTATGTACGCGAGTTCCTGCACATAAAACCGCGTATGTTTGGTTGCTGACAATTTTTTGGTTGGTTCAGCATTCTTCAGCACAGCTGCAGTGCTATCTAGTATCTCTGATACTGTTTGGTTTCTCTGGTGGTGTTCCAGTTCTCATAATTCTGTTTCTAATGTTTTGATGAAGATGCCTTGATGATTTGTTGGTGGAAGTTTTCAGGATGCACAAACTAAGGGGGAGCCTTATTCATTTGGAAATATTGCTTGGTTGCACAGATTCAGGGGGAGCATTCGTTTTGCTAAGTATAATGCATTGCTGGCATTATGGTGGTTCTGATATATGATCTCTCTTGAGGTCTTTTTGGTATTGATTATGAAAAGTCATATTTGTATTTTGATGAAAAGGTCTGGTTGAGACCCATGATGTAAAATTGTAATATTCAGTCATGTAAGGACTTGTCAAATTGTAAACCCACTTGGTTGGGTAGCTGAGTTGAAATGTGTAAACCCACTTGGTTGGGTACTTGAGTCTCATATGTAAATCCACTTGGTTGGATATTTGTTGTAAGTATGAGTCATTGGTGATAGGAGAGTCTTTGAGTCATGTACTTTATTGAAAAATATGTTTGAAGATTCAGCATGAACTCAGGGGGAGCTTGGCCACTTCAGCACATATCAGATCTGCAGAATGTTTCTTCTACATGAGGAGAAAAGGGGGTGAGTGTGTTGGTTTTGTCCTTTGCCCTTGATGTCAAAGGGGGAGAGTGACATGGTGTTTGAATGAAGATAATGATGTGCCCTTTGCCCTTGATGTCAAAGGGGGAGAGTGACATGGTGTTTGGATGATGCCAAAAATGGAGAGAGTGACATGGCAAATAGGGAGAATGACATGGTGTCATTGTATTCTTAATGTATCTATCTGTTGTGGTAACCAAACACCATCATGGTTGCCATCAAGTCCAAAGGGGGAGATTGTTGGAAGTATGATGCAGGATGTTGTCCTTGATGGCAACCCACTGAATGAAGATGAAGAGATCGGACTGTTGACATGTGTTGTCCTTGATGGCAATTCACCTAATGAAGTTATGCTTGACTTGATGGACTTAGTAAATGATGTAAATCTGATGTGATATGATGTTTGTTGACAATATGATGCTAAGTGTTGTCCTTGAAAGGAAACCCACTTGATGAAGTTGTGCTTAAGAGAATGTGCTCCTAATGAAGAAAATATGATGTTTCTACAGTGTGTACAGAAGGCTATGAAGAAAGGATTTCAGAATGTACTCAAAGTATGATGAAAAAGAGTATGTCTCTTGGTATACGCGGATTGGCCTAGGGGAAGCCGCGTATGCACGCGGAAAAGAACGTGCCAAGTCGCGTATGGGCTAAAGCGCTCAAAAAGTGCAAAACTAAGGGTAACCACCATGGTACTGACCCATTGTATTGGGTAATGATCCGCCTAATTGACCCCGTCCAGGTAGTTTTGGGCTTATGGTATTGTTTTGGTCCATGGTATTGAAAAAGGGGCTCATGGTATTGAAAAAGATAAACCTATATAAGGAGAAGAAATTCATTGTGCAAATCATGAGTGTGGGTGCAAGATGTCTGAGCTTGAATGAATACTTCTCTCTGAAGTATATCTGAATAGAAAGGGTTACACTTGAATGATAAATCTGAATGTATGAAGCACCAATGATGAAGAAGGGGATCTAGATCTGAATTGATCTTATATTTGCTAGATCTGATTATGGAAGGCTTAGATCTGTGATGAGGCGAGCATCTAGGCGAACATCTGTCTGAAGCAAAAGGGTAGATCTGAACTGAATATCTGATCTGATGAAGTATGCTGCTCTGTAATGATTGAAGATCTATACGCTACTTCGCCGTGAAGGAAGCGCGTATATATGCAGCTTCAGCGAAGAGAAAGCGCGTATGCGCAATAAAATATACACCTAGGTATACGCTGGTTTGTGTGGACGGAAGCGCGTATATACGCGACATCAGTGAAGTAAAAGCGCGTATGCAAACTAGGGTTTGCTGAAGCAAGGGTATGAAATATCTGATCTGTTCTGCTGTATTACTGCTATCTGATCTGGGTTGTCTGAATCGGTATGTATCTGTTGATGATGTATGTTTGTGCTTAAAAGTATGAAAAGGGTTCAGTCCGGAAATATGATGAATTGTGGTCTGCAAGTTGTGTTCTATTGAAGTTGTTGGATCCAGTGTGAAAATTGATGAAACGTGGTCCAAGGTGGTGCTGAGGGTTGTAGCCTTCAGTCAGGGGGTTGTAGCTCCCTTCCAGGTGAGGCTGGTAAACGAGATCGGGGTGTCGTAGCTCCCTTCCAGGAGAGGCTGGTAAACGAGTCAGGGGGTCGTAGCTCCCTTCCAGGAGAGGCTGGTAAACGAGCGCAGGTGGGTGCCTGCGTGCTGGTCAAGTCTGCGCCAGGACATATGTTGTAAGATGTTTTCTCTATAATAAAATATTGAAGGCTGAGCAACTGCAGCGGTGGTTTTCTCCCGACTTGGGTTTCCACCTAAAAATCCTGGTGTTCATGTGTGATGCTTTGTGTCATGATTTATTCTGTTCTTACTGCACATGTTTACTGCTTATTGAATATCTGATGAATAAATGAAGGAATGATTTGAGTGAAGAATTAATGACATAATTAGATATCTGTGTATACGCGAGTTTCGTAAAGGGTATCCGCATATATACGCAAGTCTGGTTCAGGAAAGTAGCGTATGCGTTTTAGAAGCAGAAAAGTGAAAGTTTTGAATATGCAGTAAATACTGATTCACCTCCTTCTTCTCCTTCCGCATTTTTCCCAACAAAGATTTTATCCTATTATCCTTTGCTTGGGAAGAAGCTTTCTCAATCTGCAACTGGGTATTTGTATTATTCAAAGAATCTTGTAATTTATGAGCTGCCATTGCTTTGTCAGTAAGGGTGGAATAGATCATTTCTCCAGTTTTCTTGTGCAATTCAATTTGATCTAATGGATGAATATCTTTTGCTAGGACCTCAAAATTGGTCCTGATATAATCAGCTGTTGTCTGTGGTTTTGGCACTTTAGATTTGAAATGGCTCATTAACATTTTCCCTTGTTGAATGTCAAAAGCTGACATCAATCTCTCTTGATTTTGTGGAGCCATTTTAAGATACTGATTATACACCTGGACCCTTAGTGGATCATTTCTTGCTTTTATACTGATAAAGGTCTTTTTTATGTCTCCTGCATCTTTCATTGGCTGTTTGAAAGAAGATATTTCTGTACTCAACTGCCTGTGTATTGTCTTTCCTTGAAGATCAGAGCATGTACCACTAACTGAACTTGTTTGCTGACTATCTTCTCTTTCTGGAATATCAATGATTTCTTCAAATGATTCAACTTCTAGAAGTGGATTAAGTTTCTGCCTTTTAGCCGGACGTTGTTTTGAAGATTCCTTGGGAGGAGTAGGACCTTCAGCCTCCCTTTTCTTGCCCTTTTCAATATTCAGTGGAGTTTGCAAGTTTGGCATTTCTATTGGATCGGTTTGAGGAGGAACCTGTACTTGTCCTTGTGCCTTAGATGTTTGAGGTTGTTCAGTCATTTTGAATGTTTCAATCACTTGTATTCCAGGCTCTTTCTCTTTTCCTTTGGATTCAACTGCAATTGATGGAATGTTTTCCTGTGATTTTTGTTGAAAATTCCCTGCTAAAGAAGGACCAATGTCTGGTACCTGCACTTGCCCAAAAAATTCTAGGTCAAGCATTTTTCCAAGATCTTTCATTACATTGTCCATATTGACTTCTTCACTATTCTGTTCAATTAATGTTCCTTCTACCCATTCATCTGTATTGGCATACTTTTCAATTTCAGGGATTCTTCGATGCATGTAGGGTGCTGATTTATTTTTCATTCTTTTGTCACAAATAAAGTTGAATGGGTCATAGGGTACCCAATGCAAACTTTTCTGTAATCTGCAACGTTCCTCTAATATCTTTTGAGCTTCTTCCCCTCCATCCCTAGAATTGCAGATAAATGGACCTAATTGGCTCTTTATCCTGAGTTGGGCCTTTTTCTTGGCATTACGGAAGTGAATTATATCTGAATTGTTCATTTGTATGAAATACTCAAGTGCAAAAAGTCTCATTGGAACATATCTGGGTAACTTGAAAGGGCTCAATTCACATCCGTAAATTCTAATTTCAGTATGATTCTGATAGAAGTACCAGTCACCTATCTTATAATGTTTTGAAAGCTGAAGGATTTTCTTAATTTCATTGCTGAGTCTTGGAGGGGAAACTCCTGTCAATAAAGTAGTTGCAGGATGTATGAAAAGATCAATGAAATCATTATAAGAATAGGGAGAATCTAGGGAACAATGAGTAATGGCTGACCAAAAGATAACAGATCTTGGATTCCCTTGGGTATCAAGTTTTTTAATATAGAAAGGGAAAGTTTCTAGCTGGTAATAGAGGATGAGATGGTAAATGACAGTAGAATACTTGAATACTTTCTCATTCTCTAATCTCATCAATTGATTATTAATATTTTCTGCAATGAAAGATGCAAAGTCATACTTGACAGCAAGAGGCTGTCTAGGGGTGAACATAGATAATAACACCAGGGTTAAAAGGTCGACATACTCACTGGTATTAAAACCCATTATGAAAGATATCATACTCAAAATATTTTGACCTTCTTCAGTGAAATAAACATTAGCATAAGGGGGAGGGCCTGTAGGCTGATGCTCTGGCCACATGAAGGTTTGGAAAATGCGAGTTAAGTCCTCTTGGGATAATTTAGTGGATTTCTCCAATAACTCTCCCATTAACAAAGGAGTAAGGGCTTCACCAGGCTGAAAATGTAACATATCATTGATGGATTGAGCAGTAATGGGAAAAAGGATGTTCTGGCTTGGGGATAATACTGCTCTTTGATTTGGATCATAATTAGCATGGCAATAATGGATAATTTCAAAAAAGATATGGATTGAGGGAAAAAGGTATCTAGGAAGACCAGACTCCCATAACCCAATAATATCTGAGCCATTCAAATAATTGTCTCTGCAGCGACAATGAATTCGAAGGGGGCTTTCACTGAAAACTAAGTCTTTGATCTGAAAATCTTTATCCACTAATGATAAGTAATCCAAATCTCTATGAGGGGCATTCAATGGGGCTACATTCAGGGCTACATGAACTTCCATTTTTTGGTTCTTGTGTATTCAAAGAAACAGAAATTCGGGGGTTTTTTATGAAAATTTGAACAGATTTACAGGTTTCAACGGGGGAAAAGGGTACAATTGCAAGTTCAGGAATATTATTTACAGTTTTTAGGATCAGGGAACGAACTAGCAATCAAATCTTAACTATGTTTTAGTGGAAAAAAAGGAAAACTCAGTATCCTTCAGAGCTCAGGGCGAAATGGAGTAAATACTTGTTTTTAGAGGAAAACTGTGATTAACTGGTACCAGCTGGCGGCGGATGGATTTTGGGAAACTGGACTGGAAGTAGCTTTCAGCGAAATTCTGTTGAACAATAGTTTGACAGTCGATTTCGAATTTCTTCGCACAGAGGGCACCGTCGCTTTCAATATACAAAATGATAAAAAATGCGCAAAGTTTTGTTTTATTCGTAAAGTCAAAAGGAATTTTTTATTATTTTTGAGGATGATGTCATCGGGTACAATGGACATGTCACGGGGAATGGGCGGTAAGCGGTATATTCCGCACTGCTTTTGGGAGCAGGCGGTTTTTTACGAATTGGCAGCGATTCCATTGAGCACACGACGCGTGGCCAGTGCACTGTTTGGAAACCGCTCTCATTTCGCGCGTTAAGTCTCGGACGGAGGATGGGCAACAGAATGCTTATGAGCCGTAGATCTTCAGGCGGATGATCCAACGGTGATCCAGACGAGAAGCTGTTATGGGAGTTAATGCGCAGGACCGTTAACTTAATTAATCTTTTCGGGAGTATTTTCATTGGCAGAGGGTAGGTTATTAACTAATCCGGGTGATTAATTAATTCCGTTTTTATGAAGGGTCGAGGTCAGAAATTTCGGGTTTTATTTTTTTTTTCATTTAAAACATAAAAATATATGTTTAAACCCTTTTTCTATGTATTTTTTATTATATAGAAATAAATCAATATGATTCATTTACTATAAGGGGCGGGGATAGTTATATGGATATGTTTTTAGCCAAAGGGATTTATAATGCGGTTTTTTTTATTTCCTCATGTGGGTTTAAATACTTTGGCTAAAACCTATAGTAAAAGGGGTTTTTTTGGGTTATTTACATAAAAGAAGTTATATATATAGGAAAAGGTTATTTGTTATAAGGATTTAATAAATAAAATCAAATGTTAATATGACAAGGGAACAAGGAAAACTCAAAATACTTTACACAACTAGGAAAGTGAAGATTTCTGAAGCAACTTGCATTATATCAACTTCAACACTTAGACTTAGAATAGCAAGTAATTTTGAGGGATTTTTATGAAATATAGCATGATTTTCCTAAGTAAAATGGAATTTTACTTAGGAAAAGATTAAAAGTGAATGAGTGTAATGATGAATAACTTCAAGTACTTAGGTCTTTTCAATTATTGGGCCGAGGGTCCGGTCCCTCCAAAATTCAAGGAAATGCCTTGAGCCCCTTTAATCTTCAAATTCCTTAGCACTTAGGAGAAATTAGTAAATTGTTAGGGAAAAAGTGAAATGGGAAGTTAATGATTTTGACCTTGCTCTGTTGTGAACTTCTTCCAATGTAGTATCTGCCTTTGCACTTTGTGATGAAAGTAAAATTGAACATATTTGGAACCATCATTCATCACATGTAATTCTGCAACAACATCTACCTACCCTACCTACTTACTCTACCATTTTCTCTTCTTTATTAGGGTGCACTTAGACTGGCAAACCCTTTTCAATCTTCTTTTTCTTTTACATGGAAAACCTATCTAAGTCTACACTTATTACATCCAAGGGCTTAGATTAAATTGTTGAGCACCTTTTATTAACTCTACCTATCTACTTATCTGCCAAGATTAAACTGTTTGGTCAGATATTTATTCTCTATTCTACAACATGAAATTGAAAAATGAATGAGTCAAGTTTAAACAGTTTGACTCTTCATAAATTGTGGCAAAAGTTTGACAAGCTGCACACAATTTTGGTTATTGCAAAAAATGAAATAGTAGTGGCATTTAGACTTGCACACTTTCCTGGTCTATTTTTGTTTGGGGTTCATTTCTTTCACTTTTTTGACCATTTTATTCTTTTCACCCTTTGATTTTCTTTTAGGGTATACCCTCTTTACATTTTTTAAATTTTTTGATTTTTTAAGAATATGGAACACCTTTGCACAAGAAAAAGGTTTGAACATATTGCATAGTTCAATAAGACAATCATGAAAAATGACACCTATTGGTATAGGATTCTAACACACCGGACGAAGATGTTGGCACCGGAGGTCTCCTCGAATTGTTCCAAAGTCAATGGTGGGGTGGTATAACAGACCACACCATTGACTATCGACTAATGTCAGGAGGGTGGTGCACTTACCAAACTATATGCCCTGGGGTGTATAGTTTGGTCAGCACACCGAACTCCTGACATCAGTACATAGTCAATAGTGCGGTCATTTACTGGGCCGCACCGTTGACCATGTCAAAATTTCGGAATGTGGTGCGCTGACAAAATTACCCACTCCATGGTAGATATTTCAGTCAACGCACGTCATTGACGCTATTCCATAGGGTCAACAGTGCGGCCGGGTAACCGACCACACCACACTTTTTTTTAATTTTAAAATATCACGGTGTTCCTTTCAGTATCACCTCGGAATTGGTGCGGATACCGTTAGCACCGGTTGTGGTGTGGCCCATAAATTTACAGGCAACATCGTGAACCGGTGCGAGCCGAACGACTCGAGCACACCACACGGGATTTTTTTTTTTAAAGGTTAATTTTAAAGCTAATTTACAATTCTAATCCGCTGAAAGGCTTAAATATGGAAAAAACAAGAAAAATACCTGTACATCTGGTCGTCGAGGAGGCATATTGGCTGTAGAATTTGCAAAACTAAAATTTCCCACCATTTTTCAAAATTCAAAATGGAGATGGTGGGAAATGCACAACAGCAGTGCGTGCAATGAATGCAATGGGAGCACCGATGTCAGGGCACCTTAGACAAGGAAAAGTTGCACTGGTGCTTGAGAGCCCTGGAGCACTGAAAAGTGAAAAATGCAATTTTTTTGCCGTAATTTTTTTTATTTAACCCTGTTCTGGTGTGCAAGGTTTTATAGGTGCACCGATGCGGTTTCTTAAGACTACACCTGGCAGTTTCAGTTTTGGTATGGGGTTTTAGAACACACCGGTGAAAAATCTTTGTAAAGCACCGGTGCGCTACAGTAATAAGACGCACCGGGCGGGTTTATACGGAGCACACGGTGTCCCAGTGTCCCAATGTTTTTTGCGCACTGGTGCTTTCTCTTGTTGAACGCACCGGGGCGGTTTAGGATGATAAGCACACTGGACGAAAAACATCTGCAAAAACCTCCACTCGCCAACCTCCTCTAGTAACCTCTGCTACAAACGGATGTCTGGTGTATTATTATAAGGGTTTCCCCAAAAACATCTGCTAGAGGGTCTTTTCCTTGTAGTGAAAAAAATTCCAATAAAAGTTATGTCCTTATTCCTATGTCACCATGCCAAAGAGAATCATCAATTGAGAGTGTAAAAAGATAAACCAGCATGGTATTAAGATAATGAATCATTTTATAATATGTCTTGAAGAGGATATATTCAACAAGTCATTATATAGATGAACCATGTCAATTTATGAAAATAAGGATACCCGTCAAATGTTCAAAAAAATCATAATGTTATTGGTATCGTTGTTTTTCTCTATCTTAGGTACACATTCCCCATTCAACAAGATCGTTTTCATGGAAAAATTTATGAAGAAAAATGATTATTTGATTGAGATAAAATGGAAACAGAAGTCGCAAAAGTTCATTTTACTGAACAACAATTATTATACACACATAAATGCGTATTTTCATTTGGTTGAACAATAGTTGTTCAATTGAATGAACAACAGTTGTTCAATCGATTGAACAGTAATTATTAAACACACAAAAATGAGGTTTTTCAATTGATCGAACAATAGTTGTTCAATTGATCGAACAATAGTTGTTCAATTGACTGAACAACAGTTGTTCAATTTATTGAACAACAATTATTAAATACAAAAAAATGAGGTTGTTCATTTGATCGAACAACAACTGTTCAATTGAATGAACAACTACTTAATTGATCGAACGACACTTATTAAACACACAAAAATGCGGTTGTTCATTTGATTGAAAAACAACTGTTTGATTGACTGAAGATCATTTGTTCAATTGATTTAACAACAGTTATCAAACACACAAAAATGTGGTTGTTCATTTGATCGAACAACAGATGTTCAATTGACTGAACAACAACTGTTCAATTGATTGAAAAACAATTATTAAACACACAAAAATGTGGTTGTTCATTTGATCGAACAACAGTTGTTCAATTGACTGAACAAATGTTGTTCAATTGATTGAACAACAATTATGAAACACACAAAATTGTGGTTCATTTGATCGAACAACAACTGTTCAATTGACTGAGCATCAACTGTTCAATTGATCGAACAACACTTAATAAACATACAAGGAGAGAAGAGGAAAAAAACAAGGGAAGCCTTTTCATTTATACAGTGATGCTTATCTAAAAAAAAACAACGAATTACAATCAAATGCAAGAAAATATATCCATTATTTACAGCTGAAAGGAAACAGGTTTTCATGAAGGTAAAGTTGTTGGTTCATTATTCCTTGCAGCTAAGATTTGCATAGCAGGACCGTCATGTACATGTTAGCAAAAAGACTCATTTGTGAGTGGTTTATATAAAGATACATCCGATGTTCATTTATGTGAAAAGAAGAGCCCGACCCATCTATGGTGTTCAAAGTGAGAGTGTCATTGTTATGCACTTCTTGAATTTCATATGGGTCGAGCCATCTTGTTTGTAATTTACCCGGAAAGTTTTGAAATTTGGAATCGTAGAGGACTGCCCAGTCTCCTTCCTGAAACGTCTTTTTTTTTATCAGGCTTTCATGCCACTTAGCCCATTGCTGTTGAAAAATTGTGGTGTGTTGTAGAGCAAGTAACCGGGCTTCGTCTAATTCGTTTATCTATTGAAATCTTTTGGTTTCAGCCTCCGTCAAGTCTAGTTCCACTTCTTGGGTTGTTCTAAGAGTCTTTATTTCAAATTCGATAGGAAAAATAGGTTAATTTCCTAATACAAGTTGGTACGGAGAATATCTAGTAGTATTTCACCAAGTTGTGTGATAAGCCCACAAGGCCTCTGGTAGCCTAGTAGCCCAGTCCCATCGATACGCTTAAACTGTTGTTGGGTCAATTTACTATGTAAACTAACGCAAGTATTTATTATCAATCCGGGCTAGTGAAACTTAGAATCATCCCCAAAATATATGGGTTTCAGTTATGAACATTTAGAAGATTGTTTATCAATGATTAAGGAAATTCATATTACAAATATAAATCTAACTTAAACAATTTCTAAATTCAATTGTGCAATCTTAAGCAGAATAATCTCTTAACTTAAGAGATTCGTTTGTCCTTCTCTAACAAGATTACTTCCTGAATTATAAATCAAAACTATTAATTGAGCAATAGATTAAGATACATGAAGCAATAATTGAAGAGGCTCTTCATTGAAGAGGTCCTGGTTGTCCTTCATCATAGATTCATTTACCAGTAATGCTATTGTTAGAAACATGAATTCAGAAAAGCAT
The DNA here is from genome assembly GCA_034641835.2 of Pinus albicaulis. NCBI lineage: Eukaryota > Viridiplantae > Streptophyta > Pinopsida > Pinales > Pinaceae > Pinus > Pinus albicaulis. Next base: position 197,558 of record JAXQQM020058911.1, on the reverse strand, counting down.
GTAAAAGCATGAAAAGATGAATTCTAACTTAAGATCTTAATTAGATAGAAAGATTTTTTAACTTAAACATTTGTTTGTCCTTTCATATGAAAAATAATAATGATCATTAGATTCATCAACACTCATAAATAATCAACATAAACAAGTTAAGCATAAGCAAACTAATTCAGAAATTACAACTACAAATAAACTAGGAAGTGCACTTAGCTCGATGTGGGGGCCCTCCACACTTGCCTCGCACAATGAAGGTGTTTTCAACTACTTAAAACTTCATTCAATCAATCATCATATAAAAACATCAAATGGAATAGAACAGATCTAAAATTAGGTCTCCAAAGTCTCAGAAATATTAATGTTAAGTCATACACATTCTACATATCAATGCCTTCAAAGTTTGAGGCTTAAATAAATAAAGTATTCAAAAAAGTTCATCTAAAATATATCCTATAGTCATGAATATCCTTATCTTATCCAATTAGGTCAAATTCATCCATCAGATCCATCAAAATCTAGAAAACCCCACAAAATAAGAATTTTGACCTAGTTTCTAGGGATCCTCCATAAAGACAAGTCCTGTTTGACCGCCTTTCACCGGGCCTATTAAAGCTCGGTTTGACTGTACCAACAGGTGTAAAATTAATACTAGTTCCCAAGCCTTCTAGAAATATATCCAACTCGAGTCCAAGTGTCCTACAAATATGAAAACCATGAGGCCATTACGAGAATTTCTGATGTTGTCTAAAAATGCACTTAAAATCCATTTTTTACAAAAAACTTCTAATAATTGAAAAACATAATTTAAATATTTGTATATTTATTTATTGGTAAAAATAAGGTGGACATGATGGTGTATAGATGGATAGTATGGAAAAATAAGATGTAATTCATAAACAAAAAGAGATAAAAGACGAGGGCCAACATCTCCCCCAAGTTGATGTTCAAGCATGTCCTCATGCTTGCTTTTTCCTTTTGGACCTCCTGAGCTTTGATGCTGATCTCATTCCTAATATTGAAACTTCCTATTGTGTTGTATGTAGAAGAGAATCCATATCTTTGCATTTTTCTTCCTTGTAAATTGAGGTCTTGACCTTTTGTTTCTCATATTTGGATTTCCAGGATTTTTTCTCCTGAAGCCACCTGAATACTTGGGTGTAGAAAAGGTTGTTTTTGGTTTTCAATTTTCCCATTTCTTCACTTATCTTCTCATTTTGTTTAAATATTTTTTCATTAGTTATCTTATAAGTTTAATTTCCCCCTTTCAGATGCCTTTCCATTATCCTGCTCACCTCCAGGTTATCAGTTAACTCTTTGATCCTGCTTAAGTTTTTGTCTTCCTCATCAGTATTTTTAGAAACTGAAGTAGCTTCAACCTCATTATTTTCAAAATAAGAATCTCTGTCTACATGATTTTCATAAACTTCTTGTTACAACCTCTCAAGGATTTCATTGGCTTATTTAGTTAAAGGAGATGTCTCTATGACTTGCATTTCTGGTTCTTTCTCTTTGTTGCTTATATCTGCTGAATTCCTCTTTTTCTTTCTCCTAGAAATGGTCAAGAATGATGTTTCCCTCTCTACCATACTTGTTTCCTATTGTTTCTTTGATCTGGTTTTTGGATAGAGAAGTGAATGCACTATATTTCTTGTTTCCTGCATTGGTTTAAGTTTGTTTTTAGTGATTTTCTCTACAAACTTATTTTGAATCAGGAAATATTCCCAAACCATTCCTTTATTTTTCAACTGGTAATCAACAATGATTTTTATAAGTCCCTGGTGATAAATTTGGGCTTCTTTGGGTTTGGTCTTAGATTTTACACTTTCAATCATCTTCATCAAGTTTCTATAAAATAAGTAGGGCAAATTGATCCTGATATCTCCTTTAATATGTTGTAGTAACCTAATGTGATATAGGTGTACCACACTATGTCTATTATCACAAGTGAAAAAATTTTGAATTATCAAAACTAGCTCAGCCCAAGGTTCATTGAACCACCCCTTGGGAATCCCCTTTGACCTATCAAAAGAACCATTTATGTTCTTATCCAAGATGAAGGTCCAACCATTGTCTTTGAAATGCATTCCCTTGTGGTATAGTTCACCTGATGATGGAAACTCTAAAGCTTTGGAGATAGATTCTAGAGTTAAAGGAATATGTAAACTACCCACCATAGTTTCATCATGTTTGAAATTGTTTATAAAATCCCTTGTGATATCCTCATTGTGCCCTTTGAATTTTTGAAGGGATCTAATCAATCCCGATTGATAAAATATCTCAATTGTGTCCCTACTCCAATGTTCAATTTGAAAATATTTGGGCTCTATTCTTGATGTTATATTGTCTGAAAACAATTTGATGTACCCATCTACTGTCATTAACTTCATTTTTGTAAACAAAAATTCAAGTACTAGATGTTATCACAGTAGTGAGGCTTACCTCTGCTTGCTGCTCTTGCCAAGTAATTGAAATCAATCCTCTGTTTTCCTTTGGAATAATGTGAGCTTATTGCTTCAAATACACACAAGTTTGATATAGAGAGGTTTAAGAAAACATAAAAAATCATGTTTCTATTATCCTACTCTCTATTTGATCCTTCTGTCTTTTTTTTTAAATAACAATCCTCTACCTTTGTTTTGTAAATTTTTGACTGTGTAAAAAAAACTAAAAAAATAAAAAAATATACAACAACGTCTTGTGACCCTTTGATTCCATACAAAATTCTTTTCCTAAGGCAAATCATTATGTATCTAATATAATCTCATTGTTTATGCAAGAGAATATCTCAATTATTTCATCAAAAATATCATAATGAGTTCACTGTTTTCCTTCAAAATTCACCATACTCTGCCCTTAAAAATATAAAACATGTTGACAATGTCTTTCAAACCAAACATTCTCCACAAAACCTGGTTCGAATTCTCTTTACTGTATGTGAAAATCAAATGAGTTCAAAACACAACCTAATAAAAACGTATTCACTGTGAATTTCGAACTAAACTCCTCATTCTCTGTTTGCATTCAATTTGAAATAGAAGATTATGCATGAAGTCATTTCCAAGTTTACCTGTCTTTGCAATGATCCTCGTGATTTTCTGTTATGATCATAGTGATTTTTCTTCTAGTTTAACTGGAGTCTCTGTTTTTCAATCAGCGCCAATCTTCTCAAAATATTCACTCAAAATATTCATTATTTGCTCATTTTAATCGATAGAGGATTTAGTGTTGACTGGTGGCAGAGCTTTTATAAGTGGTGTCAAAAACAAAACGTAAGGTAGTAACAAGTTTTGAAGACCGTAGAAGAAGAACTCCATTTATAACTCTTAGTTTTTTTAACAACCACGAGATTTAATCATGCGAATCATCGTAGTTTTAAACCAGAAAGTCTGAGTTTGCTCCTTACCTCTTTCTTCATGGTATTTTTCCTCCTGACAGCGTGGTTTCTTGACACATATGCTGGATATATTGGCTTGAAACTTCAGTCAATTCTCCTTATCCCTCCATTCTCTTCACTGTTATATTTCCTGCTTTCTTCACTACGTTATATTTCTTCTATTCTCCTCACATATCTCATTTATTTGTTTTTCACAGAGCTGCAAAATGGATGCGTGTTTTGATTGCATGCCTTCCTTCTCTCACTGAGCCTTCAAAAGACGATGATGGTTAAAAAGACGGTGCATATCAGTTGCTTGCAATGCATATCAGTTGCTTGAGGTCTTGGAAATGGCAGAGGTTTTATTCAACAATTTAAAAAATGTTGTAATATGGCATTTGAATTTGCTTTGACCGTTCATTAACCACCATTTTACCGGTGCATTCGTGGCTTACCCTTGCCTGGCATGCTGACTCCATGGTGTACATTTCTTCTTCTGCTTTACTTATTACGCAGTCCCTTTCATTTTTTATTCTCATGCTTTGCGTTGATGACTATGTCTGCTTCCATCCTCCATTGAAACACATCATACCTTAACGTGTATGCGCCATCATATTTATGTTTCACTGCTTGTGTTCATGTCACTGTATGCCATCATTTATTTGTTCCTCCACTATTGTATGTATCAATGTCTCATCATACTCTTGTCCATATACATGCATCATTGTCATGCATTGTTTTTTCATAGCATCATAGTTTATGTTAGTTTGCATTCCATTGTTTGCATTATGATTTCTCTCTTGCTCCATCACCTTAGCTTATAACCATTTATTATTGCTCTTTTTTTCATTTTGTTTTGTTGTTTGAAATAGTTGCGCTATCATATGATTTTAGAATTTAGGTTTTCTCTTTTATTTAATTTTTAAAATTGACCAATGAAATGGTCATATTTTTAAAATAAAATATTTGTAATGACACTAACCTCTTCTTTGTTGATTGCAGGTCCAAAAAAGATTTAATGTTAAGCCTTTTGTTTATGTTTCTTTTGTTTAGAAAAGGAGGGTATGGTATGGTATGGATAGATTATGGAATGTATATTGAGTGAATAAGATAGTGGTATAGATATGAATAAAATAGGGCTAAGAATCGTAGGTGATGAAATGTAGGTGATGTAGATGAAATGTAGGTGTTAAAATGTAGGTGATGTAGATGAAATGTAGGTGATAAAAATGCATATCCAGTACTAAATTAGCTTTACAATTTTAGAATATTTTTGAAAAAAATTGAAATTTTAAGAGTGATTTTTACTTACTGTACTTGTATTCCCTCAAACCATTTGATGTTCATGATGGTCGACATTGTGTTTTTTTATAACAATAGCCCTTCACACTATGTAGAGATTTTATTCTGCTTCACATTTGCTTTCATTTGGAATTTTATTATGCTTTGCATTTGCTTTGATTTGGAATGATGTTGTTCAGGTTCAAATGTTTCATATTTTGTATTCATTACATTAATAGTTGCTCCCAAGTCTATTAAAGTATTTGGCACTGAAAATTTGTTAATCGAAATGGTAACCATAGGAATTCCTGGATCAACATATTTTTCAATAGTTGTGTTTGTGGACATGAGACTAGCTAAACTTCCAATTACCTGGATTGTAGGTGGGTCCTTCTTTCTTATGCTAGATTTCTTAATTCATAGTTCGTTTATTGTTTTCGCATATATTGGAATATATTTAATTGCATGCAAAAAATGAATTTTGACATATGTGTTTTTCAATTCATCCAGAATATTAAATTCAGGTAGAGATATTGGGATATTTTGTTGTATCAATCTCTCTGGATATGGTGGAGTCTTAGTCATAATAGATTTACCTTTCTGAATTTGTTGTTCTGGTTGATATTGTTGACTTTGTTCTCCTTATTCGGTTTGTTCTTCAATTATTGGAGGGGAATCTTTCTGTAACACCTTCCTAGACCTTTGGTGGACATCTTGTATGGGAAGAATTAAATAAGTAGGATAATGTGTTGCCTCTTCCACATGATATGCTAGTATATCCACCTTGTTACTTGGATTAGCTACTGGATGAGCTGGCAATTATGTTGGTCTAGGAGGTGGTTCGTTAGTAGGCAGCTGAAGATGTTGCGGTTGAGTTAGCATCGTTTGATTTTGAGGTGGAAATGGCATTGATAGATGTTGCTGGAATTGTTGGTATTGAGGAAATGGTTGTGGAGGGTATGGTTGTTGATATTGATAATATTGAGGATAAATATGTTGAGGTGGCTGGTTTCGATAATCATATCCCCTCCAACCTTGTGCAGGTTGGTTTTGATATTCTTGTGGTGGCCAAGCTTGTCATGGCATTGGTGTATTCCATTAATTTTTAGGATATTGAAAATTTTGGGGGTTTTATTGAGGGAACTGTTGAGGAATACTTGGTTGCCAAGGTCTCCTTGGTGCCATATAGTAGAGAGAATATACTCCTTGCAATTCTTTTAATTTGGGACATTTTTCTGTTACATGATTTTCTGTGCATATTCCACACGCTTGTATACCTTGCAAAGGACATTCCCTGAGTGGATATTTTTTACTACAGTTTGGATAGAAAATTGCTAAGATTTCATCTTGTTCTTCTTTCTTTTTCTTAGCTCTCAAAACATCTACTTGTGTTCCCAAAGTGCACAAGAGATCCATTTTTAAATTTTCAAGTAAACTTCCCATTTTTGCTCTTGTTACTGCACTTGCTGCAGATTTGGAAGATTTTGATGAAATATCTCTTTTTCCACTCTTTGCTCTTCTCCTAGAGTATTTTTGACAAAGTTTAGAAATTTCTTGAAATGGTAAATTGGAGATATCTCCTTTTCCCATCACATTAAGGATGTAAAAATATTCATCTCTGATACCCTTAAGAAATATGGTACGAATGGTATCGAGACTTAGAGAATGATGTTTGGATTTCTGTAAATTGTAAAGAAATCTTTCCAAATATTCTTTCAAACTTTCGTCTTCTTGTTGTGTCATTCTAAAAATGTCTTCTTTTGAGTCTCTAGCCCTACAGTAAGCTTGATACTTTTTAAGAAAAAAATTCTTCATATCATCCCAAGAAGTTATTGTATGTTCTCCTAATCCCATAAACCATTTCAAGGCTGTTACTTTTAGAGTAGCAGGAAAAAGTCAAAGCTTGTGTGTATCATCCGTATATCCATAAGTTCTACACAAGATATCAAACTCAAACATGAATGCATTAGGATCCTATGTTGACATTCCATAAAAGTTAGGCAATACAGAAGGTGAAATATTTTTCATTTTTATTTCTTCTCCTAATATTTCTCTTGCATCTAAGATTGGAAACCGAAAAGTAGTTTCCTCATCATTGTTAATTTCTTGCTCATTTTCTTGTGTTATTCTATTTTGATTTTCTCTTCTTTCTTCTTTCTCTATCCTTCTAAGTGATTTTTCTCTTTTGTCTTCCTCTCCCTTTCTTTCTTCCTCAATTTTTATTTCTTCCTCTTGTTGTCTTCTCCATTCCCTTTGTTTTCTTTCATATTCAAGTCTTTGTTCAGGAGTCATGTTTATTCTAGTTGATCCTTCTCCTTCTTCAGCCATTTCTTATTCAGAGATATGTGGTGTTTCAATATGTGGTTGATTTTGTATTTCTTCCACTACTTTGATTTGTTCAAGGAAAGGTTGCTCTAGTTTTTCAACAATTGGTTTTCTTGTATATTTTTGTTTCCCTAAGGAAGGAGGTTCTTTAGGTAATTGTTTTCTTTTTTCCTCCAAGGCTAATAAGATTTATCTTTCAACTAAAGTTAATATTTTTCCTGATCTTTGTTTTGTTGGGAAAAATACTGAGAGGGGGGGGTGAATCAGTATTTACGGCATATTCAAAACTTTTTACTTTTTTCACTCTCTTAAACCCATATGCTACTTTCCTTTAGTAAACCCGCGTATATACGCGGATATCCTTCATGCAACTCGCGTATTAGCGAGAGATCTAAATATGCGGATATTTATTAACTTATTTCTTTGCGCTATTCAATCATCCGATGTTAAGTTAACGATGAAACATGTGTAGTAACAACAGAATAAACCATCACACAAAGCATCACACATGAACACCAGGATTTTTAGGTGGAAACCCAAGTCTGGGAGAAAACCACCGCCGTAGCTTGCTCGACCTTCAATATTTTATTATAGAGAAAACATCTTACAACATATGTGTCAGGGCGCAGAATCCTACCAAAGATGCGAGCACCCACCGCGCTCGTTTACCAGCCTCTCCCCGGAAGGGAGCTCCAACCCCCCGACTCGTTTACCAGCCTCTCCCCGGAAGGGAGCTACGACCCCCCGATCTCGTTTACCAGCCTCAACCGGAAGGGAGCTACAACCCCCCGATCTCGTTTACCAGACCTCTCCCGGAAGGGAGCTACAACCCCCCCCGACCGAAGGCTACAACCCTCGGCACCTCTATGGACCACGTTTCATCAATTTTCACACCGGATCCAAAGCATCCTTTAGGACACCACTTGCAGGGCCACGTTTCATCATATTTTCAGATCGGACCCACTCCATGCATTTAAGCACAATCAACCATGAATCGGATACATATAACTCACCGACGTATATCGCAAACCCGAGCAGAATGCATCGTACATTTCTTACTACGGACTTCAAAGCAAACCCTAGTTTGCATACGCGCTTTCCTTTCATCGATGTCGCGTATATACGCGCTTCCGTTCACATAAACCCGACGTATACTTCGTACATATTACGTGATCCAATTTAATTGCGCATACGCGCTTTCTCTTCAGTCAAAGCCGCGTATATACGCGCTTCTTCTACGATGAACTAGCGTATGGATCTTCAACCATTGCGTAGCCGCATACTTCTTCGCATCAGATATTCGCTCGCATTCAACCCTTTACTTCGTATGTATGTTCGCCTCATCACGGATCTAATCACTCCATAAACGGATCTAGTAGATACAAATACATTTCAGATCTAGATCCCCTTCTTCATCATTTTCTTCATTGGTGCATCATAGATTCAGATCTATCATCAAGCCTTTACCCTTTCCATACGTATATACTTCACGGAGAAGTATTCATTCAAGCTCGACATTTTTCACCCACACTCATGATTTGCACAATGAAATTCTTCTCCTTATATAGGTTTATCCTTTTTTCAATACCATGGGCCCCTTTTTCAATACCATGAGCCAAAACAATACCATGAGCCTTCAATACCACTAGCCCCTTTTTTCAATACCATGAGCCAAAACAATACCATGAGCCCAAAACTACATTACTTCTAATGGTATTCCCGGGACGGGGTCATTTAGACGAATCATTACCCAATACAATGGGTCAATACCATGGTGGTTACCCCCTGGTTTTGCACTTTATGAGCACTTTTGCCCATACGCTACTTGGAACGTTGTTTCTCGCGTGCATACGCGACTTCCCTAGATGCATCCACGTATGCCTTGAGACATACTCTTTTCACCATAGATTTAGCACAAGTCGAATTCCTTTCTCCATTGTTTTTCTATACTCACCGTAGATACATCGATTTAGTTCATCAAAACATATTCTATCAAGCACAATTTTGTCATCATCTTCATCAAGAGGGTTGCCATTCAAGGACAACACTTAGCATCATATTGTCAACAAATATCATATCACATCAGATTTACATCATTTACCAAGTCCATCAAGTCAAGAATAACTTCATCGTGTGTATTGCCATCAAGGACAACACATGCCAACAATCTCATGTCTTCATCTTCATTCAGTGGGTTGCCATCAAGGACAACACTCGCATCATATTGCCAACAATCTCCCCCTTTGGACTTGATGGAAACCACGATGGTTGTTTGATCACCACAACAGATAAGTACATTAAGAATACAATGACACCATGTCACTCTCCCCATTCTTTGACACCATTCTTTCTCTTCATTCAAACACCATGTCACTCTCCCCCTTTGACATCAAGGGAAAAGGGCGAATCAAAATCAACACACTCTCCCCCTTTTCTCCTCATGTAGAAGAAGCGTTCTGCAGATCTGATGTATGCTGAAGTGACCAAGCTCCCCCTGAGTTCATGCTGAATCTTCAAACATATTTTTCAATGGAGTACATGACACTATGAACTTCCTATCACCAAAGACTCATACTTACATCAAATATCCAACCAAGTGGATTTACATATGAGACTCAAGTACCTAACCAAGTGGGTTTACAAATTTGACTCAGCTACCCAACCAAATGGGTTTACAAAATTTGACTCAGCTACCCAACCAAGTGGGTTTACAAATTTATCAAGTCCTTACATGACTAAATATTACAATTTTACATCATGGGTCTCAACAAGACCTTTTCATCAAATTACAAATATGACCATTTATGACCAACACCAGAAAGTCCTCAAGAAAGAGAACATATTTCAGAACCATCAATAATGAATTATACTCAGCAAGACTAGGGCTCCCCCTGAAAATGTGCATCCGAACATCCTCTCCATATGACTAAGTCTCCCCCTTAGTTTGTGCATCCTGAACACTTTCAACCAATCATCAAGGCATCTATAAAACATTAGAGATTGAATCAGTATTACAAGAACTGGAACACCACCAGAGATACCAGAGATACCAAACAGCACTGCAGTTGTGCTGAAGAGAGCTGAATCCAAACATAAAATTGTCAGCAATTAGACATACGCGGTTTTCTGTGCAGGAACTCGCGTATATACGTGACTGTGTTTCATGAAACCCGCGTATCCAATACCATCTTCTATATTTTAAGCAGATCTGATCCTCTGTGTGAAAAAGACAGTGTTCAGCTTCTTTCTGAGATATTTGAATGCTTCCCTAGACTACAGATAGATAGAACAGTGTAGTTGTGTCTTCAAGCGTCATCCAATGGTTGTAGCATAAGCACATTAGTACCCAAGTCTTTAGATTCCTTGCAGCATCAATACAATCTTTCCAAGAGAGATTATCATACCGGAACAACATCTTCAAATATGTGTCAATCATCCATGTGGTCCAATATCATCATGATCTTTAAGATTTAACATGAAGTAACATATGTATGGAAAAGATCTCAACCATAGTAACAAGCTCTGCATGATCTATTCTTGTCTCTGAATCATAGGACTTCCAATTCATCCATGTGTGAGCACAAAAGATACTTTTCAGCAAACAAGGCTCAAAATCTCATCATAATAAACCATATACCAAGTCATCATCATTTGAGCATGAGTATCACAATAATCAAAGAATAAGCAGTCATAGTGCCAACAATGCAATCATTGGTATTCAACCTGCTGCTCCCCCTAAACCAGTGCTCTTCCTTAACTTGTGCAATCTGAAACACCTTCAACAGCAAGTCATCAGCAACAATCTCTGCATAATCTGTCCTTATCTCCGAATTATAAGACTTTAATCTCAACAATGAATACTCTTCATCAAAAAGCAAACAGGACTCATCCAAAATCTTCAACATAAGAAACCATGTATCATATCATCATTATTTAGAACTGAGAAACTAAGCTGATATTGAGTCAATAATACAGTTATCAACAGTCAGACTGATGCTCCCCTTGAACCTCTGCTCAAGATCTTCAGCTATCATATAAAATATCTTATCATCAATGCATACGCGACTGGGTCTGCTGTAAATCGCGTGTATATGCGACTTGTGTTCATAGAAACCGCGTATGGAAAGTGAGGCATAGAAATTTTTCACATTCCTTCATCTCCCCCTGAACTTGTACTTCCTGTACCTGTCTTCTTCATATCAGATGCTCTGTCAGAAATACATATAACCAGAATAATCAAATCAACCATGAGAGACATCATACATTGCTCCCCCTGTGACGATACATTACTAAATCTCATAATGTATCTCACATCATTCCTGTAGTCAATAAGAAAAGTAAGATTCAGAAGCGGATGACTGCAGTAGGGTCAGAATTCCCTACGTTTCTGATCGGTCCTCCATATTTTTCCAGATTTGTTTGATCTTTCTATTTGAGTGCTTGAAGTTATCCAATTTCTCATATTTGTTCAACCTGCATTCCTTTTCTACATGTCCATACTTGTTACAAGAATAACATCTCATATGTCCAGAAAAATAAGCATAAGAATCATAATGAGTATTTCTAATCTTCCTCCTTTTGCAATCAGCTGCTTTATGTCCATGCTTGTTACATGAAAAACAATATCCCTTGAAGAAACCAGAGTACCTTTCTGAGTAGAATCTGTTTGTTTGTGGCTGAGACAATCTGCTTCTGCAATTGGCTGCAACATGTCCATGATTATGAAATTTAAAGCATTCAACATTATTGAATGATTTCCTTTGAGAATTCATGACTGTTGGTTGACCTTTTGTTTCTTTCAACACTTCAGATTTTGCATTGACTTCCTTTGAATCATTAGCATTCCCTTGTGAACTAGATTCTCCTTTGACCGTTTCATGAAAACCAAGACCAAGTTTAATAGAAGGAGACCTTTGATTACTAAGAATGTTGTCCAAAATTTTTGAACTATCTTGGAACCGCAACAATTTATCTTTTTCTTCTAGTTTACCTTTGAGAATATTTACCTCAACCTCCAAGCCTTGGCATTGCTTCTTCATGCTTTCTTCTTTCCTTCTTCCTTCTTCTACTTGATCATTTAGTTTCAAGATTTCTTCTTTCAATTCATTATCTTGTTCCTCAAATACTTGTAAAAGTTCTTCATGCTCCTTATATAATTCTTCTTTGACAGAGATGAATTTCGCTTTAAGTTCTTCATTTTTCTTATTTGATTTCTCCAGTTTTACTTTGAGAGCGAGATTTTCTTTTTCAAGTCTTCTCTGCAGATTTTCATGCATTTCTATCTGTTCCTTCATTCTAGAGATCATCTCTTTGTAGATAGAATCTCTCTTATCAATTTCTCTATGTTGTTCTTCAACTTTGATCTTAATAGCTTCCTCTAGATCCACAACATTATTTTCACTTTCTTCATCATTGCATGCACAAGAAAGTGAATCACAAGAAAAACTATCAATACCTGATTTATCTTCTTCATTTTCTGCTGCAGATGTTTTCTGAGATATCTCATTTTCAGTAGCCTTCTTCTTTTGCTTCTTTCCCATTGCGACGGATCTCCTTCAAGCGATCAAGCTTCTGCAGAAGGACCTACTCCGATACCAATTGTTGGGAAAAATACTGAGAGGGGGGGGTGAATCAGTATTTACAGCATATTCAAAACTTTTTACTTTTTCACTCTCTTAAACCCATACGCTACTTTCCTTTAGTAAACCCGCGTATATACGCGGATATCCTTCATGCAACTCGCGTATTAGCAGAGATCTAAATATGCAGATATTTATTAACTTAGTTCTTTGCGCTATTCAATCATCTGATGTTAAGTTAACAGTAAACATTCGTAGTAACAACAGAATAAACCATCACACAAAGCATCACACATGAACACCGAGATTTTTTAGGTGGAAACCCAAATGGGAGAAACCACCATCATAATGTTTCACCTTCCATTTTATTATAGAGAAAACATCTTACAACATACAAGCCACGTTGCACTTACCAAGACGTTGTGCACCCACCGCGCCGTTTACCGGGCCTCTCCGGAAGGGAGCTCCAACCCCCCGACTCGCTTACCGGGGCCTCTCCCCGGAAGGGAGCTACGACCTCTCCAATCCCGTTTACCAGCCTCTCCTGGAAGGGAGCTACAACCCCCTACTCTCATTTACCAGCCTCACCTGGAAGGGAGCTACAACCCCCTGACTGAAGGCTACAACCCTCAGCACCACCATGGACCACGTTTTATCAATTTTCACACTGGATCCAACAACTTCAATAGAACACAACTTGCAGGCCACTTTTCATCATATTTTCAAACTGGACCCACTCCATACATTTAAGCACATTCAACCATGAATCGCATACATAACTCAATCGACAGATATCACCGCAAACCAGTTGGTAATTGCATCGTATATTTTTATTCATGGATTTTAAAGAACCTAGTTTGCATACGCGCTTTCCTTTCATTGATGTCACGTATATACGCGCTTCCGTCCACATCAACCAGCGTATACATCTGTACATATTGCCGTATCCAATTTAATTGCGCATACACGTTTTCTCTTCACAATGGCCGCGTATATACGCGCTCTTCTACGAAAAACCAGCGTATGGATCTTCAACCATTACGTAGTCGCATACTTCGTATCGATATCTGGCCGTATTCAACCTTTACTTCTTGCCGTATGTTCGCCCATCACATCCAATCACTCCATAAACAGATCTAGCAAATACAGATACATTTCAGATCTAGATGTCCCGCTTCATCATCTTTTCATTGGTGCATCATAGATTCAGATCTATCATCAAACCTTTACCCTTTCCATACAGATATACTTCATAGAGAAGTATTCATTCAAGCTCAAACATCTTGCACCCACACTCATGTTATGCATAATGAATTTGTTCTCCTTATATAGGTTTATCCTTTTTCAATACCATGAGCCCCTTTTTCAATACCATGGGCCAAAACAATACCATGAGCCTTCAATACCACGCGGCCCCTTTTTCAATACCATGAGCCCAAAACTACATTACTCCGATGGTATTCCCGGATGGGATCACGACGAATCCATACCAATAAATGGGTCAATATGGTGGTTACCCCTGGTTTTGCACTTTATGAGCGCTTTTGCCCATACGCGACTTGGAACGTTGTTTCCCGCGTGCATACGCGACTTCCCCTAGACAGATCCACGTATGCCTTGAGACATACTCTTTTCACCATAGATTTAGCACAAGCTGAATTCCTTTCTCCATTGTTTTCTATACTCACCATAGATACATCAGTTTTAGTTCATCAAAACATATTCTATCAAGCACAATTTTGTCATCATCTTCATCAAGAGGGTTTCCATTCAAGGACAACACTTAGCATAATGTTGTCAACAAATATCATATCACATCAGATTTACATCATTTACCAAGTCCATCAAGTCAAGAATAACTTCATCAGGTGTATTGCCATCAAGGACAACACATGCCAACAATCTCATGTCTTCATCTTCATTCAGTGGGTTGCCATCAAGGACAGCACTCTGCATCATATTGCCAACATGTTTTTCCTCTAACTCTTCTATAGTAGGTTTTCCAGCAATTGGTGTTGTTAGTCCTGTGGATGAATGAGCTGTTGGGGGGTTTTGTTTCACAAATCTACCCTTTTGATCTCTATCTCTAGGCACAAGAAAACATTACCTAAAATAAAAACTATGTTTTTGTTGTTTTTGATGATTTTATATGTTTTTTTTTTATCTTTTTATATTCCTATTTTACCGTTTTGAAATATGCTTCCCTGGCAACGACGCCAAAATGTTGGGTTAATATAGTGTGCAAACTAACACAAGTATATATTATCAATCCGGGCTAGTGAAACTTAGAAGCATCCCCAAAGTATATGGGCTTCAGTTATGATCAATATAGAATATGGTTTATCAATGATTAAGAAAATTCATACTAAAAATATACATCTAACTTAAACAATTTCTAAATTCAAGTGTGCAATCAGAAACAGAAGAGTCTCTTAACTTAAGAGATTTGTTTGTCCTTCTCTAACAAGATTACTTCCTGAATTAGAAATCAAAACTACTAATTGAGAAATATATTAATATACATGAAGCAATAATTGAAGTGACTCTTCACTGAAGAGGTCTTGGTTTTTCTTCATCATAGATTCATTTACCAGTAATGCTATTGTTAGAAACAGGAATTCAAAAAAACATGTAAAAGCATGAAAAGATGAATTCTAACTTAAGATCTTAATTAGATAGAAAGAATGTTTAAATTAAACATTTGTTTGTCCTTTCATATGAAAAATAGGAATGATCATTAGATTCATCAAAAATCATAAATAATCAACATAAACAAGTTAAGAATAAGCAAACTAATTCCGAAATTGCAAATACAAATACACTAGGAAGTGCACTTAGGTCGGTGTGGGGGGCCTTCACCCTTGCCTCACACACTGAAGGTGTTTTCAAATACTTAAAACTTCAGTCAATCAATAAGCATATAAAAATAGCAAATGGAATAGAATAGATCTTAAATTAGATCTTCATTGTCTCAGAAATAATAATGTTAAGTCATATACATTCTACATATCAATGCCTTCAAAGTTTGAGGCTTAAATAGGTAAAGTATCTAAAAAATTCATCTAAAATAGCTCCTATAGTCATTACTATCCTTATCTTATCCAATCAGGTCGAATTCATCCATCAGATCCATCAAAAGCTAGAAATCCCACAAAATAAGAATTTTGACCTAGTTTCTAGGGATCCTCCATAAAGACAGGTCCTATTTGACCGCCTTTGACCGGGACTATTAAAGCTCGATTTGATTGTACCAACAAGTGTACACTTAATCCTATTTCCCAAGAATTCTAGAAGTATATCCATCTCGAGTCCAAGTGTCCTACAAATATGAAAACCATGAGGCCATTACGGGAATTTCTAATGCTGTCTAAAAATGCACTTAAAATCCAATTTTTACAAAAACTTCTAATAATTGAAAAACATAATTTAAATACATGTATATGAATTTATTGGTCAAAATAAGGTGGATATGATGGTGTATAGATGGATAGTATGGAAAAATAAGATGTAATTCATAAACACAAAGAGATAAAAAATGAGGGCCAACGACTGTCTTCGTCAGAATTGCTTCAATGAACTTATTGGTACTTTTGACCTGCTCGTTTTCCTGTGGGTGATACAGAGAAGTGATTCTGTGCATGCTGTGGTGTTTCTGTAAGGTGGCTATGATCTTATGCCCTACAAACTTCCCTCCTCCATCTATTATCACTTCCCTAGGTAAACCATACTGCACAAATAACTCAAATATAAAATTAATTACAGTCTCTTCTGTAGCTCTTGTCAAAGCCACTGTTTCAACCCACTTTGTTACATAGTCTGTAGCGACCAGTATGTAGGATTTCTGTTTTGATGGCGGATTGGATGGGCCAAAAAATTCCAACGCCCATCGTTCAAAAGGTTCTATTACCAATTGTGGCTGCAACGGAATTTCGTTAGATTGACCAGGGCAGCCCATCCTTTGACAACTATCATAGGCCTACACATATTTCTTAGCATCTTTAAAAATAGTGGGCTAATAATAGCCCATTTGTAATACTTTGTGCCCAATCCTGCGATATGAAAAGTGCCCACCACAAGGTTCGTCATGGCAGGCCTTCACGATGTCGTAGATTTCATCTTCTTGAATGCATCTGCGTATGTGCATATCAGACCCCGTGTGAAAAAGATATCCACCAATCCAAGAGAATCAGGCGATGCACTGGACAATCAACTTCCTTTCTTTTGCTGTTAAATACCTGGGTAGTTTTCCTACTTCCAGATAATTTTCTACATCTTCATACCATGGCGCTTTCACTGCTATGGCAAGAAAATGTTCATTAGGGAACTGGTCATCCACTGTTAGCAGATCATTTGTCTTTGGAATCCGAGACAAAAATTATGCAACTGGGTTCTCCTTTCCTAGAAAGTCTTTAATAGTGATGTCAAACTCTTGCAAAAGTAATATCCAACGAGTCACTCACCCATTTGTAATTGGTTTGTTAGCTAAGTACCTAATGGCAGAATGATTAGTATACAAAAATACATGATAGCCATTTATGAAATTTGTGATTTTTTTTTTTATGAACCTGCGATAATATCTTGCATATCCGAGGAGGATACATACCTCCGTCTGAGTATAGGGTGTAGATTGTAAGAGAATTATCTCTATATTTTCTAGATCTACTTGAATTCCAGCCACAGAAATGTAGTGTCCTAGGATTACGCCTTCCGTCATCATCATGTGACACTTTCGTTACTCAAACATAACCTAGTGGTGATACATCGTTCCAAAACTTTCTCCAATGTTTGCAATGCTTGATCAAAATCATCCCCATACAAGGTGAATTCATCCATGTAAACTTCAAGTACTTCGTTTATCAGATCAGAGAAAATTTTGAGTATGGCCCTCTGAAATGTAGCTGGGGCATTACATAAACCAAAAGGCAATACTCTGTAAGAAAACATATCCCATGGGGAGGTAAAGGTGGTTTTGTGTTTATCTTTAGGGGAGATTTGGATCTGATTATAGCTACTGAAGCCATCAAGAAAGGAAATGAATCGCTTTCCTTCCAAGTAATGAGGAAGTGATCGATAAATGGAAGAGGGAAGTGTTCCTTCTGCGTGGCTTTGTTCAATTCCCTGTAATCCACACAGATTCGCCACTTCCTGCTATTCTTAGGGACAACTACCAACAGGGAGACCCATTTACTATCTGAAATAGGATAAATAAAATTTACATCCAACAACTTTTCTAATTCCTCTTTTACGATATCTTTAAGATGCGGGTTTAATCTTCGTTGAGGTTGCTTGATATGGCGAGAAATTTTTTTGGTGTAAATAAGATGTGTACACAATTGGGGATCTATGCCCTTCATTTCTGGATAGTCCCAAGAAAATACCCCTTTATATTTTTGTAAAACTTTAATGAGCTTCTGTTGTTGGTCACTGTCTAGATTGTCGTTGATGTTTAGAATTTTTCCTGGTTCAATTTCAACAGGTTTTCTGTTATGAACGGAAGTTGTGGGTATGTGCTGGTCATCACTATCTTTTAAAGGATCTTCTTGGGCTTCATTGTCAAGAATTTATTTTAACATTTGGCATTTTACATTTCCTGCAGTAGCTGGTTGATTAATAAAATTATTAATTACACCATCTTCAGTCTGATTCTTGAATTCAAGCGCTTCTGCTACTGTAAGTGGTGAACGAATATTTTCTTCAAGGTATGCGGGTGGATGTTTACAAATTTTTACAATGGGAAGACTTGGTTTGGCAGGGGGATATAGAACAAGGTTTTTTACAGCATCTCCCTTAGAAATGGTCATGCTGCCTATAAAACAGCCCATGTAAGCATCGATTGTTTCCAACCAAGGTCGACCTAGAATCAAAGGGTGTCCATCTAAACGAAGTTTTGGGTTAATGACTAGAAAATCCACTGAGTACTCCCATGAGTCAACAGAAACCATGATATATTGTAAATTTCCTTCTGGTTTAACAACTGAATGGTCCACAAGTTCCAGTAAGGTGGTGCTTGGTTCCAAAGTTGTGATACTAAGTGTTTCACAGGTTTCCACAGTTAGAATGTTAATGGCTGCGCCCAAGTCCACTAATGTGTTTGGAAAAGAGTGGCCATATATTTGGATTGTAACTATGAGAATCCCTGGATCTTCTTATTTTACCGGTGTTTCTCTGCCCAAAATTAAATTAAATCAGACAGGGTCCGTACAACATGGACAGTTGGTGAAGTTTTTGTTTTCCTCACAGGCTTTTTCGCGCACAGTTCTTAATTGTTTCAGCATAGATAGGGATATCCTGAATGGCCTAGAGGAGAGGAATTTTAATACAAATATTTTTAATTTCCCTAGGAGATCAAAATCTCGATAAACAATTAGCTTGGGTATCACTAATATTTCAGGGAACGGGGGAGAAGTAATGATAAGTTTTTCAGGATCTTCTTATGCGACTGTGTCTTCTCCCTGCTTTATTTCTATGTTGATCATAGTTGATGGGTTGATTGGGGGTTCTGAATTATCTTGTTGCAGGTTTGCATTTTTCTCAAGGGAAATGATGCGCCCTGATCTCAACCTAAGTTCACTGCATTCTCTTTTTTCAATTTCAATTTCTATATTTCCAACGATTTGTATCAGCTAAACCGTTCTATTATTGGGGTTTAGATTCGAATGAGCTGGGAGTTGAGGTTGTATAAGAGGCTGAGAATTATTTTGTAATGGATATGGAGCTGGTAATGTGGGTTAAGGTTGAGGACCAGTCCCCATAGGTGAATTGGTTATTCCCGAGGGTTGCTGCCAGTTTTGAGACCAATATGGATTTTGTGAAGTAGAGGTAGGCCATTGGGACGTGTACAAATTATTCTCCCAAAATGGAGGAGAAAAAGAAGAATTCGACCAACTACTACCTGAAAAGGATTGGGTTGGAAAGGGGGTAATAAATAATGGTTGGGATGGCCAAGCGGAGAAAGGTGATTGGCCTTGCCATGTTGTTCCAGAGTTCTGCTGTTGATTGAAATGTGAAGAAGGAAAGAACTGGGATGGGTCTTTGTTGTCCCTCATTTTTTATCTCTTTTTGTTTATGAATTACATATTATTTTTCCATACTATCCATCTATACACCATCATATCCACCTTATTTTGACCAATAAATTCATATATAGGTATTTAAATTATGTTTTTCAATTATTAGAATTATTTGTAAAAATTGGGTTTTAAGTGCATTTTTAGACAGCATCAGAAATTCCCGTAATGGCCTCATGATTTGCATATTTGCAAGACACTTGGAATTAAGCTAGATATATTTCTAGAAGGCTTGGGAAATAGAATTAAGTGTACACCTGTTGGTACAGTCAAACCGAGCTTTAATAGGCCTGGTCAAAGGAGATCAAATAGGACCTGTCTTTATGGAGGATCCCTAGAAACTAGGTCAAAATTCTTATTTTCTGGGATTTTCTAGATTTTGATGCATCTGATGGATGAGTTTGACCTGATTGGATAAGATAAGGATAGTCATGACTATAAGAGATGTTTTATATGAATTTGTTAGATACTTTATCTATTTAAGCCTCAAACTTTGAAGGCATTGATATGTAAAATTTGTATGACTTGATATTATTATTTCTGAGACTTTGGAGACATAATTGAAGATCTATTCTATTCCATTTGCTGTTGTGATATGCTGATTTATTGAATGAATTTTTAAGTAGCCGAAAAATCCTTCAGTGTGCGAGGAAAGGGTGGAGGGCCCCCACACCGAGCTAAGTGCACTTCCTAGTTTATTTGTAGTTGCAATTTCTGAATTAGTTTGCTTATGCTTAACTTGTTTATGCTGATTATTTATGAGTGTTGATGAATCTAATGATCATTATTATTTTTCATATGAAAGGAAAAACAAATTTTTAAGTTAAACATTCCTTCTATCTAATTAAGATATTAAGTTAGAATTCATCTTTTCATGCTTTTACATGCTTTTCAGAATTCCTGTTTCTAACAATAGAATTACAGGTAAATGAATATTTGATGAAGGATAACCAGGACCTCTTCAGTGAAGAGCCTCTTCAATTATTGCTTCATGTATCTTAATCTATTGCTCAATTGCTATTTTTTATTTCTAATTCAGGAAGTAATCTTGTTAGAGAAGGACAAACAAATCTCTTAAGTTAAGGGATTCTTCTGCTTCTCATTGCACAATTGAATTTAGAAATTGTTTAAGTTAGATTTATATTTGTAATATGCAATTCCTTAATAATTGATAAACCATCTTCTAAATTGATCATAACTGAAACCCATATACTTTGGGGATGCTTCTAAGTTTTAGTAGCCCGAATTGATAATAAATACTTGCGTTAGTTTACACAGTAAATTGACTCAAAATTTTGGCACCATTGTCGGGGAATCATATTTCAAAACGATAAAATAGGAATATAAAAAGATAAAAAAATTATAAAATCATCAAAAACAACAAAAGAACAAAAAAATAGTTTTTATTTTAAGTATTTTTTTCTTATGCCTAGAGATAGAGATCAGAAGGGCAAATTTGTGAAACAAAACCCCCCCAACAGCTCATTCATCCACAGGACTAACAACACCAGTTGTTGGAAAGACTACTATAGAAGAGTTAGAGGAAAAATAGAGATCAGGACAAATATTAACTTTAGTTGAAAGACAAATCTTGTTAGCCTTGGAGGTAAAAAAAAAAAATCACCTAAATAACCTCCTTCCTTAGGGAAACATAAAGATACAAAGAAACCAATTGTTGAACAACTAGAGCAACCTGTCCTTGAACAAATCAAAGTAGTGGAAGAAATACAAAATCAACCACATATTAAAACACCACATATCTCTGAACAAGAAATGGCTGAAGAAGGAGAAGGATCAAATAGAATAAACACGACTCCTAAACAAAGACTTGAATATGAAAGACAACAAAGGGAATGGAGAAGACAACAAGAGGAAGAAAGAAAAATTGAGGAAGAAAAAAAGGCAGAGGAAGACTGAAGAACATAAGAACTTAGAAGTATAGAGGAAGAAGCAAGAAGAGAAAATCAAAATAGAAGAACACAAGAAAATGAGCAAGAAATTAACAATGACCACGAAACTAATTTTGGCTTTCCAATCTTAGATGCAAGAGCAATATTAGGAGAAGAAATAAAAATGAAAAACATTCCACCTTCTGTATTGCCTAACTTCTATGGAATCTCAACAGAAGATCCTGATGCATTCATGTTTGAGTTTGATATCTTGTGTAGAACTTATGGATATACGGATGATACACACAAGCTTCAACTTTTTCTTGCTACTCTGAAAAAAAAAACCTTGAAATGGTTTATGGGATTAGGAGAACATACAATAACTTCTTGGGACGATATGAGGAAATTTTTTAATTAAAAAGTATCAAGCTTACTGCAGGGCTAGAGACTCAAAATAAGAAAATTTGAAAATGACACAACAAGAAGACGAAAATTTGGAAGAATATTTGGAAATATTTCTTTACAATTTGCAGAAATCCAAACATCATTATCTAAGTCCTGATACCATCCATACCATCTTTCTTAGGGGTATCAGAGATGAAAATTTAGACATCCTTAAAGTGATGGGAAAAGGAGATATCTCCAATTTACCATTTGAAGAAATTATTGAACTTTTTCAAAAATACTCTAGGGGAAGAGCAATGAGTGGAAGGAGAGATATTTCATCAAATTCTTCCAAATCTACAGAAAGTGCAGTAACAAGAGAAGAAATAGGAATTTTACTTGAAATTTTCAAAATAGATCTCTTGAGCACTTTGGGAACACAAGTAGATGTTTTGAAAGCTAAGAAAAAGAAAGAAGAACAAGATGAAATCTTAGCAATTTTCTGTCCAAAGTGTAGGCAAAAACATCCACTCAGGGAATGTCCTTTGCAAGGTATACAAGTGTGTGGAATATGCACATAAAATCATGTAGCAGAAAAGTGTCCCAAATTAAAAGAATTGCAAGGAGTATATTCTGTCTACTATATGGCACCAAGGAGACCTTGGCAACCAAGGATGCCTCAATAGTTCCCCCAAAAAAACCCCAAAAATTTTCAATATCCTCAAAATTCATGGAAAACACCAATTCCATGGTAGGCTTCGCCACCACAACAATATCAAAACCAACATGCACAAGGTTGGAGGGGATATGGTTTTGGAAACCAGCCACCTCAGCATATGTATCCTCAACAGTATCAATATCAACAACCATACCCTCCACAACCATTTCCTCAATACCAACAATTCCACTAACATCAACCAATGCCATTTCCACCTCAGAATCAATAGATGCTAACTCAACCACAACAACTTCAGCTGCATACTAACCAACCACCCCCTAGACCAACAATTTTCAGCTCAGCTAGTAGCTAATCCAAGTAACAAGGTGGATAAACTAGCATATCATGTGGAAGAGTCAACATATAATCCTACTTATTCAATTCTTCTCATACAAGATGTCCACTTAAGGTCTGGGAAGGTGTTACAGAAATATTCTCCTCCAATAAATGAAGAACAAACCGAACAAGGAGAACAAAGTCAACAATCTCAACCAGAATAGCAAATTCAGAAAGGTAAATCTATTATGACTCAGACTCCACCATATCTAGAGAGATTGATACAACAGAATATCCCAATATCTCTACCTGAATTTAATATTCTGGATGAATTGAAAAACACATATGTCAAAATTCCTTTGTTGCAGGCAATTAAAGATATTCCTATATATGCAAAAAGAATAAAGGAACTATGCATTAAGAAATCTGGCAGAAGAAAGAAGGATTCACCTACAATCTAGGTAATTGGAAGTTTAGCTAGTCTCATGTCCACAAACACAAACATTCAAAAATATGTTGATCCAGGAATTCCTATGGTTACCATTTTGATTAAAAAAATTTCAGTGCCAAATAATTTAATAGACTTGCGAGCAGCTATCAATGTAATGACTACAGAGATTATGAAATATTTGAATCTGAACAACATTAGACCTAATACTACAGTCTTAGAACTTGCAGATAGATCTAAAGTTGTCTTAGAAGGTATATTGGAAGATATCATTGTCTCACTAGATTCATGGGAATATCTTGTAGACTTCTTGATTTTGCAACCAAAAAAACATTTAGGAGTGAATCCCTTAATTTTAGGTAGACCCTAGTTAGCCACTACAGATGCTTACATTGGATGCAGGTCATGAAATATGATTATTGCACATGGAGATGAAAGAAAACATGTTACATTATATCCTCCCGCTCAATATCCTTCCTTATTATCATGGCTTGATGGAGAGGAACCACAAGAGTTTCAGTTTGTTCTCAGTCTTAATCAAGTTTATAATTTTAGAGAGGAGGAAGAAAATGAGCACTTATTAGATCTATTAATCTCAGAACCAAATATTTCAGAGCAACTTAGAGTAATTCAATATAAAGCTGCTAGTAATCTTTTAAATGAATGTTTTCAGGAAAAATGCACTATACAATCTGTTATCACAAAATTAGACCTGATAGGCTGCCAATCAAATCAATCTCATGTAACTGTTTCAAACCAATCTTTTGATTGAGGCTTAGCCTCCTCAACCTGAGAGGGCTCTCTCAAGGGTTAATGATTTTTCATAGAAATATAGATGGATAACTCTATGTGGGGTAATAAGCAGATAAATGATAGATATTGGTTTTAAATCACATTAGCAAGTGCACATTGGTCTTATGGAGTCAAAATAGCTTCAGTAAAACAAAACAATCTACTTAGCATGGAAGTCAAGGCATATTAGATTTCTAGTCTTGAGATACACATATGAAATTGTAAAACACACAATCAGTTTGTCTATGAAGGAAGTCAGAGCATCAATGATAAATTCTGAGTAACATAAGAAAACACCATTGCAATAGGATAGTAAAAATATTCCATTAGAACAAGAACACACAAGAACTCTTTATGAATCTTGAGTTGGCTAAGTAGAAAATTCTGTATTAAGCTGAAAACCAGTTACATACAATAAACACAGCCTTTTTGCTAAAAATGTCCAACCCATGCATATTCGACTTCTTGATCTTTTATAGATCATTTAAAATATAGGATAACCTTATCCTCAGCTAGATACATCGAATTCCTACTATTTGACACCTTTCCTAACCATATAACATGGTATTTATTACAAAATGACAGCTGCAAACCTAATGAACAGTCCTATTACAATAGGAATCAAACTCCTTAACTCTACTTATAACAACCTTATCTAAAATAGATTACATCATTTTCCAACTGTATTCCCATAATGTCGAATCTAGATGATAAGCTCCAACACTTTATGAAATTAATGCTGATCTCCTGCAAACTAGGAAACTGTCCCCTATTTTCTAGGCTTAGGATTATTTGTGTTCTTTAGACACTCTGACCACTATGAACCCATGACTTCGAGATTATTTGCTGTCAAGAACTCAAATAACATATTTCCAAAAACATCCTTAAGTGCCAGCTGTACAAAGTCACCATCAAACTGTCCAAAATAGCAGAAACAGACCTGTGCTACGAAAACAACACAGTTTCGTAGCGCGACCTTTTAACTCATTTTCCTTGAAAATTTTGGTATCTTTCCTCTAGGGTTATCTTCATATTCACTTAACAAAGCTTCCCTAGCAATTTCAGGTCATAATACACACATTTTCCCTCCAAAACTTTATGAGAAAGGGTGAAAAAATATGCTACATCAGTTTCATAGCGCTTTTCACCCTTTTTGCACTGTTTGCGCTACGAAACTGCTGAGTGAGCATTTTTGTCCAGATTTCTTCAAAATTCAAAAAAAAAATGTGCCAAAACTTCAAAATACCATTGGTTTAATAAAAAAAAACATTTATATGAACTAAAAAACCGAAATTTCATGAGATTTATTCTTCATTTTCCCTTTGATTTAGCCTTTGAATTTTTAATAATTTTTCATTCTGCACCTTTGTTTTTTAGTTCATCCTGAGTCAGTTTCAGCTGTAGCTCCAAATAATCCACTTGGTCTCTTATTCTTCTATTACTGGCTCTCAAGTGAGTATTTATCACTCTGACAAATTTTGCTTCTTTGATGGCTGGAATTGTCCATGTAAAAAATTGTTTTGCACTGCTCGGAATCTCAGACCTAGAACCAGATTGGCCTTCCCATACTGCCTTCATTCTTTTGAACTCTATTTTCTCAACACTACGCTTTCTTTCCCTCTTCCTCATCATAGCAATCTCTTGATTTGCTAACCTCAATTTCTCCTCAAGATGTTGACACTCTGTCACCTCTTCTTTTTCCTTCATTTTTCTGCTAGCTGCATGCTCCACTTTTGGTGATGAGAGGTCAACCACCTATTCAGGGTGTTTGATTGTTTCAATATTTTATTGGACCTCCTTTTTTCCTTCCTTGAGATTCTTAGCATGCCTAGTTAAAATTTTCCTTGCTTGAAAGATAAAGGTTGCATTTTCACCCTCAAATTCAAGTTTCTTTGCTTACTTAACCCTTTTCTGTTTGTGTTCATCTACTCCAATGAAATCAACTTGTACAATGGGTGACTCTTCTATATCAATTGCATGAAGGATGTCATCTAAATTTCCCTTTATCACTGGACTATCCTCTGTACTTGAAACAATTATTTTTCCCTTTGATGCCACTACTTGGCTTCTTGTCACTCTCTTGATTTCCTGCTTGCTGGCCACTTTCTTTTGTTTAGCCTCTTTGACACTTCTTGACCTCTGTTTTGCAAGTGATGGAGTTGCTGCAACAAGAAATTTTATCTTCTCTTTCCTTTTCTCAACTTGTTTCCTTGGTTTCAGCTTTACAAACCTCTTTGCTTTTGCAACCACGTGCTGACTAGACTTTGCTACTGGTGGTGAAGGAGTCCCTTTAGTTTTAGGGTTTCTAGCTGGGGTTAGGGTTTCAATTCAAATCCATTCATAAAAAAAAAGGAAGAACAATCTATTCTTATTTTCTGAAGCTCATCAAAAACCAATAAATTTATCAAACCATGGTGAAACTAAAGATGTTTCACAACCATCAGATTTGGCTTGTACTTTATCAGACATTTTGGCAAGGCTCGTATGCAAGTAAAAGGGAAAATATAGTGATATCATCCCTATGAAATGCAGAAGTAGCTTGAAATGATAAGTATAAACTTTATGGTACCTAACTTCATATTTAAAGTATCTTTGAATGTTGAACAACAACTTGGCATAGGTGTCTTTGATACAGCTTCTAGGTATTGCATTATTCAGGTCCATATCTGCATACTCAGGTTTCATAAATTCATTTCATGGTTCCATGTCAAAATTAAAACCTTTAAACCAAGTCTCTTCCCCCCTTGGTATTTCTTTCACAGAAGCAATGATCTCAGGTGTGACTGGCACATTTAACATCCCAATTTTGGTAGTTGTTCCATTGAAGTGTAAGGAAAATTATTTAGACACCTCTGTGTGGCAACCTTGGAGCTTTTCACAAAACCGGAGACAACCTACTTTGCTAAAAGCCTCCATCACTATTTGATATTCAATCATATCCTTCATATTTTCAGGCTCATATCTTAAGCAATGTCCCCCTCTGTGGAATTTCTTCTCCTCTACCATGCTTCTTTAGAAAAACCTGTCAGCTTCTCTTGAATCTGTAAAACAACCTCACTTGAATATATGATCAGCATCGCTTGATAATATAGAACAACCTCGCTTGATTATGGAACAATCTCTCTTGTGAATATGGAAGATAGCCTTTGTATAGAACACCCACAGGCATAGCTTGACAACTTCAGAGCTTAGCCACTCGTATGGAAGAAAATGAAAACGAGAATGAAAAAATTAGGCAAGACTTTGAATTTAAGGTGTCATCTCATAACTGAATGATGATTCACTCATGCCCTATCATGACAATGATGACTGTGAGACAGGTAAGTACATTGAATCTGATCTCTAACTGACTCACCATACCCCTATCCTATCATTCCCCAATGGATTTTGACAGATTTTGGCTTAATTGACAAAACGCTTAAGAAACCATGCTTTCTTAGCACCCACAGTGTATTTTTCGCAGTTTTCCCTACGAAAGTATCAACGCTTTCGTAGCGCAAATCCTCTTTATTGAACTAGCGGTGCTACGAAATGGAGGATTCTTGTCTAATTACAGAAATTTAACCCGAAACATTATGAAATGATCCCTAAATGACAAATGTGAGTATTTCATCATGGAATGGACCTCTAAAGACTTTATTTGAATTCAATGGTGACCTTTAAACGTATAAAAACGGTTAACCTACCCTTAACCAAAAACTAAAATGACTTTCAAACCCATTTTAATACCATGATAAAAAACAGAGTTGACACAATGATGTTTTGAAAATTTTTGAGTGATAACAGTGGCTCCACTTGGGATAGTGTGCCCCTGTGGTACACTAAGAACCAGTAGTTCCAGTGCTGCTATCCATTTTCTTGACCGAAACAGAAAAAACTTTGAAATTGCCAAGCTTCCTCCTCAAGCTCTAATGGCCTTCACCTCGGGCTCAAGCTTGCTGGTTTAGGTTGTCATTATTAGAAAAAAAACTCATAAAATGGAATATGTACAATGACATGAATAATCAATCAGATTTTAGGAAGAATAATGCTTCAAAAACCTGCCATTGACAGGTCCTCCAGCATATGATTTTCCATCCATTTCCTACAGTATGTAAGTATTGTTTCCATGAGAAGCAGCTATCTTGAAATGACCTTTCCATAAGTTCTCAAACTTACCATTTTTTCCTTTCTCTTCAATTCTGGCCTCCCATTTCAGCACTTCATCTTGACTTTGAAAACTTTCTTCCTTGATCTTTTTATCTAATGTCCTCTTGATTCTGTTTCAAGATTATTGATTGTTGTTATAAACCTCATTCCTCTTCTCTTGCAGAGCTATCAGCTGGTTAATTCTCCTCTAGACTGCATTTTGTTCCTCTTCTAGCCCTTGAATCAGCTTCATGACAGGTACCCCTAGTGATGTAGGAAAAATAGCCTCAGCACCATATACCAATTCATATGGTGAAGTTCCAATTGACCTCTTTGTGCATATTCTATCAACCCATAAGGAATATTTCAGCTTCAAATTCCAAGCCTTCTTATTCTCCTGCAACACCTTTTTAATGATCCTCACAAGACTCTTGTTAGAAGACTCAGCAAGACCATTCCCTTATGGATAGTATGCAGTAGAATGCCCAAGAGTAATATGATATTGATGATAGAAATTGATCAGATTCTTAGACTTAAATTCCTATGCATTATCAGTTATAATCTTCATGGGGCAACCAAACCTAGACAATATATTATTTTCTAAGAAAGAAATAATTACAGAATCATTTGCTTGCCTTGTTGGGATTGCTTCAATCCATTTGGTGAAGTAATCAGTGGCTGTAAGAATCCAGCGATGATGACCTGATGATGATGGATGAATATCCCCAATAAAATCTAGCCCCCACTGCTGGAAAGACACTTCTACATAGATAGGCATCAAAGGTAAAGGTACAAGCTTCTTCTTACCCTCGAAAATCTGGCATTCATGGCAAGCAACAACCTTCTTGTAGACATCCTTAAACATGGTAGGCCAATAATACGCTGCTCTTAGAATCTTGTTCACGGTCGCCTTCAAATAATGGTGACCTCCACAATCTCCTTTGTGGAACTCCTCAATTACTTTATCAACCTCCTCTTCTAGCAAAAAATTCAGCAAAATTCCACCAGTATCCTTCCAAAACAGATTTATGTCAAAAATAAAATATCTCAAAGATTTCAACTTAAAAAACCTTGCTTTGGACTTTGTTAGATAATCAAGTGCTTTATTGTGCTGTAGGAAAAAAACAACCTTCTTGTACCAATCTGAAGTGATGTATTTTTCTTCAATACGAACTAGTTCTTCTTCATCATCTGAATTTCTGATATTTTTGCAATCAAATTTATGTCAAGACCGTAAAAGTTTGACTGTGCCATCATCTTTGCTAAGCCTTGCCCTTTGACCAATTTTTTTGGCTTAATATCTATATCATACTCTAGCAATTTGGCAATCCATTTCCCCCTTTTACCATCAGGGTCGGCTTGAGTGAGGATGTCTTTCACAATAGTATTAGGAGAAAACGCCACAATATGAGAATGAAAAATATAAATCATGAAATCTTTGATAGCCTTCACTAAGGCATTTTCCTGCTTCTCTAAGATATTATAATTTAGCTCAGAATTGGCTAATGTCCTACTAAAGAAAGAAATTGGCTACTCAATACCTTGCTGTCCCTTTTGTAGCAGAACTCCAACAATAGTATTCTCTAATGCAAAAGTGAAAACCAGAGATTCCTTTGAAAAATCTGTACTGATCAATAACGGTGCTTGTGTGATTGCCCTTTTTATTTCTTCAAATGAGTGTCTTGCTTCTGCTTTCCACTTAATATCAACCCCCTTCTTCAAAATCCTTGTTATGTCCTTCACAATCTCAACAAAATTAGGAATAAATCGTCTTACAAAATTTACCTTTCAAAGGAAAGATGGAATCTCCTTCCTACTTCTTGGAAAATCCACCTTATGAATTGCATTGAACCTACTTAGATCAATATTAATCCCATCTTTAGAAATTATATGTCCAAGTAATTTACCTGAAGTTAAAGAAAAAACACTTTTGGTGGGATTTAGAGAGATGCCAAAACTTCTACACTTCAGCAGAATTCTTTCTAGGTGTTTCAAGTGATCTTCTTCCCTCCTTGAGAAGACTATTATGTCATCAAGATAAACAACCACCATCTTGTCCTTCTCTTCAGAAAATGCAATGTTCATTGACCTCTAAAAGGTAGCTCCTGCATTTATGAGACCAAATGGCATCTTGGCGTACATGAAAGTGCCCCATGGTGTAGTAAAGGCTGTTTTTTCCTGATCATCACGATGTACAAGAATCTGATTATAACCTGAAAAACCATCAAGCATATACATTCTCTGAGAACCAACAAAATTTTGCAAAATTTGTTTCATCTTCGGGAGGGTATAATTGTCCTTCAGGGAGGCTTTATTCAAATTTCTGAAGTCAATACATATTCTGATTTCTCCACTCTTTTTCCTAAATAGAACCAAATTTGCAAGCCAATTTGAAAATCTAATTAGGACACTAATTTTATCATGAAAGAGATTTTTGACCTCCTTCTCAATCAATGGCATGAGAAGTGGATTGATCCTTCTCAACTTCTGCTTGAAGGGCTTTTCATTTTCTTTTATGGGAATTGTATGCTGAATAATGGTGGGATCATATTATTTCAAATCAACATAGTTCCAAGTGAAGACATCTATGAATCTCTTCATCATTTCAACATACTTAAATTTCATATCAGCTAAAAGAAAATTTGAAAGTTTAATCATTTTGGGCATAGATATTGTACCAAGGTTACAACTCTCAACTTCTTCATCATCAACTTGTAACTTAGGGGATTTAAAAACATCATTCTGATCAAATTTTTTTTCTAGAGGTATGAGTCCCTTTGGTATGGAATTGTTTTTTAATTGCAAAACTTCAGAATTCCCTTTAGTTTCAGACAACATATTTTGCTGATCTACTTGTACATTTTCAAACTCTTCTTTCAGCTCAATAAAGTTCTTCACCTGTTGATCATCCTCAAAAACTTGCCAATGAGTAATATTATCAGGGATAACTGGTCTATGGCGAATCTCAACCTCATATTTTTCTGTGGAATGCATAGGAATAATGAAAAGACTTGCAGAGACAGCAAGAGAATCAACAATGGAGTTTTGTTCTCTAGTTTTGACCATGAATGAAAAGGCTTGAAAGTTTTCTAACATGTCAAAAACCAAGTTCCTATATGCTCTCATCCTTGTATCTTTTGTTTGATAAACACCTTCAAACTGTTTAATGACTAATTCTAAGTCTCCAAAAACATAAATGTTTTGAGCATTCATCCTTTTTAAAACCTCTAGACCTCAAATCAAGGATTCATATTCAGCGATGTTGTTCGTGCAATCAAAGTTCAATTTATAGGAAAATAACTTACTCTCATCATTTGGATTTTTAATCCAAATCCCTGCTCCTGCTCCTTCTCTGCCAGCTGATCCATCAAAATGAAATGACCACCAA
This sequence comes from Pinus albicaulis, assembly GCA_034641835.2. Classification (NCBI taxonomy): domain Eukaryota; kingdom Viridiplantae; phylum Streptophyta; class Pinopsida; order Pinales; family Pinaceae; genus Pinus; species Pinus albicaulis. Next base: position 165,916 of record JAXQQM020058911.1, on the reverse strand, counting down.
CCTTCCACCTCCTTATCGCTGACTTGCTGCTTTTCTGTTTGTTGATTTTTAGACTGCTGAATTTCATAACTCTGAGTTTCTGCTTTCCTCTCCTCTTCTTCTTCATTAGTCAACTCATTGAAAAGAATAGCAGAGCCAAGTTCAGTATCAAGAGCATAAATTGGAAAATTTTGGGGTTTGTCTTTACTACTCACCATGTAGGCCATTCTTGTCTCTTGGTATAATCTTCTTTGCTCCCCAAAAACAGGAATGGTAGTATAAGTAAGATCCATCTACATTGTACCTTTAATTTTAGCTACCCATGACCTTGACAACAACATACCAAACTTTGGTGGGATGTCTGCTCCTACAATTTCCATGACTACAGTCTTAGCAGGAACTTGTGTTAGACCAACAACAACATCCTTGATTAAACCAATGCATTGAACTCTTTTCGAATCGAAAGAAAACAAGTCTTTATATGGCCTATTTATTTCTAACCCCATTCTTTCCATGATTTCTTTGGGCATAATATTGTGAGAGGCCCTTGAATCCAACATAGCATTATGCAATGTCATGTCGTGAATGCTAAGACTCACATAAAAAGGAGGGACCTCCTCATTCTGTTCATCTTCTAGTCTTGGACCCAAATATATGGTTGGATGATTTTCTAATACATTCAAGATATCAACAGCTCCTGGTTGTGAATTTAACATTTTAACAATATTGCTTCTATATTCATCTACTTTGAGAATCTCACCAAAAGGGACTAATATTTTTATCTTAGAAATTTCATTCTCAAGATTGAAAACAGAAACAGATTTTTCAGCTTCTTTGATAAGAGGAACAATTGGTGTATCTTTCTTACCTTCAGCGACCTTAGGAGAATCCTTCTTGCCATCAACAACCTTAGGTGTATCTTTCTTAGGCTGTGTTTTGTTTGCAATAATAGGCACATTTCTATTTATGAGATTATATTGTTTTTGCATCTCGAAAATAGCATGTTGATACCCCTTTAGATAGTCTGATGTTTCTTCTTCATGATTATTTTGATCTGACTGATCATGTTCTTCTTTTGTCAAGAAAATTCCAGACATTTCCTCATCAAAATAGTGAATAGACTCCTCAGGAACTTCAGGATCATCTTCTTCATCAATCAAATTCTGTTGGAATGGAGGTCTCACTGGAGAATCGGGCTGCTAATTTATGTTTTCCCTTGGCCTTTGCTGATTCTGAGGTCTCCTGAACTGAGGGTTTATAAATTGAGGTTCATGTTGTGCAAGAGGAGTAGAGGTATTCCCTAGGGCTAATATATCCATCAAATTTTCCATTGTTTTCATCATTTAATCCAGCTTATCTTGAGAGGTAGAGGAGGAAGGCTTCTCTTCTTCTTTCAACTTAGTCTTACCAATTTTTGACTTTTTGGTTGCTATCAAGTTAACCTTCACTTTCACTGCATCACTTTGCATTTCATCAAGTGTAGGAGATTCCCTTTCTCTCAGCAATATGGAAAAGTCATAGTCAAAAGCTTCAACATACCTCATTTGAGCTAAGGCTAGTGGTGGTTTCAAATGAGCAGTAATAGAGTCTAATACCTTATTAAACCTTTTTGAAAAGTTTTGAATAGATTCATCAGCAACTCTCTTCAAGGTACTATACTCGGTGAGGGCTTGTACTGGATTGGTTCTATTTCCCCATTTTCTTAAGAAAACATCTTCAAATTCATTCCAATTATGAATACTTCCAGGAGTAAGAGCTTTATACCACTTCCTAACCTCACCAGTAAAACTCTGAGCAAACAACCTCAACTTAACATCTTCATCATCAACCTCCTCCCTGTCTATGAAATCATTAAATTGATCTACATGGTATTCTTCTGTAATGTCTTCATCACTTCCCCAAGTTTTGATTCTAGAAGCATATTTGCTAGGGAGGTCATGTAAGACAGCTCGAAGAGAAAGAGGGGCATATCTAGCAGGTGCAGCAGGTGGATTTCCAACCATAGTTAGAGGGACTGTAGTAGCTTTAGGGATGGTAGAAATAGAGGATGAAAAACTGCTTTAAGGAGGACTATTTGGTCTCTATGGTCCACTGATAATTGAACTCTAATTTGGAAGGGGCATGTTAGGTCTCTGTAATTTTCAAGATTGGAAAATACAAACTGAAAATCCTACATATGAACCACTTTGGGATTCTAGGATCTAGCCATCTTGAATCCAGAGAGGGATCTCTCTATAAGTGCAAAGATTGATTTATCTTTTAAAGGATTTTAGTGTGATATTAGGCTAGTTATTAAGAACAAGGGTTTTGTTTGGTTTTGGTTGGGAAAGGATATGATGAAGGTGAAGCAAGTCTATATGAAGGGTGAAGGTGAAGTCTAAGATCAGGTAAGTACTTTGAAACTATCCCTCTTTTGATATAATTTCAATAGAAAACATTTAAAACACTTAGAATAGCTTAAGATCAAGTAAAGAATTTTAACTTAGCCTGATTTCAGCATATTCAGAAGGAAAACATTCATGATAAACATAAAAAGTAGTCTAAGATCAGGTAAGTACTTTGAAACTAGCTTGCTTTTAACATACTTTTACGGGAAACTTTCAAACAACCTTTGGAGAAAAACTAGAAGATAGGGCAAACCATAAACTTTCCTAGTCCAACTCTACTTAGCATGTAATGAAAATATCATTCAAGAACAATGTTTAAATTTTATACAGTAAGACATGGGCTCAACAACATTCCTTAACTGCTTGGATTGTATTAAATCATTTTTAAATACACAAAGGAGGAAAACATAAAGATAAAGCTTATCAGTGAGAGTAGGGTACTTGAAAGAGTAAATCATATCTCTATATTTCCTGTTCTTTATCAGAGAAAAGTGGATAGAATGGAAAACATAAAGAAAAATAACAATTACAGTGAGAAGCACATCACCATTGACATAGACTAGGATCCCATAAATCAACTATTTGTATTTGATGTTCAAACCAGTTACAATCATCAAGTCCAGTAGATTTCTACAGCTTCAAACTTCTCATCTCAACTTATGTATCTTCAATTACAAACAGGGCTACAACAGCTTCAGAAAACTATTTACATGCAATAGATATCCAGAGACCAACCTCTTACAATGTGCTCTGCAAGGAGATTTTATAAGAAAATGAGGAGGTGGGATCAAAGAAAATATCTCTAGGTTCAATTAATACAAGTGAATGCTTCTCGGCCTTTGAGGGGCTCAATAGAGAATTTTTCTGATATTTTCCATGTATTAATTGGTTTTCATTAAGTATTTAGCTTTTGGGCAGATGTTTTTGACTTTAAAACTCTTTAAGCAAGTTAGCAATAACTCTGGCTGTCTTTAAACAAAATATCACTGACTTAGGCAATAACTATGCCTTCTTTTGATTTATGGAAGCTGCAGGTGGCTCTTTGGTAGTTGGAGAGGATTCAATTAGCCTCTGATGTGGCAGTGGAGGCCTTTCATACTGATATATCTCTTTGTTTTTCCTTAAAACACCTTTAATCTGCTTTTGGTCTGTCTTTAGGCTTAATTAGGCCTTGATCTTCATCTTCAGGTCTTTATCCTTTAACACTGTCTTTATCTCTGTGGATTAGGCATTAGATTCTTGAATTTTTGCCTTATTCCCTTTAAACTCTGATAAAAAATCTTTATTCTTCACTTTATGCTATGATTTTCACCTTTGGCACTGATACTCTTTGTTTATTTGATGTTTTACTGTGTTTTTGTTGTTTTGCAGGCGCGCAGAAGGTTTACATGATATCACCAATGCTCATGAGGCATGGGTAGAATCATAGTTTGAACCCTATAGATTCCCTTTATTCTTAGATAGTGGCCTGTGGATCGTCATCCCTGGCTTTAGCGTTATTTTAAAACTATGGGAAAAACCTTTATAACCTGCAAAAAACAAACAAAAGTTAAGAAAATCCTGTGAAAATAGGTTTAGACTGCTTTGGGTGGTTTGGGAGCGAGGTTAAATTTCCGTGCGATTAGAATATCCAACAGTTGAGATTAATCGATGGGGTTAGTGGGGAGATCGGATGGATGAAAAATGCACAGGGGTGAAAATAAATTAGGACCGTCCAATCTCAGAGATTGAAAGTTGAGATTAAAGTCGAAAAGACAACGCTGTGGAGAATAATGGTAAGGTGGAAAACCGGTAGTGGTTTTCGCAAAACGTTTGGGTGGTAAGCGGTTTTCCCAAAAAAAATGCGATACGATACAACGTTTGACACCTGTCCCCTTCAATACCGTCGGTTTCAGAAAATTTTCGGGCATTAACGTCTAGGCGCAAACATTTTGCGAAACGGATCGTCCACCATTGGATGATCGGGCATAGATCCGACGGTGCAGATCACATGCAACAGGGAAGTTGTACGAGCGGGGAAAGTAGTGGGGGCCAGGTGTTGCAATTAGATTGGGCGGGGTTCATACATGGTGGATGGTAGGTCCCAACAAAAGTGGATTATCAGATTTGATTCTGATTGTCAGATCTTATGAATGGACGGTTAGATTTGAAAGATGGAGCGGGGTTAGGAATAGAAGAAAAGGTGAGGCAGAGGGTAAGGCGGAGATTGGTTTAAATCCCGACCGTCGGATTTAATGACTGGACGGTCAAGATTAAAGGAATGGGCGGGTAATGTGAAAATGAGAAAAGGGTCGAGAGGCAGATGGACAAATCCTGAAGGCCATTGATCTGCAAAGATCAACGGTCCATTCATTGGGAATGGAAAAAATAGAAGAAATAATGGGTTTGGAAGAGGGTTTTAGGCCTTTAGCGCCCGACTGCGGGGTTGTAGGTCACATGAGGAAATGGGCTAAAGGAATTAAGCCCTCGGGGGCTTAAGACCTATTGTATTTCGAAAGAGTGCTTTTAGGCCTAAAAATAGTGTTTTTTAAGGCAAAATGGGGGTTTCGGTAGGTAAACGGAGGTATTTTTAAACCAAATAAAAGGGAAATATAATGTTTAAAAGGGGGGTTTTGATGATTTGGAAGCCAAATGAAGGTCTTTAGAGGAATTTTATGGAGGGAAAAGAATGAACAATGGAATTGTTTTATGAGTGAAAGGAGGAGTGAAAATGATGGAAAATGGGCTTTCATAAGCAGTCTTTCTCTTGGAAAACAGCAGGTTCTTTAGGATAAAGAGGGAAACAGCAGTGAAGATTAATTCAAAGGGAAAAATATCTTCATAAGACTTCAAAAACTCACAATTTGGACATGAATTGTTTCTTGAAGGCTAAAAGAGATTTAGCCACCATTTGATATGGCAAATTTTATAGGTGGCTAACAATGGCTCCACATGGGGATGGAATCTTCTTGTAGGTGTCAAGAAATTCAGAAAAGTATTCTCTGGAAGCTGATCAATGCCTTTCACTTTGATCATCTTTTTATCAGCTGCTAATAGAAATGATTAGAACTTTTCATATCAGCAGAAAAATTCTTCCCCAAACAGCTACCTACACACCTACTTCCTTACATTTTTTCTTCAGAAGGTGCATTTGGACTTGCAAACCTTTTTATCAACATTTTATTCTTTTATTGAAAACATAAAACTATCTAATTCTACCCTTATTTCTCCATGAACTTAGATTAAACAGTTGAGTTCATAAGCTTCTCTACCTAACTACAATCTGTCAGGATTAGACTGTTTGACAAACTTTTATTCTCTAATTTCTAGAACAGAAATTTAAAAGCAGCCAAGCTAGGATTAAGCAGTCTAACTTGCTGTTGGTCTATGGCATAAAAAAAAGCTGCACATAGACTGTTATTTGCAGAAAATTAAAGAAAAATGGTGAAGGCTTAAGATCTGAAAACTAAAACATCCTTCATTATTTCTTCAGCTCTGTTTTTAGGCTATTTTGAGCTGTTTTTTCTTTCTCATCTGGTTCAAGTTTTGAGCTTATTGGAACCAGTTCTTCATCAATCTCATAGGTTCAGGATTTGAGCTTGTGTGAACCTTTGTTTTTCTATCCTAATCTACCTTACTGATAAGCCAAGATTGAGCTGTTTGGAAAATCTAATTCACTAACCTATCAGCAGTAAATTGAAAAACTAATTAGTCATGATTAAGTTGTATGACTAACTAGAAGTGTGTTTTTAGGAGTGGAATTTGAGCTTGCACACTTTTAGACTTTGTTTCTCTTTTTGGTATGGGGTTGTACCTTTTTGTTTTCACTCTGCCCTCTTTTCTATCTTTTATTGTTTTTTGTATTTTTTCTTTTTCTAACTTTGAAAGCAGAAATCAACAACTAACTAAGTGCTCAAAGATGATATTTATTGACATTCCTATCTAACCTATTCTAACTCTTGAAATATTTACATTTTTCATATGATACAAAAGTGCCAATGTAGCTAGTTGAGTAGTGACAAAAAGGAATAGAGAAACTGGCTACTGGTCAGAGGTAACCACATTACATATGGAATCTTAATCTTTAAAATCAAGGCTGTCACAGGAGGTGACAATGTTTTTTGTCTCTGGCTCCTATGAAGGATCCATGCTTGAGAATTTGAGCCAATTGGGACTTCCACACACTCTTCCAAAGGATCGATAAAGAAAAGATGAAAACTCTCTTGTTTTTGGCCTTCCATGTCTGGTAGATAATGCTTCTAAGACATCAGCTTTGAGGACTATATCATCAGTATGTTGCTTGGAAGCATCGTCATCTTTCACCTGCAAATCAACAAGCAATGAAATTTCTTCTTTCTCCACTAGATCAAGGCAAATATTCTTTTGAGGAAGACAGTCTTCCTCATCTTCATTGTCATCTGAACTGAAGGACTCATCATATTTTGCAGTGTTGTCCTCTTGCAGCTCTAAGATATTTTGATTTGGTGGACTGTACTCTGTGAAGAGGTTATTATATTCTTGAGTAGGGGTATGTTCACTTGCTTCCTCTTTCTCAAGGGAAGGCTCCTTGGTTTCAACCTGCTCAACAATTTCTTCATTGCTTTCCTCATCAACCTTTGAGCTGAAAGGTTGCTGATTCCCAATCACATGGAAATTATTACTAATGGTCTGAGATGAGGCAGAGTAAAGATCCAACGAATATTCACTTACTTCCAAGCTTTCATAACTTTCTTCATTAGTATCATAAATAGTTTGCATTGGCTCATTACTTCTTTGAAGGAACTGATCTTCATCCCATAAATTTGCTAATGATGGTCCTGCGATATTAGCTTCTGTTTGGGAAGCATCATCAATAGATAGATAAAAGTTAGGAAAATCACAAATATAAGTAATATTACCAATCAAACATAATGGGTTATCAGAAGGTCCTTCTTTATTATGATCTACAAAAGAACTTTCTGAATCTGTACAACAAATTTCTCTATGTGAATGGGCAAGAGTATTCGTTTTACAAAAAGTTTCAGAGACTAGCTGTTTACTAATAGTCTGACGTATTTGTTTTTCTGTCAAAGGGGAAGATGTTTCTATGTTCCTTTGAACAGGAGTACAACAGTTCTATGTCTCTTGTGAAGACTGATTTTGAGGCTGGATGTCTTCTTAAGCCTCAGCTATAAGGGATGATGAATCATTATTTGGGTTTTCAGAAATATCTTGAGGAATGTACTTTATTTCTTAGTTGATTTCTTCCTCAACTGATTCATCTAGGTTCTTGTAATCTTTCAATAAGATATTAAACTCATGAATGGCTATTAAAAGATCTTCAGGATGTATTTGTTATAAATCCTCATCATTATCTATAATGTGTTGGGTGATGTTTTGTGATGGATCATAATGTATTCCACCCCATGATAATGATGTAGTGTTTCCTTTATAGTTTTCATAAAACACATATTCAAGGCCCTTTAAATAAAACAAACTACCAGATTTCAACCATTCATACCATTCCATAGCTTTTGCTTCTAATGTTAACATGAACATTTTCATTAGGCAATATTCATGCCATTCAACTTTAAACCTCCATACATGTATATGAAATTTGATGAGATGTAATAGAGGGTCATCAAACTTTTCACCTTGAAAAACAGGCAGGTTGTCATCCCAATTCACTTGGGGCATATTATGTGGAAACCCAGGGATATGATCTCTACTCATTGGGGCATATCTTCGTTGTATCCTTGGAATCATGTTTGTAAATCAGGAAAGAGGTTACTGTGTCTGTTCAACCAGTTCAGAGTCTTCTACCAATGGAGTCATTTGGTCTTCTAAGAGTTGTGGAGTGTGGACTCGCCAGGTGGATGAATTTGAATGTTTTGAAGCAGGCTGCTATTCACCATCAACAATTAAATACCAATCTAAGGATATTATGGGTCTTCTGAGGTCTTAATGGTATATAAGGTGAAATTCATTCAGAATCCCCAGCGGAGTCGCCAAAATGTTAGGTCTCTGTAATTTGCAAGATTGGAAAATACAAACTGCAAAGCCTACATATGAACCACTTTGGGATTCTAGGATCTAGCCCTCCTGAATCCAGAGAGGGATCTCTCTATAAGTGCAAAGATTGATTTATCTTTTAAAGGCTTTTAGTGTGATATTAGGCTAGTTATTAAGAACAAGGTTTTTGTTTGGTTTTGGTTGGGCAAGGATATGATGAAGGTGAAGGAAGTCTATATGAAGGGTGAAGGTGTAAATAAGTTGGAGAATGGTTCAGCTAATAAGATAGGCAAGGAGTAGCTTTAATCCATTGGGCTATGGAGTCATAAGAGGATTTAATTGAAGCAGAAAGGTTCAAGAGTGGTCCATGGGGCAAGTCATCTATGTCAAAGGATTTCTTTAAGTTGATTTTATGGAATGGAACAATAAGAAATGGTGTGAAGGAAATCAAACAGATGAAGAAAAAAGAGCAGCCTAAGATCAAGTAATTACTTTGAAACTATCCTGCTTTTGGCATGCACTTAAGAAAAGACACAAAGTACTCTAAGATCAGGTAAGTACTTTGAAACTATCCTGCTTTTGATATACTTTCAATAGAAAACATTTAAAACACTTAGAATAGCTTAAGATCAAGTAAAGACTTTTAACTTAGCCTGATTTCAGCATATTCAGAAGGAAAACATTCATGATAAACATAAAAATTAGTCTAATATCAGGTAAGTACTTTGAAACTAGCCTGCTTTTAACATACTTTTAAGGGAAACTTTCAAACAACCTTCGGAGAAAAACTGGAAGACAGGGCAAACCATAAACTTTCCTAGTCCAACTCTACTTAGCATGCAATGAAAATATCATTCAAGAACAATGTTTAAAGTTTAGACAGTAAGACATGGGCTCACCAACATTCCTTAACTGCTTGGACTGTATTAAATCATTCTTAAATACACAAAGGAGGAAAACATAAATATAAAGCTTATCAGTGAGAGTAGGGTACTTGAAAGAGTAAATCCTAGCTCTATATTTGCTGTTCTTTATTAGAGAAAAGTGGACAGAATGGAAAACATAAAGAAAAATAACAAATACAGTGAGAAGCACATCACCATTGACATAGACCAGGATCCCATAAATCAGCTATTTGTATTTGATGTTCAAACCAGTTACAATCATCAAGTCTAGTAGATTTCTACAGCTTCAAACTTCTCATCTCAACTTATGTATCTTCAATTACAAACAAGGCTACAACAACTTCAGAAAACTATTTACATGCAACAAATATCCAAATACCAACCTTTTATAATGTGCTCCGCAAGGAGATTTTATAAGAAAATGAGGAGGTGGGATCAAAGAAAAGATGTCTAGGTTCAATTAATACAAGTGAATGCTTCTTGGCCTTTGAGGGGCTCAATAGAGAATTTTTCTGATATTTTCCATGTATTAATTTGTTTTCATTAAGTATTTAGCTTCTGGGCAGATGTTTTTGACTTTAAAACTCTTTAGGAAAGTTGGCAATAACTCTGGCTGTCTTTAAACAAAATATCACTGACTTAGGCAATAACTATGCCTTCTTTTGATTTATGGAAGCTGCAGGTGGCTCTTTGGTAGCTGGAGAGGATTCAATTAGCCTCTGATGTGGCAGTGGAGGCCTTTCAGACTAATATATCTCTTTGTTTTTCCTTAAAACACCTTTAATCTGCTTTTGGTCCGTGTTTAGGCTTAATTAGACCTTGATCTTCATCTTCAGGTCTTTATCCTTTAACATTGTATTTATCTCTGTGGATTAGGCGTTAGATTCTTGAATTTGTGCCTTAATCCCTTTAAACTCCGATAAAAAATCTTTATTCTTCACTTTATGCTTTGATTTTCACCTTTGGCATTGATACTCTTTGTTTATTTTATGTTTTACTGTGTTTTTGTTATTTTTCAGGTGCATAGAAGGTTTACATGATATCACCAATGCTCATGAGGCATGGGTAGAATCATAGTTTGAACCTTGTATATTCCCTTTCTTCTTGGATAGTGGACTGTGGATCGTCATCCCTGTCTTTAGCGTTATTTTAAAACTATGGGAAAAACCTTTATAACCTACAAAAAACAAACAAAAGTTAAGAAAATCTTGCGAAAATAGGTTTAGACTGCTTTAGGCGGTTTGGGAGTGAGGTTAAATCAGAACCGTCAGATTAGAATAACCAATGATTGAGATTAATCAGTGGGGTCAGTGGGGAGATTAGATGGATGAAAAATGCACAGGGGTGAAAATAAATTAGGACCATCTGATCTCAGAGATCGATGGTTGAGATTAAAGCTGAAAAGACAATGTTGTGGAGAATAGTGGTAAGGTGGAAAACCGCTACCGACAGCGATTTTCGCAAAAAGTTTGGTTGGTAAGCGGTTTTCCCAAAAAATAATGCGATATGATACAACGTTTGACACCTGTCCCCTTTAATACCGCCGGTTTCGGAAAATTTTCAGGCATTAACGTCTAGGCGCAAACATTTTGCGAAATGGATCGTCCACCGATGGATGATCGGGCGCAGATCTGACGATGCGGATCGCACGCGACGGGGAAGTTGCACGAGCGAGGAAAGTAGTGGGGGCTAGGTGTTGCAATTAGATTGGGCGGGGTTCATACATGGTGGATGGTAGGTCCTGACAAAAGTAGATTATCGGATTTGATTCTGATCGTCGGATCTTATGAATGGACGGTTAGATTTGAAAGATGGAGCGGGGTTAGGAATAGAAGAAAAGGTGAGGTAGAGGGTAAGGCAGAGATCGGGTTAAATCTCGACCGTCGGATTTAATGACTGGATGGTCGAGATTAAAGGAATGGGCGGGTAATGTGAAAATGAGAAAAGGGACGAGAGGAAGATGGACAAAGCCCGAAGGCCGTTGATCTGCAAAGATCAATGGTCCATATTCATTTAAACTTTTTCGTCGGGAATGGAAAAAATAGAAGAAATAATGAATTTGGAAGAGGGTTTTAGGCCTTTAGCGCTTGACTGCAGGGCTGTAGGTCACATGAGGAAAGGGGCTAAAGGAATTAATCCCTCGTGGGCTTAAGACCTATTGTATTTCAGGAGAGTGCTTTTAGGCCTAAAAATAGTGTTTTTTAAGGAAAAATGGGGGTTTCGGTAGGTAAAAGGAGGTATTTTAAAACCAAATAAAAGGGAAATATAAGGTTTAAAAAGGGGGTTTTGATGATTTGGAAGCCAAATGAAGGTCTTTGGAGGAATTTTATGGAGGGAAAAGAATGAACAATGGAATTGTTTTATGAGTGAAAGGAGGAGTGAAAATGATGGAAAATGGGCTTTTATAAGAAGTCTTTCTCTTGGCAAACAACAGGTTCTTTAGGATAAAGAGGGAAACAGCAGTGAAGATTAATTCAAAGGGAAAAAGATTTTCATAAGACTTCAAGAACTCACGATTTGGACATGAATTGTTTCATGAAGGCTAAAAGAGATTTAACCAACATTTGATATGGCAAATTTTATAGGTGGCTAACAGGGAAAACCAACTTTACTTTTCAACAATACTTCAAAAGGGTCAAGCTCTTTGAATTTATCTAAATACTCTTTTTTCAATAATAACTCAGAAGTAACAGCTTCCCAATACTCTTCTTTGTCTTCTTGTGTTACTAGAGCTTAGGTATCAATTCCTCTCTTATGAAAGTCTAAGATAATTTCAATTAGTTATTTTTCACTTTTTGATCTAAACAAAACCTCCTGAATTTTATCATCAACTCTTTTATCTTCAGGACTTCTTAAAATTTTAGAGGACAAGGATTTCGAATGTGATGGAGTACCTGATATTTCAGAAATGTCTTTACTACCTCTGGAATTGGTTTTTGGATTGTCCATGATGGTAGGTGGATATGGGTCAGGATTACTCCTCGTGTATCTCCTTCTCGAAGCCACCTTTAATCATATAAAATTTAAATGGAGTCACCAAGGTATATGTAGCCTCAAAAAACTTTCTGAGCTCCTGCTACCTTCAGAAGTTCAGCTTAAAAATCTCGGGAAAGTATAGTCTTAAGACTCCCGGTAGCCGCACCAAAATATTATCACAAAATTAGACCTGATAGGTTGCCACTCAAATTGATCAAGAGATCAAGTCTCTTGAAGAAAAATGCTCAAAAATGAAGTTGCTCAAAATTGGTCGGAACCAAATCGACATGAAAGATCTCGTCAATACGATCCCAACGCCGCAAACGGCACTGAAATCCGTTGCCGTATGGAGGAGATATTGCAGTTTGAAAACGCCCAATAACCTTCAATTTTGAAAAGGAATTTTTAATTTTATGTGTTGGAAATATTTTTATTTTAATTATAGTTTAATTAATGTTTTTATATATATAAAAATTTAATATTTTATTTGATTTAAAAAATCATATATTATATTTATATTTATATATATATATATTAAATATTAAAAAAAAAAACTTTAATTAAATTAAAAAAAACCCACCACATTAAATTAATTCAAAGTATTAAAGCCCAAAATGCAAATGTTATTCAATGTATGATGGTTTAAGGTTAATGGCACGTTATGTAATATCGTATTAATAAAAATTCAAAAGCCACGTGTGTAGGTCCACGTGCATTGGAGCGGAGTTATGTGTCATTCCACGTGGGTCACAAAGGTTGCAGTGGCGTTCAAAATTATATGCACGCGGTGAGTTTTGAAACTGGGTCGGCTGGTTAATAGTCGAACGCCTTTACCGTTGGGCTACATGGCCGTTTGTTAAACCATTGGGCGGAAAACGCGGTTTGTCGCGTAGTGGTGGGGCGTGGTCCTATGGACCCGCGCCCGGAGCAGAACCGTTTATTAAAATGGTTATGCAATTTGTTTAAAAGCGCGTATAAAACTCAAGTCATCCACCTTTTTCGACGGGCTTGGTCCCATGGGACTTATCCACTAGCCCCCCATGGTTGGCGGTAATTTCGGCGGTCGCTCCAAATTTGGCGCCATTCCCTATTTTGGCGGTGCTATCTGGAGTTGCTCCAAATTTAACTGGAGTTTGTTTAGGCCAACTGGCAGATGGAGTAAATGTGGCATAACTTTGGCTAGGAGAGGCCTTTTGAGACGAATTTGTTTTTGATTTTGGGGGTAGAGATCATGCTGGAGCTGTTGGAAGTGTTTGTAGAGCAATCAGGGCATTCTAATAGAGAATTTACCAGCGTTTTTGGTCGTGGAGCCACTAGGGCCTAAGGGAAAGAGAGTTGTTTTGGACTACCTTCATCCAATGGAGGTGAATGTTTAGTCATTTTAGACTTATTTGGGCCTTCTGAATATATTTTTGCAGTGTATTTTTCCATTTGAGGCTTCTATACAGTTGTATTCACATTTTTAGCAATTTAATCAAAGAGGACAAGCCCATTTTGGGAGGCTTGATCTAGCGGAGGTAGCCCAAGAGAGGGGTGAACCGCTTAAACAATTATTTGCTGTCATACTGTATAATTTTTCTGCATATTTTCAGATTCTGATCCTTTAAACAGTAAATTTTTATAAGAAAACTTTTCCCAAGCTGGTTTAAACAGTGAACAAAACTTATCAGTTCATCATCAAACCACTACACTTCATTTGCAGAACATGTATACTTGTCTATTCACACGTTAAAGTTGGATCAATGAATACTTTGCAGTTAAAACAAATACTTTCATTGATCGGATCTTTATGATTACATTTTATTTCTTTAGGCAGAGTCTGTATAAGGGCCAGGTAGCCTCCGGATTCATCCTTTCTAGTAAAGGCGAAATATCCGGTGAATTCCCCTACAGTCAATCTATGTATGAGAAATTCTTTGTTCTCACGATTTCAGATCAGGTTGGTATCAGAGCTCAAGGTTTTGCTTATGATTTTGTGAAATTTGTGCAAGTAAATTGTGTTATTCTGCAAAATTTGATGCTTACTAGGCTGAAATTTCAAAGAGGGGAAGGTCAATTGGTTAGAGAACAAGTTAATCCTCAACCAAGGAGGGCTAGAGTGCCATTACATCCACATTCCATTTCATCCTCAATAGCCTTAGAATCAGCCACAAACATGTCTTCCAGAGAAGGAGAAGCACATGAGGAAATGGATCCCAAGGAAGAAGAAAGAGTCTTTAGAAAAGCTTTCTTGGACTTGAATGAGATGGTTAGGATCCTATACCAGGAGAGAAATGATAGGATTGCTGGAGAAGGGTCTAGAAACCAAAGAGAAGAAGGAGGTTCTTCAAGAGGGAAGAAAGACAAAGATGAGTCTAAGAAAAGGAATGGAGGAAATGGTGATCCTTCATCTCCATCTTCATCCTCTTCCTCCACATCATCCTCTTCAACTTCTGTTAATCAGTCACACAAATAAAAAAAATATCTTAAAAATCCTTTGTTAAAGCTTGATGTGAAGTTTGAGTTGCCAATGTTTAATGGTGATGTGAATGCAGAAAAATTGGATAACTGGATTAGACAGCTGGAAGTCTATCTAAGAATTCAGAATTTGCATGATGATGACACAAAAATCCAATTAGCCTCTTTGAGAATGGAAGGAGCAGCTTTGGTTTGGTGGGAAGCCAAGACCAAGGAGGAAATTAAAAAGCATGGTAAGATAACTCCAACATGGAATGAGTTTATTACAGCTATTAAGAAACAATTTTATCCTCTTGCTCATATTCAGAAAGCAATCATGAATTGGCAAAATTTTAGGCAACTTAAGGGTCAAAATGTGCAAGATTATACCCAAGAGTTTATAAGGAGAGCACTTCTACTTGGATTAGACTTACAAAGTCAAGACACCTTGTTGAAATACATAGGAGGTTTGCACAATTATCTGCAACATACTATCCTAATGTTTAATCCTACCAGCTTAGATGAAGTTTGTGTGCAGGCTACACATTTAGAAGCTAGAGAAAAGAATGCTTTTGATGCTTTTGATGAGGATAGTACTTTTAAAAACAAAGGAAAGAAGAGAGTTGCTAATTCAAGAAAGGACAAAGGAAAGTTCTTTTGCAAGAACTGTTCGAAGACTAGTCATGATGAAGATCATTGTTGGAAGCTTCATCCTGAACTGAAACCAGAAAAATTCAAGAACAAAAACAAGACCAAAGAAAAGGAGAAGACTGTTGCAACAGTTGAGCAAGACTTAGGGTCAGACTCAGGAGATGAGACAAAAAGCATAGGCATGGTTTTAAAGAACACTAAGGGGAAAGAAGTGGTGCAAGACACAATTCCTAGTTCTAGCTCTTTGAATTGTCACAAAGATACTCATGATGAAAAGAGGAGGATAGAGATTTTCCATGTGAGGGTAATTTCCAAACATACCAAAATTGACACACTATTTGACAGTGGGTCACAAGCTAATCTTATATCTGAAGACTTGGTCAAGCAGCTTAAACTTGAGACCATTCCGCATCCGAAGCCTTATCCACTTGGATGGATATGCAAGGATGCGAATTTGCAAGTTTCAAGGAAGTGAATATTGCGCTTTGCAATAACTGCACACTTTATTGACACAGTTGAACTTGATGTGGTGCCGCTTGATATCTCAGGTATTGTTTTGGGAAGTCCTTATTTATTTGACAGGAAGGCCATCTTTCATCGCCATGAAAACAAGTATCACTTGTTCAAAGATGGTAAAGAGTACATTGTGAGAGCTCACAAGAAGAAGATGGAATCTTCTTTACTCCATGCAGGTCAATTTAAAATACTGGTTAATGCAAGTCAAAGTCTAACTTTGTTGATGTTGAAATGACCAGATTTTGAGCATTTGCCATTTTATGATGTTGCTAATAATATGTCTCAGTTTGATAACAGTTTTTCTTTGAAAGAAGATGATGTTGTGTTGCACAAATTACCTTTTGGGTCAGCCAATGCAGTGAATGAAGTGTCAAAGCAAAGCAGTGCAAGCAAGAAGGATAAAAAATTCAGCATGGGACAAAGTTGGTTTCAGAATGGTAGAATTCGCCATGGGAACAGTTTGCAAGGTGAAGGTCATTTTAAGTCTTTTTGGAAGTTTGATCAATGTAGAGAAAGTTGATTTTCTACAAAGTACATTTGCTGTTCTGCAAATTTTAATCATTTGCAACATGACTCCGTCAATCTTAGCAATGGTAGATCAGTTGATTCCAGAGACAGATTATCGTTTTCTCAAAAGCTTCAGTTGATGAAATTGGGTAGATTTCAGTTGTTCAAGGGTGGAAGAGTGGAGAATCTATATCCACATCATCATTTTCAGTAATCAGAAATATTTTGAGGGTCCAAAAGCTTCCCATTTGGGAGGTGTGATCAGGAGATCAAGTCTCTTGAAGAAAAATGCTCAAAAATGAAGTTGCTCAAAATTGGTCCGAACCAAATCGACAGGAAAGAGCTCGTCAATACGATCCCAACGCCACAAACGGCACTGAAATCCGTTTTCGTATGGAGGAGATATTGCAGTTTGAAAACGCCCAATAACCTTCAATTTTGAAAAGGAATTTTTAATTTTATGTGTTGGAAATATTTTTATTTTAATTATAGTTTAATTAATGTTTTATATATATATAAAAATTTAATATTTTATTTGATTTAAAAAATCATATATTATATTAATATTTTTATATATATATATTAAATATTAAAAAAAAAAAACTTTAATTAAATTAAAAAAACCCACCACATTAAATTAATTCAAAGTATTAAAGCCCAAAATGCAAATGTTATTCAATGTATGATGGTTTAAGGTTAATGGCACGTTATGTAATATCGTATTAATAAAAAGTCAAAAGCCACGTGTGCAGGTCCACGTGCATTGGAGCGGAGTTATGTGTCATTCCACGTGGGTCACAAAGGTTGGAGTGGCGTTCAAAATTATATGCACGCGATGAGTTTTGAAACTGGGTTGGCTGGTTAATATTCGAACGCCTTTACCATTGGGCCACATGGCCGTTTGTTAAACCATTGGGTGGAAAACGCGGTTTGTCGCGTAGTGGTGGGGCGTGGTCCTATGGACCCGCGCCTGGAGCAGAACCGTTTATTAAAATGGTTATGCAATTTGTTTAAAAGCGCGTATAAAACTCAAGTCATCCACCTTTTTCGACGGGCTTGGTCCCATGGGACTTATCCACTAGCCCCCCACGGTTGGCGGTAATTTCGGCGGTCGCTCCAAATTTGGCGCCATTCCCTATTTTGGCGGTGCTATCTGGAGTTGCTCCAGATTTAACTGGAGTTTGTTTAGGCCAACTGGCGGATGGAGTAAATGTGGCATAACTTTGGCTAGGAGAGGCCTTCTGAGACGATTTGTTTTTTGATTTTTGGGGTAGAGATCATGCTGGAGATGATGGAAGTGTTTGCAGAGCCATCAGGGCATTCTAACAGAGAATTTACCAGCGTTTTTGGTCGTGGAGCCACCAGGGCCTAAGGGAAAGAGAGCTGTTTTGGACTACCTTCATCCAATGGAGGTGAATGTTTAGTCATTTTAGACTGATTTGGGCCCTTTGAATCTATTTTTGAAGTGTATTTTTCCATTTGAGGCTTCTATATAGTTGTATTCACATTTTGAGCAATTTAATCAAAGAGGACAAGCCCATTTTGGGAGGCTTGATCTAGCGGAGGTAGCCCAAGAGAGGCGTGAACCGCTTAAACAATTATTTGCTGTCATACTGTATAATTTTGCTGCATATTTTCAGATTCTGATCCTTTATACAGTAAATTTTTATAAGCAAACTTTTCCCAAGCTGGTTTAAACAGTGAACAAAACTTATCAGTTCATCTTCAAACCACTACACTTCATTTGCAGAACATGTATACTTATCTATTCACACATTAAAGTTGGATAAATGAATAATTTTCAGTTAAAACAAATACTTTCATTGATCAGATCTTTATGATTACATTTTATTTCTTTAGGCAGAGTCTGTAGAAGGGCCAGGTAGCCTCCGGATTCATCCTTTCTAGTAAAGGTGAAATATCCGGTGAATGCCCCTACAGTCAATCTCTGTATGAGAAATTCTTTGTTCTCACGATTTCAGATCACAAATCAATCTCATGTAACTATTTCAAACCAATCTTTTGATTGAGGCTTAGCCTCCTCAACCTGAGAGGGCTCTCTCAAGGGTTAATGATTTTTCATAGAAATATAGATGGCTACCTCAATGTGGGGTAATAAGCAGATAAATGATAGATATTGGTTGTAAATCACATTAGCAAGTGGACATTGGGCTTATGGAGTCAAAATAGCTTTATTAAAACAAAATAATCTACTTAGCATGGAAGTCAAGGCATATCAGATTTCTAGTCTTGAGATACACATGTGAAACTATAAAACACACAGTTAGTTTGTCTATGAAGGAAGTTAGAGCATCAATGATGAATTTTGATTAACATAAGCAAACACCACTGAAATAGGATAGTAAAAATATGCCATTAGAACAAGAACACACTAGAACTCTTTATGAATCTTGAGTTGGCTAAGTAGAAAAATCTGTATTAAGTTGAAAACCAGTTACATACAATAAACACAGTATTTTTGCTAAAAATGTCCAACCCCTGCATATTATACTTCTTGATATTTTATAGATCATTTACAATATAGGATAACCTTATCCTCAACTAGATACATCAAATTCCTACTGTTTGACACCTTTCCTAACCATATAACATGGTATTTATTAAAAAATGACAGCTGCAAACCTAATGAACAGTCCTATTAAAAATAGGACTCAAACTCCTTAAATCTACTCATAACAACCTTATCTAAACTAGATTACATCATTTTCCAACTGCATTCCAATAAGGTCGAATCTAGATGATAAGGTCCAACACTTTATGACCTTAATGCCGATCTCCTGCAAACTAGGAAACTGTCCCCTGTTTTCTAGGCTTAGGATTCTTTATGTTCTTGAGACACTCTGACCACTATGAACCCATGAATTTGAGGTTATTTGCTGTCAAGAACTGAAATAAAATATGTCCAAAATCATCCTTAAGTGCCAGCTGTACAAAATCACCATCAAATTGTCTAAAATAGCAAAAACAAACCCGCGCTACGAAAACAACACAGTTTCGTAGTGATTTTCGTAGCGCGGCCTTTTAACCCATTTGACTTGAAAATTTTGGTTTCTTTCCTCCAAGGTTATCTTCATATTCACTTAACACAACTTCCCTAGAAATTTCAGGTCATAATACACACATTTTGCCTAATTTATGAGAAAGGGTGAAAAAAGCTGCTACAACAGTTTCGTAGCGCTTTTCACGCTTTTTTCACTGTTTGCGCTATGAAACTGCTGTGTGAGAAGTTTTGTCCAGATTTATTCAAAATTCAAACCAAAAATGTGCCAAAATTTAGAATACCACTGGTTTAATCAAAACAAACAGTTATATGAACTAAAAAACCCAAATTTTATGAGATTTATTCTTAATTTTCCCTTTGATTTAGCCTTTGACTTTTTAATAATCTGTCATTCTGCACCTTTGTTTTTTAGTTAATCCTGAGTCAGTTTCAGCTGTAGCTCCAAATCCTCCACTTGGTCTCTTAGTCTTCTATTACCAACTCTCAAGTGAGTATTGATCACTCTGACAAATTTTGCTTCCTTGATGGTTGGAACTGTCCATGTAAAAAATTGTTCTACACTGCTTGGAATCTCAAACATAGAACCAGATTGGCCTTCCCATACTGCATTCATTATTTTGAACTCTGTTTTCTCAACACTATGCTTTCTGGCCCTCTTCCTCATCATAACAATCTCTTGATTTGCTAACCTCAATTTCTCCTCAAGATGTTGACATTCTGTCACCTCTTCTTTTTCCTTCATTTTTCTGCTAGTTGCATGCTCCACTGTTGGTGATGAGAGTTCAACCACCTCTTCAAGGTCTTTGACTGTTTTAATGGTTTCTTGAAGCTCCTTGTTGCCTTCCTTGAGCTTCTTAGCATGCCTAGTTAAAGGTTTCCTTGCTTGAAAGATAAAGGCTGCATTTTCACCCTCAAATTCAAGTTTCTTTGCCGACTTAACCCTATGCAACTGAAATGCAAATCATACCAATGAGCATCCAATCAACTCAGATTTTCCTCATTGTTCTCATGAATATGTGTAGGAAAATATGTGTCGATTTGGACGTTTTTTTTAACACAAAAGAGTAATTTTATTTTATATAAATCCGCGCCCGAGTTGCGGCTAAAACTGGGAGATTAAATGTTCAATATTTCCCAAAATTGGGCTGTCTAGATACATCTATAACTGGGTTGGCCCAAATCACTTCCAAATTTACAAAATTCAGATTTTATACTGCTTCTGTTATGTTGTGTATCTTACAGTATTTGCCGAGAAAAAAGACACATGCTAATTTACACATATAATTTACACATACAATGGGTGACTCTTCTATATCAATTGCATGAAGGATGTCATCTAAATTTCCCTTTATCACTAGACTATCCTCTGTACCTGAAACAATTGTTTTTCCCTTTGATGCCACTACTTGGATTCTTCTCACTCTCTTGATTTCCTACTTGCTGGCCACTTGCTTTTGTTTAGCCTCTTTGACACTTCTTGACCTCTATTTTGCAGATGATGGAGTTGCTGCAACAAGAAATTTTATCTTCTCTTTCCTTTTCTCAACTTGTTTCCTTGGTTTCACCTTTACAAACCTCTTTGCTTTTGCAACCACAGGCTGACTAGACTCTACTACTGGTGGTGAAGGATTCCCTTTAGTTTTATGGTTTCTAGCTGGGGTTAGGGTTTCCAGTTCAAATCCATTCAGAAACAAAAAGGAAAACCAATCTCTTCTTATTTTCTAAAGCTCATTCAAAACCAATAAATTTATCAAACCATGGTGAAACAAAGATGTTTCACAACCATCAGATTTCGCTTGTACTTTATCAGACATTTTGGTAAGGCTCCTATGCAAGTAAAAGGGAAAATCTAGTGACATCATACTTGTGAAATGCAGAAGTAGCTTGAAATGATAAGTATAAACTTTATGGTACATGCCTTCACATGTAAAGTATCTTTGAATGTTGAACAACAAGTTGGCATATGTGTCTTTCATATAACTTCTAGGTATTGCATTATTCAGGTCCATATCTGCATACTCAGGTCTCATAAATTCCTTGCATGGTTCAATGTCAAACTTAAAACCTTTAAACCAAGTCTCTTTCCCCCTTGTAATATCCCAAATCTGGAACATCTACACTATTGGGAATATCTCTAGATATTACCAATGTGGAGATCAGCAATACATAAACATGAGCTGGAAATAGAAATGAATAACATCAACTTCAGAAAATTTAGTAAGACCTCATAGCCATCTTATTAATAATATAGTATCAGGAAGTGTACAAGATCTTGAGGAAATGATCACTCAAGCTTAGGTAAACCCATCTTCAAAGACACAAGTACAATAATCATGAAATGCACTGCTACATATGATAAGCCAAGCTATGACTGCATAGTATATAGAGTATAACTACTGCAAAATGATGTCAATACATGAATATAGCAATTTATAGCTCAAAAAAATATGGGGGAGCAAGATCTCAACCCCTGGAAACAATAATAGACAATCCTTAAAAGGATTGGCTGAAAAATACACAAAATGGCAATTATGCAGAAATGTCAGAGTAGCAGTGTTGCAGCTGCAACTCAAAACCGGAAATGGATGTAGATAGCTGATGATGCTGCAAATGATGGCTGAATCTCATCCAAAGGATCTCTCAAGTGAAAGGCTGATCCAATCCCTGAAGATCTCACACTCTAAAATAGTGGAGCAAGTCCCCACTGCAATTGCACTCAGAAATAACGCAGTCTAGAGAAGGGACTACACTGTTGGTGAAGGGAAGTGCTTGGCCTATTGCTAATGATCTGCAACATGCTCAGGAATCTCCCTCACTAACCTCCCAGAGGAATAGAATCTCCCTCCTCTGAAATATGAGCTAAGGAAATGGTGTTGTGGAGTCTCCCACTGCAACACCCTGCAACACAAAGTTATCCTGCTTAAGGAATAACGCTATGACTGAAGGAGGTGGCTTTGGCCTTGAGCCAAGAAATGTGGAGAATGAAGAAAAATCCCTCAAGAGGCCTCTCAAGAAGGAGAAGGAATCCTAAACAGGAATTCCCTAGCAACTTTGCTAAACAACAAAATAATGCACAATGTCTAAATAGACAATGAAATCAATAATCCAATTCATGAATAAAAATGGCTGCCTTGCCCTCCTTTTAAACAAGTGAAAGCTCTCTCCCCATGGGTCCCACTCATTAGGGTTTCCTCCACCAAATATCTTCTTCCTCATTCACACTGCGTTGTCTTCCAAAGTGATCCACTCCTCCTATGGCATCGTTGTTGACTTGGTCAAACCTAACCTTGTCTTCATGAATTTTCCCCTTTTCACACTTGAGGGTGCAAAATAAAGCTACTCTGATGATCCCTTTCACATTATGAGGGATTTTATTTCGGCTTTCAATAAGAATGGGCTTCCTTACCCATTTATTTTGCTGCTAGGTGAGAAAAACAAAACTTTAATATTCCATTTAGCTATGTGCTAAAATGGGAATATTACACCCCTTTGTATTTCTGTCACAGAAGCAATGATCTTAGGTGTGATTGGCACATTTAACATCCAAATTTTGGCAGTTGTTCCACTAAAGTGTAAGGAAAATTATTTAGACACCTTTTTGTGGAACCATGTAGCTTTTCACAAAACCGGAGACAACTTGCTTTGCTAAAAGCCTCCATCACTGTTTGATCTTCAATTATAGCCTTCACATTTTCAGGCTCATATCTTAAGCAATGTCCCCCTCCGTGGACTTTCTTCTCCTCTACCATGATTCTTTAGAAAAACCTCTTAGCTTCTCTTGAATCTGTAAAACAGCCTCGCTTGAATATATGATCAGCCTCACTTGATGATATGGAACAACCTCGCTTGATTATGGAATAGACTCGCTTGAGAATATGGAAGATAGCCTTTGTATAGAACACCCACAGGCTTAGCTTGACAGCTTTAGAGCTTAGCCACTCGTATGGAAGCAAATGAAAACGAGAATGACCAAATTATGCAAGATTTTGAATTTAAGGTGTCATCTCATAATTGAATGATGCTTCACTCATGCCCTATCATGACAATGATGACTGTGAGACAGATAAGTACATTGAATCTGATCTCTAACTGACTCACCATACCCCTATCCTATCATTCCCCAATGGATTCTGACAGATTTTGGCTTAATTGACAAGACAGGTAAGAAACCACGCTTTCGTAGTGCCCACAATGTATTTTTCGCAGTTTGCGCTACGAAAGTATCAGCGCTTTCATAGCGCAAATCCTCTTTTTTGAACTAGCGGCGCTACGAAACAGAGGATTCTTGGCTAATTACAGAAATCTAACTCGAAACCTTATGAAATGATCCCTAAATGAAAAATGTGAGTATTTTATCATGGAATGGACCTCTAAAGACTTTATTTGAATTCAATGGTGACCTTTAAACTTATGAAAACTGTTAACCTACCCTTAACCAAAACCTAAAATGACTTTCAAACCCATTTTGAGACCATGATAAAAAACAGAGTTGACATAATGATGTTTTGAAAATTTTTGAGTGATAACACAATCATTGAAAAATACATTTGAAGGTATTTTTCCTGTTAATTCAATTACCAATTCAAAAATAAAAATCATTGAGATCAGTCCTGGGAGAAATTTGAATATTGGTAATGACTTACAATGATCACAAGAGGAAAAGCTAATAACACTGTTGCAAAAATATTAAAAAGCTTTTTCCCTGGAATACACAGATATGCAAGGGATTCATCCAAAAACATGTATCCATCACATATACATTGATGATCAAATTAAACCTGTAAGGCAACCACAAAGAAGGATGAACCCCATGATGAAAGAAATAGTGAAAGAAGAATTGTAGAAACTATTACAAGTCAGATTTATCTATCCTATTTCAGATAGTCAATGGATGTCGCCCTTAATTGTAGTACCTAAGAAAAATGTGAACAGGAGAATCTATGTCGATTATAGAGAACTCAATAAAGCTACATTAAAAGACCATTTTCCTTTACCATTTATTGATAAAGTGTTATATTCATTAGCTGGAAAGAAATTCTTTTCATTTCTTTATGGATTTAGCGGATATAATAAGATAAATATAGCATTAGAAGATCAAGATAAGACAACATTCACATGTCCATGGGGAACATATGCATACAATGTATTACCCTTTGGTTTATGTAATCCACCTGCTACTTTCAGAGAGCAGTTCTTGGAATCTTTGATGATTTAATCCACGAGTGTGTAGAAGTTTACATGGATGATTTCATAGTGTATGGTACAACATATGATGATTGTTTACAAAAACTCGAAAAAGTGTTAAAAATATGCATAGAGACAAATCTATCACTCAGTAATCAAAATTTTTTTATGATGTTAATTGAGGGTATAGTGTTGGGACACCATATTTTTTCTTCAAGAATCAAGGTGGACCCAATAAAAATTCAATTCATTGTGAATTTAACACTACCCACAACACAAAAAGAAGTTAGAATTTTCTTGGGTTATGCAGGCTACTATAGGAGATTTATTGAAAATTTCAGTAAAATAGCTTTGAAATTATTCAAGTTACTTTCAAAAGATGTGGAATTCCAATGGAAAAATAACTATGAAAATGCATTTGAAAAATTAAAAGAAAAATTATCAATTGCACCCATTATTTGAGGACCTAATTGGTCTTTTCCATTTCACATTTCAACTAATGCATCTGACACTGCTATTGGAGCGTCACTTGGACAAAAAGAGAATCAGTTCAATTATTCCATATATTTTATAAGAAAAAAATCAACACCAATATAATTGAACTACACTGTTATAGAAAAAGAAATGTTAGTTGTAGTACATGCAGTTAATAAATTCCGACATTACATAAAAGGTTATCAAGTTTACATCCACATGGATTATTCAACCATAAAATATGTAATGAACAAATCAATAAAAAATGGCAGAATAACAAGATGGTTGTTATTAATGCAAGATTTTAACATTACTGTGCAAGATTGACCAGGGAAAGATAATCAAGTTGCAGACTTTCTATCAAGACTACATTTACCTGGTGATCCAAATCTAGTATCAGATAATTTTCCAGATGAACATATATTTTCTATAAATTTCAAAACTCCATGGTTTGCAAATATAGCTTACTATTTATCATCTGGCATCCTACCATCTCATTACACAAATAAATAGAAAAGAAGAATAATTATAGAAAGTGCTAGATATAGTTGGGTCAATGGATATCTCTATTATACTGGTTCATATCTAATGATTACAAAATGTATTAGAGAAGATGAAATTTTTTATATTTTGAAAGCATGTGATGATGAGCCATGTGGTGGTCATTTTGCAGATAAGCGGACAACATACAAAGTGCTGAAACTTGGCTACTACTGGCCGGCCATCTTCAAAGACTCCAAAGCCTATGTGAAGAGATGTGATAGCTGCCAAAGAATTGGTAGACCAATGACATCCGATGAAATGTCAATAAATCCACAAGTATTGATTGAACCATTTGAACATTGGGCTTTATATTTTGTCAGACCAATCAATCCCCCATCCAATGGAAAGAAGTACATCCTAGTATGTACCGATTATTTAAATAAATGGGTAGAGGCAAAGGCAGTAGCATGGGCAACAGAATATATAGTTGTCTCTTTTATGTTTGAAGAGATATTTGTAAGGTATGGAGTTCCGAGATAGATAGTAATTGACCAAGGCACATAATTCACATCAAATCTTGTTCGAGATATTACGGTGAAATACAAGATCAAACACAGAAAATCAACTTCATATCATTCTCAAGCAAACATGCAAGTGGAATCAACAAACAAAGTCCTAGAGAACATTATGACAAAGACTGTCGAAATGAACAGAAAGGATTGGTTAGAAAAACTGAGAGATGCACTATGGGCATATAGGATAACATGGAAAAACACAACTGGTTTCAGTCCATATCAGTTAGTGTATGGAAAATAATTCCTATTACCCATAGAATTTAAATACATACATTCAAGCTAGCAGCAGAATTAGGGATGGAATTATCTGTGGCACAACAACAAAGAATTATGGATTTAAATAAACTAGATGAAATACGATAGCAAGCAGTAGAGCACACATCTCTTGTGCAAGAACAAAGAATCAAATGGCACGATCGATTCATAAAGAATAAAGTATTCCAGAAGGGAGATTGGGCACTCTTGTTTGACTCCAAGTTAAAATATTTCAAAGAAAAGTTTATGACTCATTGTCTTGGGCCATATGATATTGAAGAAATATTTGACAATGGAGCTGTCAAGATAAAAACAATTGATGAAGCATCTGTTTCGTTTATCGTTAATGGACATAGGCTTAAAGTCTACAATAAGCCTATAAATAAAGAGGATTTTATGAGAAAAATTTCCATTGATTAAGATCTGGAATTAATGGGACAACATAGCAATATGCCTACCATAATTCCAAGAGAAGAATAATATATATCTATATATATATATATATATATATATATATATATAATAAAAGAGTCTGGCTGTGAAAATCCAGGAAACTGACACAATAAAAACTCGAATTCATATTGGAAAACCAACTTGTTTGCCCAATATGAATTCTCGTTTTGTTTTCATTTTACTTCATTATGATTTTTGCAGATATACCCTCTGAGACATGTCAGATCTGAGGACAAGTCTTAACATCAATTTGGGGGAAGGTGTGTAATAAAACTATGAAAAGTGTAATAAAACTATGAAAATAGTTTCAGCAACTGAATTGAAGACGGAATATGAATTACAATTACAAAGGGACATGGTACATCATTCAGAAGGGACCTGGATTATTGATAAAATCATCTAGAAGGGACCTATATCATGACGACAGAAGAAATTTTTAAGCATTATTGCAAATTACACCAGAAGGGACTTGAGCTACATCAATATTAAAAATCATCGCAGGAGGGACCTGAACAACATCATTCCAAATCAAAGCAAATGTGAAGCAAAATAAAGTCTCTACATAGTCTAAAGAGCTATCATTATAAAAAATAAAACACAATGATGACCATCATGACCATCAAATGGTTTGAGGGAATACAAGTACAGTAAGTAAAACTCGCTCTTAAAATTTCAAATTTTTTTCGAAAATATTCCAGAATTGTAAAGCTAATTTAGTATTGGTTATACACTTTTATCACCTACATTTCATCTACATCACCTACATTTTTATCACCTACATTTCATCTACATCACCTAAATTTCATCACCTATGATTCTTAGTCCTATTTTATTCATATCTATACCACTATCCTAGCCACTAAATAAACATTCCATAATCTATCCATACCATACCCTACCCTACTTTTCTAAACAAAAGAATCATAAACAAAAGGATTAACATTAAACCTTTGTTGGACCTACAATCAACAAAGAAGAGGTTAGTATCATTATAAATATTTAATTTAAAAATATGACCATTTCATTGATCAATTTTAAAAATTAAATAAAAGAGAAAATAAATTCTAAAATCATACGATAGCGCAACTATTTCAAACAACAAAAAAAAATGCAAAAAGCGCAATTATAAATGGTTATAAGCTAAGGTAATGGAGCAAGAGAGCAATCATAATGAAAACAATGGAATGAAAACTAACCTAAACTATGATGCTATGACAAAACAATGAATGAAAATGATGCATGTATATGGATGGGAATATGATGAGACAATGATACATACAATAGTGGAGGAACGAATAAATGGTGGCATACAACGATGAGAATACAAGTAGTGAAATAGAAATATGATGGCGCATATGAATTAAGGTATGATGCGTTTCAATGGAGGATGGAAGTAGACATAGTCATCAATGCAAAGCGTGAGAACAAAATGTGAAAGGGACTGCGTAATAAGTAAAGCAGAGGACGAAATGTACACTGTGGAGTCAACATGCCAGGCAAGGGTAAGCCACGGATGCACCGGTCAAACGGTGGTTGATGAATGGTCAAAACAAATTCAAATGCCATATTACAACACTGTGTAAACTGCTGAAGAAAACCTCTGCCATTTCCAAGACCTCAAGCAACTGATATGTACTGTATTTTTCACCATGATTGCCTTTCGAAGGCTCAGTGAGAGAAGGTGCGTGTGCAATCAAAACACGCACTCGTTTTTTAGCTTTGTGAAAAACAAATAAACAAGAGAGAAGACAAGGAGAGATGTGAGGAGAATAGAAGAAATATAACGCAGCGAATAAGGAAGGAAATATAGCAGTGAAGAGAACGTAGGGATAAGGAGAATTGACTAAAGTTTCAAGCCAAAATATTTGGCATATGTGTCAAGCAGCCACGCTGCCAAGAGGAAAAATTCCGTGAAGAAAGAGGTAAGGAGCAAACTCAGACTTTCTTGTTTAAAACTACAATGATTCGCATGAGTAAATCTCACGGTTGTTAAACAAACTAAGAGTTATAAATGGAGTTATTCTTCTACGATATTCAAAATGTGTCACTACCTTATGTTTTGTTTTTGACACCACTTATAAAAGCTCTGCCACTAGTCAACGCTAAATCCTCTGTCGATTAAATGAGCAAATAACGAAGATATTTAGTGAATATTTTGATTGGATTGGCGCTGATTTAAAAACAGAGACTCCAGCTAAACTAGAAGAAAAATCACGAGGATCATTGCAAAGACAGGTAAACTTGAAAACGCCTTCATGCACAGTCTTCTATTTCAAATTGAATGCAAACAAAGAATGAGGAGTTTAGTTCCAAATTCATAGTGAATATGTTTTTATTGGGTTGAGTTTTTAACTCATTTCATTTTCACATACTGTAAAGAGAATTCGAACCAGATTTTGTGGAGAATGTTTGGTTTGAAAGACACAGTCAACATGTTTTATATTTTTAATGGCAGAGTATGGTGAATTTTGAAGGAAAACAGTGAAATCATTATGAAATTTTTGATGAAATAATTGAGCTATTCTCTTGCATAAACAGTGAGCTTATATTAGATACATAACGCTTTGCCTTAGGAAAAGAATTTTTTATGGAATCGAAGCGTCACAAGACACTGTTGTATAAATTATATTATATTTTTTTACACAGTCAAAAATTTACAAAACAGAGGTAGAGGATCGTTATTTTTAAAAAAGAGACAGAAGGATCAAATAGAGAGTAGGATAATATAAACATGATTTTTTATGTTTCTTAAACCTCTCTATATCAAATCTTGTGTCTATTTGAAGTAGTAAGCTCACATTATTCCAAAGGAAAACAGAGGATTGATTTCAATTACTTGGAAAGAGCAGCAAGCAGAGGTAAGCCTCACTACTGTGATAACATATAGTACTTGAATTTTGTTTACAAAAATGAAGTTAATGAGAGTAGATGGGTACATCAAATGATTTTTAGACAATATTACATCAAGAACGGAGCCCAAAGATTTTCAAATTGAACATTGGAGTAGGGGCACAATTGAGAAAATTTATCAATTAGGCTTGATTAGCTTCCTTCAAAAATTCAAAGGGCACAATGAGGATATCACAAGGCAGCTTATAAACAATTACAAACAGGATGAAACTATGGTGGGTAGTTTACATATTCCTTTAACTCAAGAATCTATCTCCGAAGCTTTACAATTTCCATCATCATGTGAACTATACCACAAGGGATTGCATTTCAAAGACAAGGGTTGGACCTTCTTCTTGGATAAGATCAGGAAGGGTTCTTTTGAAAGGTCAAAGGGGATTCCCAGGGAATGGTTCAATGAATATTGGGCTGAGCTAGTTTTGATAATTCAAAAGTTTTTCACTTGTGATAACAAACATATTGTAGTACACCTATATCACATTAGGTTACTACAACATATTAAAGGAGATATCAAGATCAATTTGCCCTACTTATTTTATATAATCTTGATGAAGATGATTGAAAGTGTAAAATCTGAGACCAAACCCAAAGAAGCCCAAATATATCACCAGGGACTCCTAAAAATCATTGTTGATTACCAGCTAAAAACTAAGGGAATGGTTTGAGAAGATTTCCTGATTCAAAATAAGTTTGTAGAACAAGTCACTAAAAACAAACTTAAACCAATGCAGGAAACAAGAAATAAAGTGAATTCAATTCTCTATCCAAAAACCAGATCAAAGAAACAACAGGAAACAATTATGGTAGAGAGGGAAACATCATTCTTGACCATTTCTAGGAGACAGAAAAAGAGGAATTCAGCAGATAGAAGCAACAAAGAGAAAGAATCGGAAGTGCAAGTCATAGAGACATCTCCTTTAACTAAACAAGCCAATGAAATCATTGAGAGGTTGCAAAAAGAAGTTTATGAAAATCATGTAGACATAGATTCTTATTTTGAAAATAATGAGGTTGAAGGTACTTCATTTTCTAAAAATACTGTTGAGGAAGACCAAAACTTAAGCAGGATCAGAGAGTTAACTGATAACCTGGAGGTGAGCAGGATAATGGAAAGGCATCTGAAAGGGGAAAATGAAACTTATAAGACAACTAATGAAAAATTATTTAAATAAAATGAGAAGATAAGTGAAGAAATGGGAAAGTTTAAAACCAAAAACAATATTCTCAACACCCAAGCATTCAGGAGGCTTCAAGAGAAAAATTCCTTGAAAGCCAAATATGAGAAATAGAAGATCAAGACCTCAATTTACAAGGAAGAACAATGAAAATATATGGATTCTCTTATACATACAACACAACAGGAAGTTTTAGGATCAAGAATGGGATTAGCATCAGAGCTCAGGAGGTCCAAAAGGAAAAAGAAAGCATGAGGACATGCTTGAACATCAGCTTAGGGGAGATGTTGGCCCTCGTTTTTTATCTCTTTTTGTTTATGCATTACATCTTATTTTTCCATAATATCCATATATACACCATCATATCCACCTTATTTTGACCAATAAATTCATGTACATTTATTTAAATTATGTTTTTCAATTATTAGAATTTTTTGTAAAAATTGAGTTTTAAGTGCATTTTTAGACAACATCAGAATTCCCATAATGGCCTCATGGTTTGCATATTTGCAGGACACTTGGACTCGATCTGGATATATTTCTAGAAGTCTTGGGAACTAGGATTAAGTGTACACCTGTTGGTACAATCAAACTGAGCTTTAATAGGCCCGGTCAAAGTTGGTAAAACAAGACCTGTCTTTATGGAGGATCCCTAGAAATTGGGTCAAAATTCTTATTTTGTGGGATTTTCTAGATTTTGATGGATCTGATGGATGAATTCGACCTGATTGGATTAGATAAGGATATTCGTGACTATAGGAGCTATTTTAGATGAATTTGTTAGATACTTTATCTATTTAAGCCTCAAACTTTGAAGGCTTTGATATACTTTATCTATTTAAGCCTCAAACTTTGAAGGCATTGATATGTAGAATTTGTATGACTTAATATTATTATTTCTGAGACTTTGGAGACATAATTGAAGATCTATTCTATTCCATTTGATGTTGTTATATGCTGAATGATTGACTGAATTTTTAAGTAAATGAAAACTCCTTCAGTGTGCAAGGCAAGGGTGGAGGACCTCCACAACGAGCTAAGTGCACTTCCTAGTTTATTTGTAGTTGAAATTTATGAATTAGTTTGCTTATGCTTAACTTGTTTATGCTGATTATTTATGAGTGTTGATGAATCTGATGATCATTCTTATTTTGCATATGAAAGGACAAACAAATGTTTAAGTTAAACATTCTTTCTATCTAATTAAGATCCTAATTTAGAATTCATCTTTTCATGCTTTTATGAATTCCTGTTTCTAACAATAGCATTACAAGTAAATGAATCTATGATGAAGGACAACCAGGACCTCTTAAGTGAAGAGCATCTTCAATTATTGCTTCATGTATCTTAATCTATTGCTCAATTAGTAGTTTTTATTTCTAATTCAGGAAGTAATCTTGTTAGAGAAGGACAAACAAATCTCTTAAGTTAAGAGATTCTTTTGCTTCTGATGGCACACTTGAATTTAGAAATATTTTAAGTTAGATTTATATTTGTAATATGAATTTCCTTAATCATTGATAAACCATATTCTAAATTGATCATAACTGAAACCCATATACTTTGGGGATGCTTCTAAGTTTCACTAGCCCGGATTGATAATAAATACTTGCATTAGTTTACACAGTAAATTGACCCAACAGACTTGTGACATACCTAAAGGTCAGGCTTGCCACTGTCGACGTTGATTCATTAAATATATTGGTTCTATTTCTTCTTCCGCTTACTTGAAAATTTCTTTCAACCCTGGAAGTGATAGGCACTGCTTAGTGGCGTGGTCTTTAGTGCAGATGGCGCATGTTTGGACCATGTCCAATGGGCATTCCCGTTGGTTGTTCTTCTTTCAACAACGTGGGAAGAATATGGCCAGGTTTTTCTCTGCTAATGCTTGGTTCTGCTTGGCTTGTAGGACATCCAATTGTGTCATGAGGGTGCCCAGGATATCAGTCTTGACATCTTCCAAGAGATTGTTGATTTTTGTTCGGATTACACTACTGGCTGAAGTTTTATTATTCCTACCAGTCGAATCCCTTCCAGCTGGCCTGATGCACGTGCTGCCTCAAGAGCATGTGATACACAGTGAAATAATATCGTCATAACTTTCCTGATATATATCTCCTTTTCCCATTAGATTAGAGTTTCTATCCATTCATATTTCATTCCTTTTATCATAGTTACTTTTAAAACATATTTGGATAATGCACAATAAGGAGATCTTTGTAGATTATACTGAAACCATTCAACATATTATTCTTGTGTTTTGTTATCCTTTGCTGTCATGTTGAATATTTCATCTTTTAATTCTCTAGTCTTGCAGTAATATTGATATTTAGTAAGGAAGGAGTTTTTCATTTGATCCTAGGAGTTAATAGTCCCTCCACTGAGCCCCATAAACTAGCGCAAATATGCTCCCTTTAATGCAGAAGGAAACAATTTTAGTTTTTGAGGGTCGGTGGTGTAATCGTATCCCCTACATAAAATGTCAAATTCAAACAGGAAAGCATCTAGATCTTCCAAAGTTAATCCATGGAAAGTAGGTATATTCTACAATGAAATAGATTTCATGGGGGAATTAGAGACTAGGTCAACAATAGGGTACTCCAACGTCTATGTTTGTCCCTGGGGATGATTGTGCACCATCTGGTCAAAGATGTGCCAATAACCTTCAGGAATTTCTTGGTTTGGGAAATTGATTCATACTGGACTAAGGGATAGATTTGGAAAATGTCTTACAGTACTACCGTGATTTGTGATATCGGGTGTCTTTTCTTCAACCAAGATTTCAGGAGATCCAGGCTCTGGAGATTGTAGGTTTTTTTTTACAGCACCACTGTTTTCTCCCTCTCCTTGCAAATTGCAAGAATTTCCCTCTTGTGAAGGGTCAGGAATCAAATGTTTTGTGACTTGAAAGCTTTGTTCAGACCCTTCAGTTTCACTATGGATCTCAACGTGAGCTACAGATGGTGAGCTTGTTGCCTGAGGGATTGTAGTAGGATTTTTTTTTGGAAATGGTCCTGGGTCCTACAGATGCCTGAGTTTCAGCTTTTCTTATGATTTCGTTTATGAACATTGTTCTTCCAAGGGTGACCGGTCCCTTGGGTTTTGTGGATTTGGATGGTGGGTTTATATCTATTTCTATCTTTTTCTTCCTAGTCATTCATGAAAACACCTATTCCTATTTAAACTTTGTGTATTTTCTGAAAAGTGGGTTGACGAGAAATATTTTTACTTGTTGGAGAATAGGTTCTTACCTCTCTTTTTCAATACCCAATTATTTTAAAACAAAAAGAAAATGAAAATACATCACGTTTAAATACTCTTCCCGGAAACAGCACCAAAATGTTGGTGCATTGAGATGACTATTTAAAAGTAATCTTAATACCTACATTAATTATGAACCCAGGGTAAGTCTGTTTATTTCAAGAGTGTTCGGCAAAGTTTATGCAAGTGAAATGAGACGTTAACAATTCCAAATCGTTGTAAGAATTAATATCTAATTCTCAAATTTCAATCAAGAAAATTATGAAAGCAACTGTGAAATAATTTCAATCAATAAAATTAACTTAATTCTAATTAATTTTATGTAGAAAGAAAACTAAAATGCGAGAATTAAAGAATTCTTACTTAACCAGAATGATTAACTGATATCTATGGCAGTCTATTTAATCAGAAAGGGAATACTGCAGCAATTGAACAACAAGTAACTTATTCACGCTTGGCAATTGAAATTCATAATAACTTATCAACCAAATAACATCACTCATTGTTACACAACAATTTGTCACCGTCCCTGCAATCCCCGTCCCGCACATTGGAGGGCTCATTCCGTGACCTGTGAGCAGTGACATGGCTTGAAATCACTTTCATGACATCCCTTTGAACATGAGCTTTCATTTCCCTGAAGACATCTCTTTGCAAAAAACCCTAAAAACACCCCTTTTTGCGTTGGCGCGGGCAGCCAGTTCAGTACCCGCGCCAATGGGGAAAATCCTTCAAAGAGGTCGCACCAATTGGCGCTCTGTCGCAGAGTCGCACTCGCGCCAGCCAATTTAGGGAGTGTTTTTAAAAAATAAGTGGTGGAAGTTTCGTCCTAACAAATTCCTGGACTGCTATCTATCTTGAGTTGGGAGGTTTGGCTACGGATTTCCATAGAGAGGAAGTGGTTTGCCACCTCTCATGGGAGCTTCCTTGATGATAGGGCCAATCCCATGATTATAGGGATCCCAACTCCCCTTCCTCCATCTATAAAAGATTACTCATCTCCATTGCAAGCTAGTCTTCAAGTTCCCAAATTCCCAAGAGCCTTATGCTGCAAGAGCTTTGATTACTCCCCTAAGGCCAAATCCAAGCAAGGAGATTATTTTTGAGACATCCGAAGAGAGAGGCTTGTCCCATCCCCGACAGGTTTTGTCGAGACGTGTTCTGCTGGTGACCCTCTGAAGGAGAATTCAGCGTCAGGGCTATGGTTGTATTCTTCTTTGATTGATTAATAATAAGCGACTATTGGTTATGGTTCCACTCTTGTTGTTAATTATGATGATGAGTTATGTCTTCTATGACTGACATATAGTTGCATATACTGGATTTTACGATTGCGTTTGTTTTGTTTCTTGCATGTGCAGGTGTCCGATCACGGAGATCGTGAGGATTGTGATCTGCCATAGCTAAGGAACGGGAGCGCTACTTTCTCTACAAGCGACAGTGTTGGATTCCAGGTTTGCCTTCATCGCTAGTTGGTTTATTTGCAATTAGGAACCTGCACCATAGCGTGAACGATTGTTGCTAGACCCGATCTGGGCTAGTAGGGATCGCCTCTGTCCGCAGAGGAGATTTACCTCCACAACAAATTGGCGACTCCGCTGGGGAGAGTCTAGCTTGTTGTTGTTTGTTTTATGAGCTATAGACGGAGCCTGAAGTTAGCAAGATAGCCTTCGAAACGCTATTGCTCTGCATTAGCGAAGTAGATCAAAGCTGCTTCAGTCAATCTCCAGTTTAGTTTGTAAACTGAACACTTGGAACACTGTCTTGTCTTTTCGGTTGATTCTCGATTCTACTTGCTTGATCAGCCCTTTTTGGCTGGCTCTGTGTGTGATTTTGGATTTTGGTTCAAACTCCAACATCACTGGTCTGATCTTGGATTGCTTATTTTTTATTTTTACATAGCAAACTTGACTGGCACGTTTTTTAGCGTGACAGTAGCGCCAATTGGCGCTAGTTGTCAATGTATTACCCGCGCAAATCTTGATATGGCGCTAGTTTCAGCCTGATAGTCGTGCCAGTGTTGGGGACTACTAGGGTTTGCTTGATTTTGAGCTTTTTGAGCCTGATCTCTGATTTTGGTTACATTTTTTCAACTGCTTGAGTGTTTAGGAGCCTTGATTGATTAACTATGACCTTCATCCTTTGGTTGTTTGCCCATTTCCATCAATTTTGCATTCTAGCCCTAGGGCATCTAGGTGCTATTGTGTGTCGAGCCTCCCTTGGGAGTTTTTGGTTTCTATCTGTTCAGTCAACTTTGTGATTGCTTCTCTGCATTCGTTTGGTGCTTTGTCTCACTTTGAGCCTAGATTACATGGTTCATTTGAGTCTTGGAGATTCTTCTTGAAGTGGTGAGTCTGGTCTTGGTTGGGAGAAATTCTTTGTTTTTTCATTTTCAGGCGTTGGCGCTTGTTGTCAGTTAGCAACCCGCGCCAATTAGCCATTGGCACTAGTTGTCAGTGAGCAAGTCGCGCCAGTTGGCACTAGTTGTCAATGTACAAGTCGGGCCAATTTTAGGGTGTGTGAAAATTGAGATTTTTTCCCTAAATCCTTCACCAGTGTGTCTTTCCCTTCTAGTCTTTTCACTATATGAGCATAGATTACATTGCTCATTGTTTGAAATGTCTTCTTTCCATGATTGTTTGATGTAAAAGGGAATGAATGCCTTGTTTTGATCTCTTGCTTTGGAAGTCCTTTTTTTGTGCTTGACCTCATACACTTTGTCGCTTTGAGGATTACCATGGTACAAGAAATGTTCTGATTTGATTTTAGTGTATGTTTACATCTTTCTGTATTCATCCTCATTACATACCATGCTTTTGAGTTCTCACCCTGTTGTCAGTTTTCAAGAAAATTTATCAGGATCACTATGTCTAGAAAGTATTTTTGGAGATCCATCATTGAACTTAGATTACATTGTTTAATGATTGAAAACTAGAAATCGCTTTGAGTGCATTATCTTTCATTAAAAGCATGCATTAAGTAGATTCTCATTTCATCGAAAAATGCGTTGAGTGCATTCTTATAATTTGAAAAGGAAAAGGAAATTGTGCATAGATTACAATTGCATAGTTTTCGAAAAAAAAGAGAGGATTTTGCATAGATTACATTACATTATTCACATCGTTGAATGTTTGAAATTACTTTTGTATAGTGAAAGTCATCTAGTTTGGAAAAATTTTGTTTACAGTGTTGTTGTTTGTTGCATCATTGTTTGAAGCTCTTCCCTTAACTAGATAGCATTCATCGAATTGAAAAGTTTTCTTTTCTCATATAGCTACATATAGAAGATTTTCAGATGACATGCGGTAGGGCCTGAAAACCGAGACATAATTGAAGATCAACACTAAAATTTATTCCATTTACACTAAGGCAACATTGAAACATTAACGAAACATTTAGTGGTCTAGGCTAGAGACGTGTTCCGGCGTCTTTAAACCTAGTAGTTGTCGTTCGCCTCTTGGCTTTAGACAGCGCTAGTACGGACTTGTGCTCCCCGTACCATCATGTATATAAAGGGAGACCCCACTAGGTTTCTATCCTTTATCCACAGGAAGCCGAGTCTGTTGCCCTATACCTATGATACACCGGACACAACATTTAGGGAGATTGCATGCACGTATGTTAAGTCCTTGGTTGTTTTCTCTTTCATTTTGAAACCAAGGTGTATATTACAGTTCACGATTATTTGGTACACCCTTTGCCTAGAATTCCTGAGCAATCATTTTGATCTTATCTGACTCCTTAAATTTGAAAAGATCATCAAGCGCTTGTCCTTTCACACTTGCTTCAAAACTGAAAGAGATAGATTCACCTTTTATCCATTTCTCGACTCTTAAAACATGAAATGGTGAAGTTTCTAAGTTTCAATGTGGTAAAATAAATCACCCGTGATCACATGCCCTTTTAGAGTTTGCTTGTTGGTCATTTGATTGTGTGCCTTGGTTTTTAGCCCGTGTGCGGTTCTAAGTTGTTTCTAATGGCAACTTTTCCAGAGTTCACCAACCAAGGAATCCCCTACGATGGGAATCCTGGTCATTTCCCTCCTTTTGGAATTGTTGGTGCTCCTTACATGGCAACGTTGTCCCTTCCGGGGTTAACTGTTGGGTTGCCTGTTTGGTTGTTTTCAACCTCTGTGGTCCCGAATGTCTCGGCTACTGGTCAATCAGTTCCTCCGCCTGAACAACATCATGTTGATTCCAAGGTGGACCTCTCCCCTTCTTCACCTATTACTGCGTCCTCCTCTGCTACTTCGCCTGGTGAAAGTCTGGATTCGAGTAACCAGGTGGCTAAGAAGAAGAAGAAGAAGACAAAGAAGAAGAAGTCTGATAAAGGAGAGGCTAGCTCTATAACTATTGCGCCTAAGAAGTCTCTTGTTGATAAACCTCTCAAGCCTCCATGGAAAGTCAAGTTCCCTTGCATGTTGTGCATAGGAGACCATCTTCTTCGAGATTGCCCTGGCATTCCCAAGGTGCTCGAAGTATGGTCCAACGGTCGTCCACCGTTGCCTTTGGCTTCCGGGAGTTAATTCAGGGGCACGTCTTCAACTGGTGTTGGTAAGGCTCCTAAGAAGCAGGGTAAGATTACCAATCCCTATAAGTTGTGTGGAGGGAACCATGCCATTCACCTTTGTCCATATATGAATGAAGCCAAGCGAGTGTTGGACAACTTAACCGGTTCTACACCATGCCTTCCAGCTGGTTATAATCGGCTTTCTTTGAGTCCTCCACCAGCTGATCCTACGATTGGTCAAGAGTCATCCTTGGTCAATCTCGCTCCCCCGGAAATTCAAATTCAGGAATCCGTTCCTGACCAAACATTGGTCGTGGGATTGGTTGAACTGGCCCCGTCTACGGTGCACCAGGTATTTTCCGTGGAGAGTGGACCTCACATCCCTCAGGTTCTTCTTGTTTCTTCAGATTCCTCGGACTTGGAGAGAGATTCTCCTGTCCCAATATCTCAAGAAGTTGCTCCTCCACCTCCCGTGATGGAGGTCCCGGAGGATACTCCTCCCGCCTTCAAGATGGAGGTCATGGAGGATGCTCCTTCTTCGATCGTAACACCAGGGGAAGACCATCTCAGTTCGATGGTGGCCCCTCTGAGTAGTTTGGTCGCTTCCTTTGATTGGAATCGATTCGCAGGATACCGCCTTCCGTATTATGTGCCTTTCGAGATAACGGTACAGGCCTTTGGTCTGGTTGTACCCAGCACCATTATAGACGAAGGTGCATCTGTTAGTTTTCTATCCTCAACTACCTGGCAAGCTTTCGGTTCACCACCACTTGCACCTGTTACGCAGAATCTGTTGGCATTTAATAGAAGAATGAGTCAACCGTTAGGGATCCTTCCAAGGTTACCTGTTACTTTGGGAGGTAAAACCATCCATATGGACGTGATGGTCTTGGATTTCAATCTGCTTTTGGGGCGCGATTACACCTATGCCATGGGAGCACTTGTCTCCTCCCTTTTTCGTGTGGTCTATTTTCCACATGAAGGGTGGATCATGACCATTGATTAGCTTTCGTTCTTTGGTCCTGATGTGGCAACTAGCCCGCCATCATCCCTTCCTAGTTTTTATCCACCTGTTGTATCTGCCCCACCACAGGTCAACTATGTGGCTACCTACCCCATGCCTGTACTCAGTGATAGTGCCATTGTGCATCAGGTGCTGGGGGCATTGGGTCCTGACTTCCAGGATGTTTTCCTTCCATCGGGAGTGGAAATCTTGGAAGCGATGACTTCTTGTTCATTATGATGAGGTCTGTCGGAGCATAGTTCGTTTTCTTGTGTCAATCTCCTTAAAAAATGAAACAAGCTGGTCGGAGCACAGTTCGTTTTCTTGTGTCAAGCTCCTTAAAAAATGAAACAAGCTGGTCGGAGCATGGTTCTTTTCCTGTGTCAAGCTCCGTAAAAAATGAAACTGGGTCTAGTCGGAGTAGATTTTGTTTCCTTATGTCAAGATCCTTAAAAAATGAAACAAGGTATGTCGGAGCATGGTTCCTTTTCTTGTGTCAAGCTCCTTAAAAAAAGAAACAAGGTTGTCGAAGCAGAGTTCCTTGTCTTGTGTCAAGCTCCTTAAAAAATGAAACAAGGTCGCTGGAGCAGAGTTCCTTGTCTTGTGTCAAGCTCCTTAAAAAATGAAACAAGGTTGTCGGAGCAGAGTTCCTTGTCTTGTGCCAAGCTCCTTAAACCATGAAACAAGGTGTCCTGAGGATGGTTCTTTTTATGTGTCAACCTCGTTAAAAAAATGAAACACTTTCCCGTTCAATTCGAGTCTTTGATGAGATCTCATAAAATCCCAGTCGAGTCTTCCTCTTGATCTCATAACTTGAACCTTCACTCCATCTACCTTTCATATGGACTGAAGCTTGGGGAGCATGCACCTCGAATTGAGTCACCATGCTGGGGGGCATGCTTACTTTTTCAAGCATAGTTTGTTTTCGTTTCAAGCTTGTGTAAAAATGAAACCGGTTTCAAGCATAGTTTATCTTTGTTTCAAGCTTGTGTAAAAATGAAACCAACTTCAAGCAGAGTTTCCTGATATCAAGCTTGTGTAAAAATGAAACCATCCCTATTTTACCTCTTGTGATTGTCATTTTATCAGCCTGTTTTGCTAGATGAGCCTTGGTTTTCTCATTCCATCGTCCCTATCTTCTTGGCCGATCATATGCCTTCACTTGGTTGTTTTACCTGTTCCTGAGGAACCCCTGTGATGAGTGGTCTTGTTAGCCAACCTCTTGACCTTTACTTGTTCTGGGAAGTTCCACCATTACCGGAACCAGTTGCTACCCTTTATACCATTCGTTCCTCTAGGAGGAGTCATCTTTCAGCTCTTTTCTGACTCTCTAAACATGAAAAGATTGCTGAGGCCCTTGTCATTTCGATCTCGTTAAAGTGGCCACGAAACGACATCTACCCAGTATACGTTTACCCCTTTTTCGGGCTGGGATAGATTATTTACGAAAAAGGAATACCCTAGCCTATCGCGACTAGGAGGTTTTCTCAGACATAGTTTTATACCTTTTCGGATCTGAGGAATTATTTACGAAAAGGGACCGTTGGAGTTTACTTTTCAGCTGTCTTTTCAAAATCTATAAATGTGAAAAGACGTCGAGTTCTTCCTTTGTCAGACTCGTTAAAACCTGATGACATCGGATTCAGTCGTGATGACGCTATTCGATTCGCTCCTTCCTAGGGCTCGTTAAATATACTAGGATGGATTCGTCCGAAGGACGAACTTATATTACAAGCATATGCTATCCCCTTCAATCTTGTTATAAAAAATAATTGGGGTACTCGCCAGAAATGGCGGGGGAAAAATGGAACCAGAATCATTGTCGTGTCGGCATTATGTCGCTCTTGAACATGGCACTTGTCTGCATTCGTGTCAGGTTGGGGACATCTCATCTCGTTTTTCACTTGCCTTCGTGGGTTTGGGTAATCCCTTTTGACCTCTCATCTGCTCTTTGCCTCGTCATCATGACCTTTGATCGTTTGATGTCAAATACTGCCAAATCCACTGTCGTGCTGCCTATATGTTCAAGAGAAGTTGACCTCTGCAGATTTCAAACTCCCTCTGATTCTCATCTGATCTTGATTCACAAAGACATTATGTTCCTCTGTCTCACATCGATGATGTGGGAAACACCATGGCCCACCTTCGATCAAGGTCACTTCCTGTCGACTTCAGCTCATTATCCGGGAAGCTGATCTAGAGACTCCCTTCTGGTACCTTGGAGCCTGCATGCCTCAATGGCAGGTTCTTCGCGTTTGACGTGAGGTTTTCATCATTGGCCTCTGATCGAGTGATTCTACGGGTGTTTGACACCAGCTCACTGATTCACATGTCGTAGATTGTACCTATAGTACCTTGAGGTCCATTGTCACTATTGGTAGTATCTCTCGCGTCTATTAACAACTTTCATCATTGACTGGTAATCAGACGATGTTCTTGCATGTTCGACTTCAGCTCACTTATTCACATGCTTGAACTTGTACTTTGTTCGGGTCAAGATGTGGAGCGCAAGACCCTGGATTGTGTCTGTTGTAATCCAGGCTGCGAGTTTGTGGATTATTATGATTATTTACATGACTCACTTACTGGATGGCTGCGACCATACCTGAGTCTGTTTATCGATCCTCACTGGATGGCTGCGTCCATGACCTAGATTCGGATTATTGTATACTCTGTTATGGATGGCTGTGCCCATACCACATATATATCATGTATTTGAGACATCAGTTGTGCTTCTTCACGCGAGTTTTCCGACGGCGAAGTTTTCAGTTGGACACGTTCTCGTAAAGCATTTCACCCCTCTCTCTCTCTCGGGCCTCATGCTTTAGGGGGCATCTGTTACACAGTAATTTGTCACCATCCCTGCAATCCCCGTCCCGCACATTGGAGGGCTCATTCCATGACCTGTGAGCAGTGACATGGCTTGAAATCACTTTCATGACATCCCTTTGAACAAGAGCTTTCATTGCCCTGAAGACATCTCTTTGCAAAAAACCCTAAAAAACACCCCTTTTTGCATTGGCACAGACAACGATTCGATGCCGCGTGTGGGAAAATCCTTCAAAGAAGATCGCGTAATAGCGCTCATCCTGAGTCGCATCGCATCAGCCAATTTAAGGAGTGTTTTTTAAAAATAAATGGCGGAAGTTTCGTCCTAACAAATTCCTGGACTGCTATCTATCTTGATTTGGGAGGTTTGGCTACGGATTTCCATAGAGAGGAAGTGGTTTGCCACCTCTCATGGAAGCTTCATTGATGATAGGGCCAATCCCATGATTATAGGGATCCCAAATCCCCTTCCTCCATCTATAAAATCTTGCTCATCTCCATTGCAAGCTAGTCTTCAAGTTCCCAAAATTCCCAGAGCCTTATGTAAAGGCTTTGATTACTCCCTAAGGCCAAATCCAAGCAAGGAGATTATTGTGAATATGATGAATATCAGAAGAGAGGCTTGTCCCATCCCGATGGGCTTTGCTTCGAGATGTATTCTGTTGTGACCCTCAGAAAATTAAACGATGAGAATATGGTTGTATTCTTCTTTGATTGATAAATAATAAGCGACTATTGGTTATGGTTCCACTGTTGTTGTTAATTATGATGATGAGTTATGTCTTTTCCGACTGACATATAGTTTCATATACTGGATTTTATTCTTGTGTTTGTTTTTTTTCTTGCATGTGAAGGTGTCCGATCATGGAGATCGTGAGGATTGTGATACGCGAGCTATAGGAACGGGAGCGCTACTTTCTCTACAGCGATAGCGTTGGATTCAGTGGCTTCATCGCTAGTTGGTTATTTTCAATTAAAGACTTGCACCATAAACGTAAACGATTGTTGCTAGACCCGATCTGGGCTAGTAAGGGATCGCCTCATCATGAAGGGGTTACCTCCTATGCTCATATTGTTCTCATTCACAAATTCTTGAATAAATCTGGTAAATGAAAGAATAACACTTAGGTGGAAAAGTAAAAGCGACTAAGACTTCAAATCAATGGAAAAGAAAATCACTCAATGATGATAGTAATTGAATTAATTGTGATTCTACAAAATACATAAATGATTAATTTTAGAAAGGAGAAAATAAGAATATAACACATAAAAGTAGTAGAGCTCCTAGTGACTGGGCCCAGAGCCTCCAGAAGTCTTTGCCAAAATATATTCAGAACACGATTACGAAGGAACCGATATCTTCTTCATTAAATTCAACGGTAAAGGTACAACATCAGTGAGTGCAAAAACTTTGTCTTGAATAAATGTTAATAATGTAAAATTACAACATATGGGTAAAAGCTCTCGTTCTATTTCACCTATTGGTCTTTTATAACCTATGGAAAAACAAAACGGATAATAGTGAATCCTTGGGATCAAGAGATCATGAGGATTTTGTAGCTGTCAAGCAGATTGCATTATGAAATAAGCGTGATTCTCCTCATCTTTTGCTAGTTTGCATGAACAGGATACGATCATTTCCTTTTCTTGGCCACTGATTTTTAGTTGTTTTAACAACAGTCATTTGGTTCAGATTTCGTGGACAAAAAAATAGAGAAGGTTAGTTTGTATGCCAATAATCACATAATTTGTTGATAATTAGTTTTACCCTTATTTTACAATTTTTTCTTCTAGATTTATTTCCAAAGTGAAGGTAAACATATGAAATTTAGTAATAAATCGAGCTAA
The DNA here is from genome assembly GCA_034641835.2 of Pinus albicaulis. Lineage (NCBI taxonomy): Eukaryota > Viridiplantae > Streptophyta > Pinopsida > Pinales > Pinaceae > Pinus > Pinus albicaulis. The sequence continues at coordinate 121,608 of JAXQQM020058911.1, read as the reverse complement.
TTATGAGGGTAATGTTAGGTCTCTGTAATTTTAGCAGATTGGAAAGACTAAAGCTACAGAGACAACATTTGAACCACTTTGGGATTCTAAGATCTAGCCCTCCTGATTCCAGAGAGGGATCTCTATATAAGTGCAAATATTGATTTATCTTTTCAAGGCTTGAAATGTGATATTAGGCTAGTTATGAGGAACAAGGTTTTGTTTGTTTTGGTTAGGAAAAGATAAATGAAGGTGAAGGAATTCAAAATGAAGGGTGAAGGTGTATGAAAGTGAAGGAATGATTCAGCTAATTGTTGAAATTTGGTACCGGAGGACAGGTGGTTCCCTAAGGCTTTGATCTTTGGCCCAACTAAAGGTGTCCAAATGTATTTATATTTTTATCCTAAAGTGGCTTTATAAGTGGTAAAGTCAAATCTAATTTCAAAGTGACTTTATAAGTGATAAAGTTAATAAGTCTAATTTTAAAGTGACTTTATTCAAGTCAATTTCAAATTAGAAAGTGAAAAAGTGACTAAGGAAATAAAAGTGGGTCTTTATTAAAGTGGGGTGAATTAAAAAATAGAAAGTGAGATTTAAATGAGCATTTAATCTCAGCCCTAGATTTCAATCTATCTCAGCCATTGGATTTAGGGATTCCCCAAAAGTCACTTAGGGTTAGATTAAAGGAGGAAAAGGAGGAAAAGGTCATTCTATTCTTTCATGAGCAGATTGGGAGAAGGAGAAAAAGAGAGCAAGGGAGATTTCTGGGCATTAAATTGGGAAGGAGCGGCAACGCAATTTCAAAGCGACATTCGTAAGACCGTACAGCTGATTTAGCACACAGTGAGGCAGATTTTTGGCACGATTTTTGAGGAAGGAAGGCTGTACAGCAGGGTCGTACAGCAGATTTGCAAATATTTCGAGGAGCTAATTTGAGGGAGGCCGTATAGCAAGTGGTTGTACCTTTGGCACGCATTTCAAGGCAGAAATCATACAGCAGATTTTGTGGCAGCTTGCACGCTTTTCTAGGCAGGTCGTAAAGCAACATTTAAGGCTGAAATTTGGCACAAAAATTGAGGAGGCCGTACAACAATTATTATTGTTTTGATTTTCGCTATTTGCACATTTTCCAAGGTGGTGGTTAAGCACGGAAAACAAGATAAGTTGTAAAAGTCTGTTTGCTGATTTTTTTGCTGAATATTTCTCTCACTGTAAAAAGGATTTTCCAGAAATAAGAAGGAGCTTTCGAACTGGTTTTCCCCAAGAGTTGTTGGGGGTTTTTCCAGGGTCATGTTGACCAAAAATATGTGTCAAAATGTGTGAATGACTGTTTTATGTGTGCTGATTATTATTTCTGCATTTTCCAGCATTCTGTAATATTTCCAGAATTTGTGTTTTCAGCAAAACTTATTTTCCAGCTTGTTAAATGTATGGATATGGGAAAGGGCATTTAACTATTTTGGAGTAATAAGGTGAAACTGAAAACCGGGGTGGGAAACTATAAATTTTACATGGTATCAAAGCTTGAATCTTGAAGCGAGTTTGGGATAACAAGGAGGAAAATTACGGCTGCTAATTTTTCACTCAGGAAAAATTCAAGCAAGCTGATTTTTCACAAACAACGATTTTACCTTTACTACGGCGGTGCTATTTTCGATTTTAGGACGAGCGGGATGTCTTGGGGGGCGAGGTGGAGGATGGGAGGATGGGCATTCAGCTACCGGAAGATACGAGTATCTTTGAGGAGGAAGAAGACTGGGATATCATGGTTCATACGCACGAACCACTGTAAATGTGCCTGCGGTGCGATGAGTTGACGTATATAATAAAAATAATACCAATGGTAAGAGACTGATTCTAGACAGAATCAAAGACCATTTCATTCCTCATGTGAGAGGAAAGAGAAATGCTCATGAGATGTCGACAACATTGTCCAATCTCTACCAAAGTACCAATGAGAACTGGAAAATGGTCCTGAAGGAGAAGCTAAAAACTATTAAGATGGGTAAGACTGATAGTGTAGCTAGATATCTCACAAATATTACTAATGTGAGAGATGAGTTGGCAGCAATTGGAGAGGTCATTCCACTCACTGAGTTGGTGCGGATAGCAGTGAATGGCCTCCCCAGTTCATGGATGAACTTTGCTGATGGGGTTTGTGCATGTGAGACCCTTCCCACATAGGAGAGGTTTTGGGATGATTGCATTCAGACAGAGATCAGGAAAGGTCAGCTTGGGGCAGCCAAGCCAGTTGAGCAGGATGAGGATGTAGCACTGTTGGAAGTACACAAGAAAGGCAAAGGGAAGAAGCAAGCTTCCACAAGCAATGGTGGGGGCAAAGGCAAAGTAAAGGTAAACAGGATAACACACAGAAGGACTATTCCAAGGTGAAGTGTTGGAATTGTCAGAAGATGGGACACTATGCAGTTGTGTGTCCGGAGAAGAAGAAGAAGAAGGGGAAGAACCAGAGCATGGCAGCATCAGCAGAGGTTGAAGACTTTGCAGACCGCTTTGACCTAGAGTTTGGGTTCATTGCGTGTGAGTCCTCTAGTGCAGGATTACCTGCCATAGAGGTTCAGAGAGAGCATGCATTTCCCTCGACTAGCGGAGCATCTTCGAGTATCTGGTATGTGGACAGTGGGGCTTCACGTCATATGACAGGAGTCCGTGAGTACTTCTCAGAGCTTTCAGAGAGTGGCACTGATATAGAGGTAGTACTTGGTGATGACAGAGTTGTTAGAGTAGTCGGTGTGGGAACACTGACATTTCAGAGGGAGTCTAAACCTCCCTTTAAGGTGTCAGATGTTCTTTATGTGCCAGGGATGAGGAAGAACCTCATATCCGTCTCAGCTTTGGAGGACAGAGGATATGAGATACTATTCAGGGGAGGCCAGGTGTTGATGTATCCCAGGGGCACTCCAGCTGATTCAGCTAGAGTGATAGGTGTACGCCATGCAAAGGTGTACAAGTTTGCATTTCAGTCCCTTTTGGCATTGAGCAGTAGTACCGACAGCAGAGCTAGCAGTTCTGAGTTGTGTGAGATTTGGCACCGCAAGATGGGGCACATGTATCATGGAGCCTTGAGGACTTTGCGGGAGATCACTACAGGTGTGCCAGATTTCAGTACTGATCACTTTGATACTTGCAGAGGATGTGCGATGGGCAAGTTTGCGAAATCCCCTTTTCCCAGCAGTGACAGCAGAGCGACTGGGATACTTGATTTGATTCATTCCGATGTGAGCGGTCGGATGTCTCATGTTTCCTTGAGTGGATATGAGCACTATGTGTTATTCATTGATGATCACTCCAGGAGGACCTGGATTTATTTCTTGAAGACCAAGAGTGAGGTCTTCAAGCGGTTTCAGGAGTTCAGAGCTCTTGTGGAGACACAGACAAGTCGGAAGATCAAGTCCCTAAGGTCGGACAATGGAGGAGAGTACACCCTTGGAGAGTTTGTTGACTATTGTGCGGAGGTAGGCATTAGGAGGGAGTTCACTGTTCCTTACAACCCCCAGCAGAACGGGGTTGCGGAGAGGAAGAACAGATCCATCGGAGGGGCTGCCAAAGCCATGTTACATGATCAGGGGTTGCCATTGTTTTTGTAGGCAGAGGCCTGCAACACAGCTGTTTACTTGCAGAACAGGAGTCCGCATCGTGCCTTGGAGCACATGACTCCGGAGGAGGCTTTTTCTGGGAAGAAGCCTGATATGGGTCATCTTCGTATCTTTGGGTGCATCACATACTCCTACATACCCAAGGAGAAAAGGACCAAACTAGAGCCCACCGCAGAGAAGGGTATCTTTGTGGGCTACAGTGAGACCTCCAAGGCCTTTCGGATTTACATTCCTGCGCAGAGGAAAGTTGTTGTCAAGCGGGATGTGAAGTTCGAGGAGGACAGGGCCTTTAGGAGGTCACGGGAGTTAGAGTATCTGGATCAGCCAGACCCTCAGCAGCAGTTGAGTCAGTCGCAGGGATCCAGTGGGCAGGGATCAGGAGGATTCGGAGGTACATCTATGACGATGTCAGGTCCGTCAGTGGGGAGTGGCTCGCAGAGTCAGAGGGGTGGTGCTATGGGCAGCACGCAGAGCAGTCCACAGAGCAGTTCACTGGGGAGTCCACTGATGGACAGTTCACACGGTACCTCAGCATCTACAGGTTCAGGTGCAGGCAGGAGGACAGCAGACAGACAGTCAGGAGTTCAGGCTCCCGATGTTGAGGAGGAGGAGTTTTATTCTCCGGCGGGAGAAGTGTGCTCAGGGAAGAGGAAGCCCAAGTGGCTTCAGGACACCTTGAGAGATGCCACATCTGTTGCTGAGCCTAAGAGGCCGGTCAGAGAGAGCAGATCACCTGAGAGGTTTTGTAGCTATATGGAAATGGCTACCAACATCCTTGACTCTGAGCCTTCTAGCTATGAGGAGGCAGCTGGCCAGCAGGTCTGGAGAGAGGCCATGCAGGAGGAGTATTCTTCTATCATGAAGAATGATGTTTGGGAGGTGGTGCCGAGGCCTGAGGGAAAATCCGTGGTTACTTCCAGATGGCTTTACAAGGTAAAGCATGCTGCAGATGGCAGCATTGAGAAATTCAAAGCGAGGTTTGTGGCTAGAGGGTTCTCCCAGGTAGAGGGAGTTGATTATGAGGAGACCTTCGCTCCCGTGGCTCGATATACTTCGATTCGCTCCATTATATCGATAGCAGCAGAGATGGGTTGGAAGATCCACCGGATGGATGTGAAGACCGCATTTCTCAATGGCTTCATACAGGAGGAGGTGTACATTGAGCAGCCACAGGGCTTTGAGGTGCATGGGAAGGAGTCCCATGTGTGCAGAGTGAAGAAGGCCCTTTATGGCCTGAAGCAAGCTCCCAGAGCTTGGTACTCCAGGATAGATACTTACTTGCAGAAGATGGGTTTCACAAAGAGTGAGGCAGATCCGAACCTTTACTATATTGTGATAGGTGAGGAGCCTCTCGTTCTGGTGCTGTATGTGGATGACTTGGTCATTACGGGTGCAGAGAGACTCATAGAGCACTGCAAGAGAGATCTTGCGGCGGAGTTTGAGATGAAGGACATCGGCTTGATGCATTACTTTTTGGGTTTGGAGGTGTGGCAGGAGGAGGGGAATTTCTTCTTGGGGTAGGGGAAGTATATTGTGGATATCCTTGGCAGATTCCACATGGAGGATTGTAAACCCATGTCGACACTGATGATCACCAACTAGAAGAAGCTCCATGCTTCGGATTCTGAGTTGGTGGATCCCACATTGTACAGATAGCTGATTGGTTCCTTGATGTATTTGGTCAACGCTAGACCAGATATTTGTTTTGCAGTCAACACGATGAGTTAGTTTATGTGTGAGCCTAGGAAGGTTCACTGGGTGGCTGCAAAACACATTTTGCGATACTTGCAGGGGACAGTGGATTATGGTCTGGACTACAGGCAGGGGGATGGAGTGAGATTGGCAGGTTACACTGATTCTGATTGGGCAGGTTGTGCTTATGATAGGAAGAGCACTTCAGGGTGCTGTTTTGGGTTGGGTTCGGCAGTGGTGTCATGGTTCAGCCGGAAGCAGCAGTCAGTAGCATTGAGTTCAGCGGAAGCAGAGTATATGGCAGCCAGTCTAGCTAGTTGTGAGGCCATTTGGCTTTGCAAGATGTTGTTTGGCTTATTTGGTCAGCCGTTGAGACCTTCAGTGATTTACTGTGATAATCAGAGTTGCATTAAACTCACGGAGAATCCAGTATTTCATGACAGGTCAAATCATATCGGGATCAAATATCATTTCATCAGAGACTATGTTCAGAAAGGAGCTGTGAAGCTTGAGTATATTCCCACTGATGAGCAGGTCGCAGATATTCTTACCAAAGCCTTACCACGGGGCAAGCATGTCTACTTCAGAGACAAGATGTGTGTGGTGAGGAACACCTTCCTCGGTAAGAGGGAGTGTTGAAATTTGGTACCGGAGGACAGGTGGTTCCCTAAGGCTTTGATCTTTGGCCTAGGGAAAAGTGTCCAAAAGAATTTAATTTTCTCCTAAAGTGACTTTATAAAGTTATAAAGTCAAATCTAATTTAAAAGTGACTTTAAGTGATAAAGTTACTAAAGTCTAATTTTAAAGTGACTTTTAATAAAGTCAATGTAAAATTAGAAAGGGAAAAGTGACTTTGGAAATAAATGACTAAGTGGGTCTTTATTGAAGTGGGGTGAATTAAAAAATAGAAAGTGAGATTTAAATGAGCATTTAATCTCAGCCCTAGATCTCAATCTTTTTCAGCCATTGGATTTAGGGATTCCCCAAAAGTCACTTAGGGTTAGGTTAAAGGAGGAAAAGGAGGAAAAGATCATTCATTCTTTCATGAGCAGATTGAGAAAAGGAGAGCAAGAGAGCAAGGGAGATTTCTGGGCAGTGAGGAGAAGGAGGCAGCAGCTTGGCACACATTCCAAGGCAACATTTCAGCAAGACCGTACAGCTGATTTAGCACACAGTGAGGTAGATTTTTGGCACGATTTTTGAGGAAGGAAGGCCGTACAGTAGGGCCGTACAGCAGGCCGTACAACATATTTTCACAGATTTCGAGGAGAAGAAATTTGAGGGAGGTTGTACAACAAGTGGTTGTACCTTTGGCACACATTTCGAGGCTGAAATTGTACAGCAGATTTTGTGGCAGCTTGCACGCATTTCCAGGCAGGCCGTACAACAGCATTTAAGGCTGAAATTTGGCACAAAAATCGAGGAGGCCGTACAGCATTTATTGCTACTTTGATTTTCACTGTTTGCACATTTTCCGAGGCGGTGGTTAAGCACGGAAAACGAGATAAGTTGTAAAAGTGTGTTTGCTGATTTTTTGCTGAATATTTCTCTCACTGTAAAAAGCATTTTCCAGAAATAAGAAGGAGCTTTCGAACTGGTTTTCCCCAAGAGTTGTAGGGGGTTTTTCCAGGGTCATGTTGACCAAAAATATCTGTGTCAAAATGTGTGAATCACTGTTTTTATGCTTGCTGATTTTTAATTCTGCATTTTCAGCATTCTGAAAAATTTCCAGAATTTGTGTTTTCAGCAAAATTTATTTTCCAGTTTGTTAAATGTATGGATATGGGAAAGGGCATTTAACTATTTTGGAGTAATAAGGTGAAAAACTGAAAACCGGGGTGGGAAACTATAAATTTTACACTAATAAGATAGGAAAGGAGCAGCTTCAATCCATTGCGCTATGGAGTCATAGTAGGATTTAATTGAAACAGCAAGGTTCAAGAGTGGTCCATGGGGCAAGTCATCTATGTCAAAGGATCTCTTTAAGTTGATTTTATGGAATGGAATGAAACAATAAGAAAGGGAATTAAACAGATGAAGAACAAAGAGCAGCCTAAGATCAGGTAAGTACTTTGAAACTATCCTGCTTTTGGCATGCACTTAAGAAAGACATAAAAGTAATCTAAGATTAGGTAAGTACTTTGAAACTAGCCTACTTTCGATGCACTTTCAATAGAAAACATTTAAAAACACATAGAATAGCTTAAGATCAAGTAAGGAATTTGAACCTATCCTGCTTTCAGCATATTCAAAGGGGAAATATTCAAGATAAACATAAAAGTAGTCTAAGATCAAGTAAGGAATTTGAACCTATCCTGCTTTCAACATACTTCAAGGGAAACTTTCAGACAACTTTTGGAGAAAGAACTAGGAGACAGGGCAAACCATACACTTTCCTAGTTTAACTCTACTTAGCATGAAATGAAAATAACATTCAAGAACAATGTTTAAAGTTTAGACAATAAGACGCGGGAACACCAACATTCCTTATCTGCTTCGACTATATTAAATCATTCTTAAATACACAATTGGAGGAAAACATAAAGATAAAGCTTATCAGTGAGAGTAGGATACTTTTAACAAGTAAATCCTAGCTCTATATTTGCTATTCTTTATCAGGGAAGATGGACAGAATGGAAACAAAAAGGAAAATAAAAATTTACAATAAGAAAAACATCACCATTGACATAGACCAGGATCCCATAAATCAACTTGTATTTGATGTTCAAACCAGTTACAATCTTCAAGTCCAGTGGGTCTCTACAGCTTCAAACTTCTCATCTCAACTTAGGTATCTTCAATTACAAATAGAGCTTACAGCAGCTTCAGAAAACTATTTACATGCAACAGATATTCAGAGACCAACCTTTTTCTCATCTTCTACAGAAGTATTTATAGAAGAAATGAGGAGGTGGGATGAGAGAAAAGATCTCTAGGCTTAATTAATACAGTTTAATGCTTCTCGGCCTTTGAGGGGCTCAATGGAGAAGCTTTCTGATATTTCTTCTGTATTAATTGATTTTCATTATGTATTAAGCATGTTGGTCAGATTTTGTTGACTTAAAAAACTCTTGGGGTGAGTTAGCAATAACTCTGGCTGTCTTTTAGAAAAAATATCACTGACTGAAGCAATAACTCTGCCTTCTTTGATTGCTTTGAGGCTACAGGTGGCTTTTGGTAGCTGGAGAGGATTCAATTAGCCTTTGATGTGGCAGTGGAGGCTTTTCGAACTGATAGATTTCTTTGTTTTATTCTAAAACACCTTTAATCTGTCTTTGCTCTGTGTTTTGGGCCTAATTAGGCTTAATTTTTGTCTTCAGGTCTTCATACTGTTTTTAACTGTGTGGATTAGGCCTTTGATAGTCCAATTTATGCCTTAATCCCTCAAAACTGTGTTAAAGCCTTTAAATATTGATTTCTGCTATGATCTAATGCTGTAACACTGATACTCTTTTCTGATTAAGGTTTTCTGTGCTTTGTTGCTTCACAGGTGTGCAGAGGGTTTAATAATGTTACCAATGTTCATGAGACATGGGTAAAATCATGATGTAAACCCTACAGATTAATTTTCTTCATGGAAGATTGCCTGCGGATTGTCATCTCAGGCTTTCACTTCATTTTAAAAACTATGGAAAAGCTTTTAAAACCTGCAAAAATACACAAAAGTTATGAAAAATCAGTGAAAGAATCGGTTAAGCTACTTTGGGGGTGAGGTTTAATCGTGGCCATTGATCCAGATCAATCGATGATCGAGATTTCTCGATGGGTTTGATGGGGAGGCGGTTGGATGAAAAGGAGGGAAGATTAATCTTAATCTTAATCAACGGCTCGGACTTAATCAATCGGGGAATTTATAATGCGGAGGGGGTAATAATATAATGAAATGGAAGAAAATGTAATGAAAACGGGAAAAAGTCTTTGGAGGAAGCACAAAGGGGCTAAAATGAATTGGTGGTAAAGATTAGATCGGAGCCATTGATTTGGTTTGACAGACGGTTATGATCTATAGATCAAGTTTCTTGGAGAATGATGCAGGGCAAAGACTGGGGTTGAGGTCTAATATGAGCAGTGGATCAAAAAAATAGACGGCTAGGGTTAAAAACTGGAAAGCAAATGCAGCGGAGAAGGGTGGTAAAACAGAAAACTGCTGGTGGTATTCGTGCAACTCTGAGGTGGTTTTGAAATCTCCCCAAAAAAACGCGATATGCTTCACCGATTGACACGTGTCCCTTAGAAAACCACTTTTTTCGCATTTTTTCTTTGCGTTAAACCCTGGATGAAAAAAAATGCGAAACTGACTGTGAGCCGTCGGATGAGGGACAACAGATCCAACGGTGTGGATCACATGCGATGGAGGGTAAGATGCATGGGCAGAAAGGCAGGTGGAGTCAAATGGTGGTTTAGATCCTGACCGTTGGATCTTGGGAATGGACGGTCGAGATATATTGATGGGGAGAAATGAAAAGGGCGAAGTGCGAAGAGCGGAAGAAATGTGGACCGTCTGATCGGAGAAGATCAACGATGGAGATTTGATCGCAGGATCGCAATCGGTAGGAGGAAAAAACCAAGTGACAATGGAATGCACCGATGCGATTAAGCGCGGGCCGTCAGATCTAAGAGAGATCAACGGTGGAGATTTAATCAGTGGGTGTGATGGTAAGGGCCTTTGGGTGGAGCGCGATCCAATCCGAGCCGTCGGTTCTTGTGGATTCGACGGCTGAGATTTCATCGGGGGATCGACATCAGAGGCGAAAAGAAGAAAGGCTAAAGGGAAGAGTTGCGATGCGATGAGTCGATGGCCGTCGATCTGCAGAGATCAATAGCCCAGATTTGTTTTAAAACATATCGTCGGGTTTTATAAAAAACAAAGGAAAATAAGGTTTGGGAAGGTTTTTTTAGTGTTTTTAGTGTCTGATTGCGAGGCTATTGTTTTGTGAAGAAGGCGAGGAGATCGGGGTTTAAAAATAAAAGGGCTTAATCGCATCAGAGTTTTTTGAAAGTAAAAGGCAAATAAGGAAATAAGAAAACCCCGATTGCGATTGCGTGACGGGGGTTAGCTCCTGGTTACATCTTCGGGTCTTATGTGGAGAAAAGGAGCTAGGGATAAGGCCAAATGGGCTTAAGGCCTTAATAGAGAAATGGGTTTTTTAGGCCAAAATGAAGGTTTTTCAAGGCTTTTTTGGCTTTCGGTTGAAGGGAAAAAAGTGGTTTTTAAACCTTCAAAATGAATTTTCACAGGTTTAAAGGGATTTTTCGAGGATTTTAAAGGGGAATGGAGGTTTAAAAGGTGAAAAGAAAGTTTTATGAAAAAAGGATAAAAACGAGTGAAAGGGGGAGTTTTTAAGCAGACTTTCTCTTGGTAAGCAGCAAGGTTCTTTAGGAGTAATAATGGAGCAACAGTGAAGATTATCTCAGAGGTAAAATATCATCATAAGACTTTAAGAACTAACAATTTGTTCATGAATTGTTTCTCAAAGGCTAAAAAAAATATTTTAGCCACCATTTGATAGGAAAATTTTTTATAGGTGGCTAACAGCGGCTCCAAATTGGGATGGCAGCTCCTTGGAGGTGTCAAGAACCTCAGACAAGTCTTCTCTGGAAGCTGATTAATGCCTCATCCATTGGGCTGCAATTTTCCTTCCTTTGATGATCTTCTTTTTCTCTGACAATGTTAGTAGCCATTAAAAACTATGGAATTCTATCAAAACAAGATTTCTACCTACCCAATCCTAATGATATAACATTTTTTCTTCTTTCAGAGTGCATTTGGATTGGAAACTCTTTTTACAAACATTTTATTCTTTTGAAAGCATAAAACTAGTCTATTTCTACCTTTATTTCTCCATGAACTCAGATTAAGCGGTTGAGTTCATAAGATTCTCTACCTAACTACACTCTGTCAGGATTAGACTGTTTGACAGAATTTATTCTCTAAATTCTAATATAGAAATTTAAAAGAAGACAAGTCAAGATTGAACAGTCTAACTTGTTGTTGGTCTATGGCATAAAGAAAAGCTGCACATAGACTAAAATTTGCAGAAAAATAAAGCAAAATGGTGAAGGCTTAAGATTTGAAAATCAAAACATCCTTCATTATTTTTCAACTCTATTTTGGATCTGTTTGAGATGTTCTCTCTTTGTTCTCTGGTTCAATTTTTGGGCATATTAGAACTAGTTTGCTTCTATCCTTGGCTCAATATTTGATCTAGTTAGAGCCATTCTTTCTTTTTGGAATTCATAGGTTCAGATTTTGAGCTTGTTTGAACCCTTTTCTTCTATCCTAATCTACCTAACTGATAAGCCAAGATTAAGTTGTTTGGAAATTATATTTCACTAACCTATCAACAGTAAATTAAAAACTAATTAGTCATGATTAGGCTATATGACTAACTAGGATTGTGTTTTTTAGGAGTGGCATTTGAGCTTGCACACTTTCAGACTTTGTTTCTCTTTTTTCAGTATGGGGCTGTACTTTTCTTGTTTTTTACAATCTGCCCTCTTTTCTTTTGTATTGTTTTTGGCTTTTTTCATATTCTAACTTTGAATGCAGTGATGGATATGATATTCACAATGAGAAAAAATAAAAAGGATTCCAAACTGATATGGTCAAGAAAAATAATGTTTGAGCATCTTGCCATTGACAGGACCTCCAAAAAGTTCAGCTCCATTCAATTCTTGCAAGAAATAAGCATTGTTACCAGCAGTAGAATGAATAAGATAAGGGCTAAGCCATAAGTTATCAAATTTCCCATGCTTGCCCTTATCTTCTCTCCTTGAATCCAACTTTAAAACTTTGTCACTAATGTTGAAATTATTGGCTTTTGTCCTTCTATCAAACAGCTTCTTAATGCTTTCCTGTTTTTGTAATGCTCTGTTGTAGACTTCCTCTCTGGTTTGTTGAAGATGTATAGTCTGATTTATTCTCCTTGTCATATCATTATCCTCAGAATTTATTTCTTGGATCAGCTTCATGACTGGCACTCTTAGACTGGTTGGAAAAATTGCATCTGCTCCATAGGCAAGCTGGTAGGGTGACATTCCAATTGATTTCTTGAGTGTTAATCTGTCAGCCCAAAGAGCATGTACTAGCTTTGTGTGCCATGATTTCTTATTGTCTTCCAACAACTTCTTGATTATATTTACCAAAATCTTGTTTGAGGATTCTGCCAGCCCATTACCTTGAGGGTAATAAGCAGTAGAATGGCCCAATGTAATCTGATATTTGTGATAGAATTCAACCATATTTTTGGATCCAAATGCAGCAGCATTGTCAGTGATAATCTTCCTAGGACATCCAAATCTAGATAGGATATGGTTTTCAAGGAATTTTATAATGACAGAGTCATTGGCTTGCCTAGAAGGGATGGCTTCTATCCATTTGGTAAAGTAATATGTTGCAGTGAGAATCCATCTATGTTGGGCAGATGAGGGTGGATGGATTTCTCCTATGAAGTCTAGACCCCAATGTTGAAAAGGAGCTTCAACAGTGATTGGATGCAAGGGTAAGGGAAGCAATTTTCTTTTTCCTTCAAAGAGTTGGCACTTATGACAGGCAATAATAATTTTATGGACATCTTGAAAGAGGGTAGGCCAAAAGTAACCAGCTCTAAGGATTTTATTGGCAGTTGTCTTCGAATAGAGGTGGCCTCCACATTCTCCTTCATGGAACTCATGCTTGATCTTATCTGCATCATTCTTCGGCAAACATTTAAACAATAATCCACTAGCATTTTTCCAATATAGACATTTATCTAAAATGCAGTAGTTAACAGCTTTCAACTTTAAAAATCTTGCCTTCATTTTTGACAAACTAGGAGGTGTATTCAAATTGAGCAAAACATATGAAATATCAACATACCAAGATGAAAATAGAAAATGATCTTCAAGAATGGGAGTTGGTAACTCCTCCTGTTCATCTAATGCATCTATCATGTTTATATCAAGAGCTTCAAAATTAGACTCAGCCATTAATCTTGCTAGTCCTTGGCCTTTTATGAGCTTAGTGGGCTTGATCTCTAAATCATATTCAAGTATCATAGCGATCCACTTTCCTCTTTTGCCATCTGGGTCCTGTGTTAAAATGTCTTTCACAAGTGAATTTGGCACAAAGGCAATTATGTGGGAGTGTAAAATTTAAACTCTGAAGTCTTTTAAGGCTTTGACTAAGGCAAAGGTCTATTTTTCCATGATATTGTACTTCAGAGGTGCATCTCTCAATGCCTTACTAAAGAATGCAATTGGCTGCTCTTGTCCCTTCGAATTTTTTTGCAATTGGCTGCTCTTGTCCCTTCTTGTTTGAACTCCTTATTCTCTACTTTTGAAAAATCAGGACTAATGAGAACTGGTGTTTTGGTTAATGCTTGTTTCACCAATTCAAATGATTTCTTTGCTTCTAAGGTCCATTTAACTCCTTGTTCCTCTTTTAGCATGTTTGTAATGTTCCTAAGGAGTTCAGCTAGATTGGGTATGAACCTTCTCAATAAATTAATCTTCCCAATGAATTATTGAAGTTCCTTGATGTTTCTAGGATGATTGATTTGCAATATACCCTCAATCCTCTTTGGGTCTACCTTTATTCCCTCTTCTGATATGATGTGTCCAAGTAGTTTACCTTCTTGGAGACCAAACATTGTTTTCTTTGGATTTAAAGATAACCCAAATTTTCTGCATTTCTCAAAGACTTTTCTCAAGTGTTCTAGGTGTTCTTCATCTGTTTTGGAAAAAATAGTGATATCATCAAGGTAAATAATGATGAAGTAGCCTAACTCTTCCGAGAATGCAATGTCCATGGCTCTCTGAAATGTAGCACCAGCATTCATTAAACCAAAGGGAATTTTCACATACATGAAAGTACCCCAAGGTGTGGTAAAAGTTGTCTTGAGTTGATCATCAGGATGTACCAGTATTTGGTTATAACCAGAGAAGCCATCTAGCAAAGAAATTCTTTTAGAACCAAAAACCTTTTGTAAAATGTGATCCATCTTGGGTAAAGGGTAGTTGTCCTTCAATGAGGCTCTGTTTAAGCTCCTAAAATCAATACAAAGCCTTATTTCTCCCGTATTTTTCCTAACTGACACAAGATTAGACACCCACTCTGAGTATCTAATAGGGACAATAATTCCAGCTTCATACATCTTCTTGATTTCTTTCTCAACCAAAGGTTATTGAACAGGGTTGATTCTGCGCAATTTTTTTTTGAAAGGTCTTTGGTTTTCTTTGAGAGGTATCTTGTGCTAAATTATCTCTGTGTCATAGGACTTTAGATCCTCATAACTCCATGCAAATACATCAGAAAATTCCTTAAACAGCTCAATGTATTTCAGCTTGATGTGAGCTGGCAAAGTTTTAGACAGTTTGATCATTTTTGGTTTTTGTTCACTGCCTATGTTACATTCTTCAATTTCAGTTTCAACAGGCTCTAGTTTTGGTTTTTTGGAAACATTGTTGAAATCAAACAACTCCTCTAATGGGACCAATCCTTTTGGAAAGCTTTGAGTGTTAGATTGCAGTGTTTCTAAGTCTTCTTTTTCTAAATCTGTGCTAACTTCTATGGTGTGTTAAAGTTTATTATCTAACAGATTTATCTCAGCAATCTCTAGAGACTTTACTTCTTCATCAAGCAGATTTTCTTCCACAGGACAGTTTGATTCATAATCTGAATATGAACTTAGTGGCTCAAATTCATTTCTGGACTGTAGGAAGTCTTCTATTTTTTTATTTCCATCAAACACTTGCCAATATTTTTCATTGTCCAAGATAGCTGGTCTAAATTTGATTTGGGTAGTACATTGTTTGGTTTCATAAGGAGTTAGGCATGTTTTAGTAGCAAA
This sequence comes from Pinus albicaulis, assembly GCA_034641835.2. Classification (NCBI taxonomy): domain Eukaryota; kingdom Viridiplantae; phylum Streptophyta; class Pinopsida; order Pinales; family Pinaceae; genus Pinus; species Pinus albicaulis. Next base: position 106,493 of record JAXQQM020058911.1, on the reverse strand, counting down.
AGCTAAACCATTAGCTTGGATATCTTGATTTCTTGGGACAAATATAAGTTTGAATTCATCAAATGTTATCAATAAATCCACGACATAATTTCTATAGGCTCTAAGTCTGGGATTTTTTGCAGTGTATTCCCCATTCACTTGCCTAATTATTAGTTCAGAATCACCAAGAACCTTTATTCTTTTGGCCCCTAATTTCTTCAATAAGTGCAGCCCTAAAAGGAGGGCTTCATACTCAGCTATGTTATTGGTGCATTTAAAGTTTAATTTGCAGGAATGCCCTTCAGTATGATTGTTCATTGTATTGTGAAGCCACACTCCTGCACCTGCATCATTCTTAGTGCAAGATCCATCAAAGTTCATACTCCAAAGAGGACTAGTTTCAGATTCACTAGTTTGACTACTATCCTCTTCATCTAGTGTGCTTTTGGATTGTTCTTTTAGATCAGCACTATGTTGAATTTGTTTTATTTCCTCATGTTTTTCATTGTGTTGAGGACTCTTTTCTTGACTCGCAAGGTTGAAAAGAAATGGATGACTTATTTGCAGCTCTAGACCTGTGATTTGTTTGCTGTGATTTTCAGATTTGGCAAACTCTTTTGACACTTTTGTCTTGTCTTCCTCCTTTTCTATATCTGCCACTAAATCAGTTAAGGTTTCTTGCTCACTGAACATTTCATCATTAAAAAGGATAAATGAATCAAGCCCTGTATGTACAAAATAAAGAGGAGAGTTTTGTGGTCTCTCTTGGCTGGTAACGATGTATTTCATATGAGATTCCCTATAAAGTCTTCTAGTTTGATTAAAAACAGGGATGGTAGCATATGTCATATCCATTTTCATTATTCCTTGTAACTTGGCTCCCCATGATCTTGATAACAACATACCATACTTGGGGGGTACATCAGCCACTACAATATCCATTACTAACACTTGGCTAGAATTTGTGCTAAGTTTACGTAAAGGTCTTTGATCAAACCTAAAAATTTCACTCTGCTTGAGTCAAAGGAGTAAAGATCTTTATATGGTCTAGTGATTTCAAGGCCTAGGCTCTCCATTACAGCTTTGGGCATTAAGTTATGAGAGGCCCCTGAATCATGCATAGCGTTGTGTAAAATCTTTCCATGAATCTTTAAACTAACATAAAAAGGACGAAATGGTCCTTCTTGATATCTACCCTCAATCTTAGGACCAAATATGAGCTCTGGTTGGTCATCTTTAAGATTGACAGTGTCATTATTCTCTTCTATGTTAAAAGCCTTCAAAATCTGTGATCTATATACATCTTGGGCAGCTAATTTAGTGAGAGGAACAGATATTTTGATTCTGGAAATTTCTTGCCCCAAGCTAAAAGGCATTTGATTTCTTAAAATGCTTGTTTCAACCTTATTAACTATCATTCTATCAGCAAAATAAGCTTGCTGATTTCCTCTATTTACATTAGTCAAAATTGTTTTAACAGGAGCACTATCTGAGGTGCTAATGCTGCTAAGGTCTGCACTCTATTTTTCATTAATTTGAGTGCCCTTTTCTTTGTTTTTGTCAGAATTTCCAACCACTATTTTGTCTTTCTGTTTTGTAACTTTGGGTTAATTCACAGGGCTGCTTTTTGCAGAATTTTCAGATGTCTTAGTCTGGGGAGTTTCTTGATTTCTTTTACTCCTAAGGTCATATTATTTTGGGGTTTCTATGATGACATTTTCCAATTCTTGATAATAAAATTCACCTTCTTCTTTTATCATCGTAGGGTGTGTATAGACCTTGTTTCCTATTGTAATGGACTTCAAAATCATGATTGTCTACTCCCAACATGTTTATGTCATCTTCCTATGTTTGTTCCATTGTTTCTTCAACCTCACTTACATAGTTTTGATGAAAAGGAGGTGTAATCTGTTGATCATCCTCCCTTGGTATTTTTTGAGGTTGGTTTCTCCTAAAATTCTGATTTTGATTTCGATTTCTATTTTGAGGAGCTGACTCGTTTTGACTAGCTCGTTCTCTCTCAAGTATGCTCATATCTTTTATCATCTCCTCCATCATTCTTTCTATCTTAGAGCTAGATGTGGAAGGTGAATATTCCTCTCTAAATGACACTTTCTTCTCATTCCTCAGTATCACTCTTTTCTCCATTAGATTAACGTCCACAGCTAAGGATCCTTTCTGCATATCTTCTAGATTCAAAGGGTCTCTTTCTCTAAGTTGATAAGCCATTTCAGGATCAAATCCTTCAGGAAACTTGTTTAAATCTGAGCCTTGTGGAGGTTTCAGATCTAGGGGAAGTACATTATACACACTATTGAACCTAGTGCAATAAGCTTGAACACTTTCCCCAGTGTTTCTTTGGAGATTCTTGCAGTTCGAAAGTATTTGGAGAGGGTTTTTCTTAACTTCCCATTTGTTTAAGAATAATTGATGGAAGGCTTGGAGATTAGTAACACTGTGAGGGGTTAAGCCTTTAAACCATTTTCTTGCTTTTCCCCCTAAAATTTGAGCAAATAATCTAAGTTTGACAGATTCATCATCAATCTCATTTATGTCAAAGTAGTCATTCATCTTGTCCACATGTTGTGAAGCAGTAGTAGCACCACTGGCATGATACAATGGTATCTTGGATTGATAGTCCTATGGAAGATTGACTAATGGTAAAGGAAGGACTAGAGGGCCATACCATGTTGCCATGATAGGAGGTTGTGGAAAAAGTGGGGGGTTTATAAGTGGAGGAGGTTGATGGAATGGTGTAGTTTGAACAGTGGATGTGTGGATAACATAAGTGGATGGACCAACAAAAGACTGTTGAGCAGATCTAGGATGAGAGAAACCAAAATTATGAAGGAAATGTAAATCAGGTGGAGTAGTTTCTCTGCTACCAGGATATTCACCTCTATCTTGGGGTGAAAGTGAAGGCTCAAGGTCTATCTGATCTATATCATCAAGTGACCTAGTTCTGAATGGATTTCTTAAGTCAACTTGTGAATCTTGTAGAGCTGTAAGGTTTTCAGGAACATAATTAGCTCTAACAATTGGTCTGATAATAGTTGAGGATTTGGCCTTAGGAGACTTCCTAAGAATTATTTTAGGATTATCAACTATCTCAGGAGGGTTTGGGTCAGGATACGCTCTAGTATGAATCCTTTTAGGAGCAACTATGGTATGTTTTTTCAGACCCAACTTACAAGAAAAGTTTAACCAAATATGACAATCTTTAGGAGGCTAACTGATCTTTAAACAAGAAAAATTTAATCTTTAAAGTCTTCTTAACTGATTTTAAATGATGTTATGATGATAATGGGTTTCCCAGTGGAGTCTTAAGGTCTGTTTTGGATTGTGGAGTCACCAGGTGGAAATTTTTAGCTCTTTTGGAGGTAAAAGGTCTTATGGTCCACAACCATGTTTATTTGAATACCAATCTGAAATATTTTTGGGTTTCCTGAGTTATTTCAGTCCTATGGGTTCTAAGAGTGTCCTAAATCTGTTTCAACACTTAGCTATGGTGGTGAGACAAAGAAACTTAAATCTAATGGCTAAGTTAGCTGATTCTTTCAAGGTTTGAGAAGACTGTATAAGAATCCTAAGGGTTACTTAGTTTGTCACTGATTCAAATAAGTTCTATCATGATTACCATTTTCTTTGGTAGTGTTGTGTTTTAAAGTTTTACTCGGAATCCCCGGTCAGTCACCGAAATGTGGGTCTACGTAATTTTAGCAGATTGGGAAGACTAAAGCTGCAGAGACAACATTTGAACCACTTTGGGATTCTAAGATCTAGGCCTTCTGAATCCAGAGAGGGATCTCTCTATAAGTGCAAAGATTGATTTATCTTTAAGGCTTGAAAAGTGATATTAAGCTAGTTATGAAGAACAAGGTTTTGTTTGGATTTTGGTTGGGCAAAGATAACATGAAGGTGAAGGAAGTCTAAATGAAGGGTGAAGGTGTATGAAAGTGAAAGAGTGATTCAGCTAACAAGATAGGCAAGAAGCAACTTCAATCCATTGGGCTATGGAGTCATAATAGGATTTAATTGAAACAACAAGGTTCAAGAGTGTTCTATGGGGCAAGTCATCTATGTCAATGGATCTCTTTGAGTTGATTTTATGGAATGGAATGAAACAATAAGAATGGGAATCAAACAAATGAAGAACAAAGAGAAGCCTAAGATCAAGTAAGTACTTTGAAACTATCCTGCTTTTGGCATGAAATTAAGAAAGAGATAAAAGTAATCTAAGATCACGTAAGTACTTTGAAACTAACCTGCATTTGATGTACTTTCAATAGAAAACATTTAAAACACTTAGAATATCTTAAGATCAAGTAAGGACTTTGAACCTATCCTGCTTTCAGCATATTCAAAAGGAAAAAATTCAAGATAAACATAAAACTTAGTCTAAGATCAGGTAAGGACTTTGAACCTATCCTGCTTTCAAAATACTCTTAAGGGAAACTTTCAAACAACCTTTGGAGGAAAACTAGAAGACAGGGCAAACCATAAACCTTCCTAGTCCAACTCTAGTTAGCAAGTAATGAAAATAAAATTCAAGAACAATGTTTAAAGTTCAGACAGTAAGACGTGGGAACACCAACATTCCTTAACTGCCATGGCTGTATTAAATCATTACTAAATACACAATTGGAGTAAAAAATAAAGATAAAGATTATCAGTGAGAGTAGGGTACTTTTGACAGTAAATCCTAGCTCTATATTTGTTGTTCTTTATCAGAGAAAAGTGGACAGAATGGAAACAAAAAGGAAAATAACAATTTACAATAAGAAAAACATCACCATTGACATAGACCAGGATCCCATAAATCAGCTTGTATTCGATGTTAAAACCAGTTACAATCTTCAAGTCCAGTGGGTCTCTACAGCTTCAAACTTCTCATCTAAGCTTAGGTATCTTCAATTACAAACAGAGCTTACAGCAGCTTCAGAAAACTATTTACATGCAACAGATATTCAGAGACCAACCTTTTTCTCATCTTCTACATAAGTATTTATAGAAGAAATGAGGAGGTGGGATGAGAGAAAAGATATCTAGGCTTAGTTAATATAGTTTAATGCTTCTCAACGTTTGAGGGGCTCAATGGAGAATCTTTCTGATATTTCCTCTGTATTAATTGATTTTCATTAAGTATTAAGCATGCTGGGCAGATTTTGTTGACTTAAAAAACTCTTGAGGTGAGTTAGAAATAACTCTGGTTGTCTTTTAGGCAAAATATCACTGAATGAAGCAATAACTTTGCCTTCTTCGATTTCTTTGAGGCTGCAGGTGGCTTTTGGTAGCTGGAGAGGATTCAACTAGCCTCTGATGTGGCAGTGGAGGATTTTCGGACTAATAGATTTCTTTGTTTTATTCTAAAACACCTTTAATCTGTCTTTGTTCTGTGTTTTAGGCCTAATTAGGCTTAATTTTTGTCTTCAGGTCTTCATACTATTTTTAACTGTGTGGATTAGGCCTTTGATAGTCTAATTTATGCCTTAATCCCTCAAAACTGTGTTAAAGCCTTTAAATATTGATTTTTGCTCTGATCTAATGCTGTAACACTGATACTCTTTGTCTGATTAAGTTTTTCTGTGCTTTGTTGCTTCACAGGCGTGCAGAGGGTTTCATAACGTTACCAATGTTCATGAGACATGGGTAATATCATGATGTGAACCCTGCAGATTAATTTTCTTCATGGAAGATTGCATGTGGATCGTCATCTCAGGTTTTCACTTCATTTAAAAAACTGTGGAAAAGCTTTTAAAACCTGCAAAAATACACAAAAGTTATGAAAAATCCGTGAAAGAATCGGTTAGGCTGCTTTGGAGGCGAGGTTTAATCGTGGTCGTCAATCCAGATTAATCGACGATCGAGATTGCTCGATGGATTTGATGGGGAGGCGGTTGGATGAAAATGAGGGAAGATTAAGTCCGGGCCGTTGATCTGATTGATCAACGGCTGAGATCAATCGGGGAATTTATAATGTGGAGGGGGTAACATTATAATGAAATGGAAGAAAATGTAATGAAAACGGGAAAAAGTCTTTGGCGGACGCGCAAAGGGGCTAAAATGAATTGGTGGTAAATATTAGATCAGAGCCATTGATTTGGTTTGACGGACGGTTATGATCTACGGATCAAATCGGTTGGAGAATGATGCAGGGCAAAGACTGGGGTTGAGGTCTAATATGAGTCGTCGGATCAAAACAATAGACATCCAAGGTTAAAAAATGGAAAGAAAATGCAGCGGAGAAGGGTGGTAAAGCGGAAAATTGCTGGTGGTATTCGCGTAGCTCTGAGGTGGTTTTGAACTCTCTCCAAAAAAACGCGATATGCTTCGCCGATTGAAACGCGTCCCTTAGAAAACCACTTTTTTCGTGTTTTTTCTTAGCGTTAAACCCCGGATGAAAAAAAAGTGCGAAACTGACTGTGATCTGTCGGATGAGGGACAACAGATCCAATGGTGTGGATCGCATGCGATGGAGGGCAAGATGCACAGGCAGAAAGGCAGGTGGAGTTAAATGGTGGTTTAGATCCTGACCGTTGGATCTTGGGAATGGACGGTCGAGATCTATTGATGGGGAGAAATGAAAAGGGCGAAGTGCGAAGAGCGGAAGCAATGTGGACCGTCCAATCGGAGAAGATCAACGATGGAGATCTGATCGCAGGATCGCAATCGGCGGGAGGAAAAAACGAAGTGACAATGGAATGCGTCGATGCGATTAAGCGCAGGTCGTTAGATCTAAGAGAGATCAACGGTGGAGATTTAATCCACGGGTGCGATGGTAAGGGCCTTGGGGCGGAGCGCGATCCAATCTGAGCCGTCGGTTATTGTGGATTCAACGGATGAGATTTCATCGGGGGATCGGCATCGGAGGCGAAAAGAAGAAAGGCTAAAGGGAAGAGTTGCGATGCGATGAGCCGATGGCCATCAATCTGAAGAGATCAACGACCCAAATTTGTTTTAAAACATATCGTCGGGTTTTATAAAAAAAAAAGGAAAATAAGGTTCGGGAAGGTTTTTTTAGTGTTTTTAGTGCCTAATTGTGGGGCTATTGTTTTGTGAAGAAGGCGAGGAGATCAGGGGTTAAAAAGAAAGGGGCTTAATCGCATCGGAGTTTTTTGAAAGTAAAAGGAAAATAAGGAAATAAGAAAACCCCGATTGCAATTGCGTGATGGGGGTTAGCTCTAGGTTATGGCTCCAGGTCTTATGCGGAGAAAAGGAGCTGGGGCTAAGGCCAAAGGGGCTTAAGGCCTTAATAGAGAAATGGGTTTTTTAGGCCAAAATGAAGGTTTTTCAAGGCTTTTTTGGCTTTCGGTAGAAGGGAAAAAATGGGTTTTTAAACCTAAAAAAGGAATTTTCACAGGTTTAAAGGGATTTTTGGAGGTTTTTAAAGGGGAATGGAAGTTTAAAAGGTGAAAAGAAATTTTTATGAAAAAATGATAAAAATGAGTGAAAGGGGGAGTTTTTAAGCAGACTTTCTCTTGGTAAGCAGCAAGGTTCTTTAGGAGTAATAATGGAACAGCAGTGAAGACTAACTCAGAGGTAAAAGATCATCATAAGACTTTAAGAACTAACAATTTGGTCATGAATTGTTTCTTAAAGGCTAAAAAAAATATTTTAGCCACCATTTGATAGGACAAATTTTTATAGGTGGCTAACAGGTAAAAGTACCTTTTTCATGACCCAACAACAGTAATGAAGAAGCACAACATCAATTTGGAGAACTCTTTAACTTAATCTTCAGGAATGGCACTTTCTACTTGTGGTTTTCAAGCATCAAGATCTAGTTATGCATTGAATGTATCTTCTTCTTGTCATTCTCATGAGTAGGTCATTGATTCTGGAACCTCTTACCACATGGCCAAAAAGAAAGCCATTTTTCTTCTTTAAATGATTGTAACACCAAAAATATTTATGTTGGTGAATATAGATCTCTTAGTGTTGTAGGGTTTGGAACTATTCATCTAGATAATGGTTAGTTTAATGATGTATTATGTGTTGCTACCCTGTCTTGCAACCTTGTATCTGTTTATCAAATAACTCATTCAGGTGAAGGGAAAACAATATAATTCTCACCTCATGATGTTGTAATTAAGGACCTCAAATATCCTAGAAATATTTTAGCTACTGGCATTGCTGATGATTCCACAAGGTTGTATAAGTTTGACAACTTTGGGTCATCATGTCTTCCCTCCATTTTTGTTGCTCATAATGATGAAGTGAGAAAACTGTGGCATGAGCCATTTGGTCACTTAAACTATCTCTCTCTTCAAACTCTATGTAAAGAAAATATGGTGACAGGCGTTCCTATGGTATCTTTCCAAGATGGTGTTTGTTCCAGATGTGTACTTGGAAAACATCATTGGGATAGTTTTGACAAACGTGCTTCTTAGCACGCTTCATCCACTTTGTAGCTTGTGCGCAATGATTTATGTGGTCCACTTCCAATTGTTTCTTTCTCTAGCTACAAGTACTTCTTAACTTTCATTGATGATTTTTCTAGAAACACTTGGGTATACTTCTTAAAACTCAAGAGTGAAGTTTTTAACATTTTCTTGGCCTTTTAGAAGTTTGTTGAGAAAAAATCTGGACATCACATTCTCAAGTAAAGATATGACAATGGAGGAGAATTGTTAACAACAAATCTATCCACTTTTGCAATGAGCATGGAATTCAATTGCAAAATATTGTTATGTATTCTCCAAAACAAAATGGTGTATCTAAAAGGAATAATAACACTCGAAAAGAAATGGCTAATTGTATGCTTCAATCTAAAGGACTTGATAATAATTTTTGGGAAGAAGCAATTAACTGTGCAAATTACATAGTAATTCGCAATCCTACTAAGGTTTTAAGGAATATAACTCCAGAATAAGCCTGGAACTTAATCAAACTAGATGTAAGTCACTTTCGTGTTTTTGGAAGTGAAGCTTAGGTCCATATTCCATATGTGAAACATAAAGCCTTAGAAACTAAGAGTGAAAAATGTATTTTTGTTGGATATTCTGAAGATGTCAAAGGATATAGACTTCTTCAACCAAAATCCAAAAATTTAATCATTATAAGAGATGTAAAATTTTATGAAAATATATCGGCCTACGAGCCTAGTTCGGTGGGTGTGCCACCTTTGGCCTGCGAGCCTGATTCAACATATGTGCCACCTCTCTCTATCTCTTATATTTTTGACAACATTCCTTCTAGTTCAGATGATGACAGCGAGGATGAAAATACTCCTCCACCTCCTCAAGATCTTCCTTTAGCTCCACAACTTCCAAGATGGGTCCACTCTACTCGGGATGCAGTAGCTTCTCTTATAGGTGATCCTGCAGATCAACGTCATACATGTTCTCTGTTCGAAAGAGCCTCTTCCTTATTGGCTCAAGTTCCAAAAAATCATGATCCAGAGACCTTTGAAGAATCTTTAGGTCATCTAGATTGGGATGCAACTATGAATGAAGAATATCGATCCTTATTGGAAAAATATACTTGGGATCTTGTTCCTCTATCAAAGGGAAGAAAAATTATCACATGAAAATGGGTTTATAGAACAAAGTTTTGGCAAGATGGAAAAGTGGATAAACATACAACTCGTCTTGTTGCTAAAGGTTTTTCACAAGTTGAAGGCATTGACTATACTGAAACCTTATCCCCTGTTGCCAAAATGAATTCTATCCGCCTTGTTATTTCCCTTGCTGCCTCCTTTAAATGGGAAGTCCATCAGATGGATGTTAAATATGCCTTCTTACATGGGGATTTTCATGAATAAATATACATGTAACAACCCCCTGGATTTATCCAAAACAACTATAGCCTTGTTTCTCACCTTAAGAAGTCTCTCTATGGTCTCAAACAAGCTCCTCAGGCTTGGTATGCCAAAATGGATAGCTTTCTCTTAGATAATGGCTTTTCTAGATGTCATTCTGACAACACTGTCTACACCAAGAAAGTGGGTAAGTCCTTAATCATCCTTGTTCTTTATGTTGATGATCCTATCCTTACTGGTAGTGATCCCAACCATATAAACCATACGAAGTCTAGCCTCAAAAATAATTTTGAAATGATAGACTTAGGACACTTGCATTATTTCCTTGGTCTTCAAGTCTTGCAATCCAAAGAAGGTATTACCCTTTCTGAGTCCAAGTATACCTTTTATCTTCTATGCCCCTTTCACATGGAATAATGTAAGCCAACCCCTTCTCCCTTTTAGTCTAGATTCAACCTTTCAGTCACTTGTACTTCCCCTAAAGTTGATGCTACTTTATACCGTCAACTTGTTGATAAACTATTGTATCTAACCCATACCCGTCCTAACCTTTCCTTTTCCATTTGTCTTGTTGCTTGGCTTATGCACCAACCTCAGTAAAGTAACTAGAAAGCAGCTAAAATAATACTTTGATATATTTTAGGTACAGTTCAGTTCAAGATTCATCACAATGCAGGAGCATCTCCATTGTTGATTGGTTTCACTATTTCTGAGTAGGATGGTGACCTTGATGATCGAAAGTCTACTACAGGTTATGTATTCACTCTTGGTTCACGACCTATTACATGGTCTTGTAAGAAAAAAAGTGCCATCTCTCTTTCTTCGGTAGAAGTAGAGTATTATGGTGCAGTTAAAGCCAACAATAAATCCCTGTGGCTTCGTCAGATCCTATATGAATTTGGTCTTCATCAGCAACATTCAACTACACGTTGGTGTGATAATCAAAGTTCCATTCATTTATCTAGATATCTAGTTCAGCATCAATGCATGAAACACATTGAGCTACACATACACTTCATCAGAAATTTCATTCATGATCGTGCTCTTGAAGTGTAGTATTGTCGAACCAATAATCAAGTTATTGATATCTTTACAAAGGCTCTCACATAAATGAAGTGTCATCTTTGTAAATCCTTCAATCCTATCCCAAGTCGTTCTTAAGGGGGGATGCTAGCATATTTTGACACATAGGAAATAGTGTCCTATTTTGTCACCTTTGTAAATCATTCAATCCTATCCCAAGTTTTTCTTAAGGGGGGATGTTAGGATATTCTGACACATAGGAAATAATTAAGTATAACTTGGTCTAGCATAGAGTTAGGTAAAGTGTGTTTCTTTACTATGTACATTTGTAACTTATAATCCGATGGTCATGATATGTAGTGATCTGAAGGTTCATTCTATCCTCGGCATCACCGACACTTGATCTGTGGCTAAGCACCCAATTGGTCCATGCTCTCTATTTGAAAATCATGGAGGGTCATTTGTCTGGTAACCGTTTATGAGAGAAGCTTGTGTAAATTTTCTTTCTTTATATTAATAAATTTTCTTAAGTTGTTGCATTGGCTCAGGTCGTGGACTGTTTCCCTATTTGAGGGTTTTAACCACGTCAAATATTGGTGTACTGATCTGTGATCTATTTGTGAGCGGTGACCTTTGGTGTTTGATCTAAGTAAATTACCCTGTAAATTCTTACACGGTGGACCAGGGTATGGGTCAAAGTCTGAATTTTTATTATTATATGGTGGGCATACATATATTATGGTTTTGAAATATAAACTTATTACAAAGGTTGAGCATATAATGTTTTCGGTGCAAAATTTATTCCCAGCGAAAGGGCGGAGGTCGGGGCTCGACCCCACGACCTCCCCCACACCAACCACCACAACTACCAATAGAACACTACGCTGAGACTTAATATGTTATGCATGTGGATATTATTTATATTAATGTTGTTTATCCGGCGGGGGTAAGGAGGGGTCCAGCCCCCTCACCACAAGACCATGTACGAAGACCACAGGGAGCGTGTATTGCTAATGGCTCGGGATTAAAGTTAATGTGGGTTTATTTAAACCCATAATCCAATGTTAAGCGCTAATCCTTCATTTAAATTCGGATTTGGTTAAGGAGTGTGTTTAACGCTAAACCAAGGTTTATCCCTAATTAGTCTCGCACTTAAATTAATTAAAATTTAGTTTAATTCGACGAAGAAAATGGCGGATCCTCCAAATTCGGCCCTGCCCCCAAATTTAGCGGCCCTAACTGGAGTTATCTCCGGATTTAGTGGGGTTTCCTAGGGTAAATTTGAGGAGGCCATAACTTTTACAAAATTCGACGAAATTGGAAGCAATATGAGTCTATTATGCATGATTTGGACATTCTGAACACATTGAAGCAGGTTTTAGGAGTAGTAGATGATTGTAAGCAGCACTTTTTTCACATTTTATCTAATATAGAGGCCCAAGACATGGAAGCTGGACCAAGGAGATGTAGCCCAGAAGGGGTGAAATCCTTCATCAAAACACTGTTTTAATGGATCATTTGATGGTTTGTTGTACATTTTACTGCTGTTGTTCAGCATTATGTTTTAATGATTAAATTTCTCATGAATTTAACATAAAACTAAATACATGTACCTAATTTACACTCACAAACACCTTAAGAACCTATGCACATGAAGTAAGTGATTAGAAAATTGTTTATAATTTTGAAGATGAAATTAGCACAAAAAAGCTAACATTCAGATTCAGATCAAGGTGGTATCAGAGCAAAGGTTAAAAATGTTATTTTCTTGATTTTCTTGATTTTGTGCAAGTAGGGTTTTAATGGTTGCAAATTTGTGATGCTTACAAGGTTAAAGTTGCAGAGAGGATAAGGGAAACTGTTGGTCGCTAGTACTGAGGTTAGGACCATAAGAAGGAGAGCCACAAGGGTACCATCTCCACCCAAATTTTCACTCATAGCTGCACTTGAAGCACCTCAAGTTTTATCTCTAGATGAGATTGAAGAGGTACAAGTTGCACCAGAGGTTGAGCTTGAATCCATAGCCATCATGTCACGTGTTGGAGATACTGAAGGTATTTCAGAAGAGGAAGCATACAAGAAGGCTTTCTATGAACTAACTGAAAGGGTTAGGATCCTCTTTGAAGAGAGGGACAAAAAGGATGAAGAGAAGGATTCAAAGGGTAGTAGAGAAAAGCCTCCTCCATCTCCACCATATTCATCATCATCCTCATCATCACCATCATCATCATCTTCCACTTACGCAACAAAAAATACCCATAATCACTCAAAAACTCCAAAAGGAAAAACTCCCGTACTCAAACTTGATGTCAAATTTTAGCTTCCAATGTATAATGGCGAGGTAATTGCAGAGAGGTTGGATAATTAGATTCATCCATTGGAGGTGTATTGAAAAATTCACAACCTTCAAGGAGATGACATAAAGATTCAATTGGCTTCCTTGAGGATGGAAGGATCAACACTTGTATGGTGGGAATAAATAACTCAAGAAGAGATTAATAACTATGGTAAGATCTCAATGTCTTGGTCAAGTTTTATTTCTACCATTAAAAAATAAATTTGATCCTCTAGCTTACATGCATAAAGCCATTATCGACTCGCAAAATTTTAGACAATTGAAAGGTCAAAGTGTGCAAGATTATACTCATGAATTTATGAAAATAACTCTTATTTTGGGTATCAATTTGTATTCTCAATCAAATTTATTAAAGTATATTGGGGGTTTGCACAGTTACCTAAGACACACTATTCTCATGTTCAATCCCACAAAATTAGATGAGGTTTGCGTTCAAGCCACACATTTAGAAGAAAGAGGGAAACTGAATGTAGATGAGAAAAGTGATAGTTTCCTTAAGTATGAGGGTAAAGAAAAGGGCAAATTTAATGGAAGAGGAAACATAAATAACTCTATTAAAAGAGAGAAATAGAAACTCACATGTAAACATTGTTTGAATAATGGCCATGATGAATACCATTGTTGGCAACTTCATCCAGAGTTGAAGCCAAACAAACCTGAAAGCCAAAGAAAAGGGGAAAATTGTTGCTATCATTGAACATGACTTATGTTCAGATTCAGGAGATGAAACCAAGATTACATCAATGGGTTTAAAAGGTAAGAACATAACAAGCACTATTTCTTCAAATTGTTCCAATGTCACTCAAGATGAAGATACGAGAATTGAACTCTTTCATATTAGATTCATTTCTAAACATACCAAGATAGACACACTTTTTGATAGTGATTCTCAAGCTAAATTTATTTCTGAAGACTTATTTAAGAAGCTAAACCTTGAAACTATTATATATACAAGAACTTATCCTTTAGGGTGAATATGCAAGAATGAAAACTTGCAGGTAACAAGAAATTGCATACTAAGTTTTTCCATCAATTCAATATTTCTTGATGAAGTTGAACTTGATGTGGTGTCACTTGAGATATCAGGTATTATTTTGGGAAGTCCTTATATTTATGATAGGAAAGCAATATTTCATCGCCATGAGAATACGTATCACTTGTTTAAAGATGGAATTGAGTATATAGTTAGAGTGCATAAGGAGAAGACAAGTTTGCCTCTTATACATGTAGGAGAAATGAATAGAATAGTGAATGCAAGTCAAAATTTGACTTTGTTAATGATCAAACATAGAGATGTTTTGAATGAGGCCTTTCAAAAAATATGCATTGAATGAACAATTTGGCTTCATTGAAGTTGCTTCTTCTTGTAATGAGATGTTTCGGGACTCTAATAGGTTGCCTTTGAAAGGAGGTAAACAATATGTGAAATATTTTCAGCAGTCAATATCAGTGTTGAGGAGCATTGGAAACAATATGCCGGTTCAAGAGAGAGCAAAGGTCAAAGAGAAAGCACCAAATAAATTTGACAAAGAAGGAAAAGGTTCCACAACTGCCTGTTTTTTGTTTCAAAATATTACATGGTAATGGAGAAAATACTTCGTCAAAATTCGACGCAAGTAAAAAGCAAGAGCAACTAAGAATTGCCATGACGACAATGTGTGAGGTGAGACAATTTTTAAGTTTCGTTTGATTAATGACCGAGGTGGGAACAAGTTTTTTTCTGCAAGAAAAGCTTGCTGCTTTGCAAATTCATGGAAATTGCAACATGACGGTGTCTACAATAGCAAGAGAGTGTCTCAAGAGTCAAGGAAAAAGCCTAGTTTCTATGAAAAGCTCAAGTTGATGAAAATGGGAAAATTTCAATGGATTGAGACTAGAAGGATGAGGGAATTGTACCCTCATCCACATGACCAGTAATCAAAGAGATTTTGGGGTCCAAAGGGCTTCTAGTGGGGAGGAATGATCAGGTGCTTAGTGTAAAGAAAAAAAATGGAAGTGCTCAGAATCAACTAGAAACTAAACAAAAGCGAATAGCTTGTCGCTAGGAATCTGGCGCAATTCGTTTCATCGAAAACCGACTCTGGATGAGGAAGATAGAGGTTGTTGTTCGTTTTCCTAAAAAAAAAAAAAAATTGCAGAAAGGAAAAAATGATGACATGAAAGCCTAGTTAGAAAAGAAAAGGATATTATTGGAATATTCCATCATTTTCACCCAATCACATTGTGACAAGTGTCACTGCAGGATTTGCTAGAAAGTTGGGTTAAGGTAGAATTTTTTTATAATCTCCTAAGGCTGAATTTCATATTTTAATGGTCGAATGAAATTTTATTATATGGTCGGATAGTCCAACCAGATTCGGACACGTGTTGCAGCTAGGGGTCGCCACGTGCCCCTTCTGGTGGACCAAGGGATGGGTCAAAGTCTGAATTTTTATTATTATATGGTGGGCATACATATATTATGGTTTTGAAACATCAAATTATTACAAAGGTAGGGCATATAATGTTTTTGGTTCAAAATTTATTACCAGTAGAAGGGCGGAGGTCGGGGCTCGACCCCGCAACCTGCCCCACACCAACCACCACAACGACCAACAAACCACTGCGATGAGAATTAACATGTTATGCATGCAGATTTTATTTATATTAATGTTGTTTATCTGGTGGGGGTAAAGAGGGGGCCAACCCCGCGGGCCAACCCCATCACCACATGACAACATGCGAAGACCATGGGAAGCGCGTATTGATAATGGTGCAGGATTAAAGTTAATGCGGGTTTATTTAAACCCATAATCCAATTTTAAGCGCTAATCCTTCATTTAAATTCAGATTTTTTTAAGGAGCACGTTTAGTGCTAAACCAAGGTTTATCCCTAATTAATATCACACTTAAATTAATTAAACTTGAGTTTAATTTGGTGGGGAAAATGGCGGATCCCCCAATTCAGCGCTATCCCCAAGTTTAGCGGCCCTAACTGGAGTTATCTCCAAATTTAGTGGGGTTTCCTAGGCCAGAATTGAGGAGGCCATAACTTTTGCAAAAATTGACCAAATTGGAAGAAAGAAGATTCTATTCTGGATGATTTGGACATTCTGAACACATTGAAGTGGGTTTCAGGAGTAGTAGATGATTGTAAACAACATGTTGGAAATATTGTCATTGATGGCAAAGGATTTGGCAAAGGTCAGTAGAAAAGAACAGAGGACGAACAGAAGGAGCAGAGACAGAATGGGAAGAGTACAAAGGCGCAGCAGAATTTTGGTGAACATCAACACGCATTCAAGAAGGATGGGAGAAATTTAAGGATGAATTAATTGTCATGGGCCGCAACCACAAATTGCAGAGGAGAGTTTTTTATGGTGTGAGCAGAGTCATCTTTACAGTGGAACGAAGCTATTCCCGTAAATCTAATTTACGGAGGAGCAAAGTTATTCAAGACAGTCAATTCGGGATTTAAGCCTTCAACAACCAAGCATGAAGAAAATTTATGAAAGTGTGATTAAACAGCGGAAAGACTTTAAATCTTTGAATGTGGCAGGACAAGTGGTCCCTACCACTTGAGCGCAAATCGCAAGAGCGCAAGTTTACAGATTCAGAAATTGCCCATCGTAAAATTCCCGTTTGCGATGTGCGATCAGCGCAAAATCGCAAAAGCGCATATTATAATCATCGCCCTCCGCCATCGCAAGTTCTGTTGTTTGCGATATGCGATCATCCCGCCATCGCAACATCACACGATCGCAATTTCACATTTCCGCCATATGGTATTTCCGCTGGTTGTAAGTTGCAATGTGGGCCCGGAATCGAAGATTGGGGTTTCAAATTGGTTTGGCACAATTATTAATACAAAGAGATTGAGATTTATGGCTGTTCCGCTTGCGGAACTCACCACATCAGCAAGACACTTGCATATGGAAATGCATTGGATATTGTTTATAAAATCCGAAGGGTTAAACGTTGGGTTAAAGGCTTGGCGCACATAGATAATTTGAATTTCCTCGTTTAAATGAAATAAATTAAAAAGAATTTGAAGAGCCCCGGGGATAAACTAAAGGGAATATTGACAAAGGAATACCATTAGCGGTTGAGTAGTCTTAGACTCATGGTATTGAGAAAGGCGAGAACTATATAAAGGGCAAAGATCATTATTCGAAAGTGACAGTGGTGAGAGAGCCTAGTGCGGAAAAAGAGTGAATTCTTCTAAGGAATATCTGCATGGACAGACGACGTGCTTAACTGATAATTTTGAGTCCATGTAGCACCCATCGAAAGAATGAATCTGGGATTCACTAAATAGAATACTCAATGAAGAGCTAACGTATGTCTGTTGAAGAATTTTTATCCAGAAAGTCAAACGGGATGTCAAATGCATACATTTTCTAAAGTCTGGAGTTGCGGCTGTGTGATCCAGTCTGAAAATTGATGAAACGAGGTCCACAGTGGTGCTGAAGGTCGAAGCTTTCAGTCAGGGGGTTGTAGCTCCCTTCCAGGAGAGGCTGGTAAACGAGAGAAGGTTGTAGCCTTTCTGCAGGTGGGTGCCTGCGTGCTAGTATGAGTCCGCACTAGCATAAATTGTAAATGGTTTTCTCTATAATAAAATATTGAAGACTAAGATTACAACAGCGGTGTTTTTCTCTAGGAGTGGGGGGGGGGATAAATCCTAGTGTCCATAATGTGAGTTTCATAGATGGTCTAGTTTGTTCTATTGTTTGTTCATTCTTAATGCTTATCGATGCAATGCTCTAAGTAAAAACATAATAAGATATCTGGACATACATGTTGGATGCAATAATGTAACATATGGTTTTGAGAGAAAGAAAAGAATAATTTTTCAGCCCTAAATACTGATTCACCCCCCCCTCTCAGTATTTTTTCCAACAATTGGAATCAGAGCAGGTCCTTTTGAAAAGGCTTAGCCGCTAGAAGGAAGATCAAGAAAAATGAGCAATCAAGATGGAATAGCATCTATCAGGCCTCCGCGCTTTAACGGAAACAATTTAATCTTCTGGAAAACAAGGATGAGATCCTATCTTCAGTCTCTGGGAGCAGAGGTATGGGCAATTGTTGAACAAGGATATCAATATCCAGCTACAGTACCAATGGATCCAACGAAAAGAAAGAATTATGAAACAAATGCAAAGGTGACGGTCAATGCTTTATTAGGAAGTCTAACTGAATCAGAATTTGTCAAAGTCATGCAGCTGAATACAGCAAAGGCAATATGGGACAAAATCATTCTGAGCTATGAAGGTGATGCAAAGGTAAAAAGTGCTAAACTTCAAACTCTCAGAATTCAATATGATAATCTTAAAATGCTTAATGAAGAAAGCATTGCAAATTTCTTTCTACGTCTGGATGATATTGTAAATCGCATGAGAAATCTGGGAGAAACAATTACTGATTCCACTTTGGTTGAGAAAATTTTAAGATCTCTAACAACGAAATTTGAGTCAAAAGTTTCAGCTCTTGAAGAAAAGCAGGATCTTCAAAATCTTACTGTGGTACAACTTCATGGCATACTAACTGCATATGAAATGAGAAGAGGAGGACCATCTGAAGTCAAAGAAGCAGTCTTTAGAACTTCTACAAAAGGAAAGGAAGTACAAATAATAGAAGGATCACGATATATCTTAGAAGAAGATGAGATAAACTTCGTAAAGAAACTTCAACTTGGCACAGGACGATTCAGAGGTAAGCTTCCTTTCAAATGTTTTGATTGTGGAAGAGTTGGTCATTATGCTGCTAAGTGTACTTATAAAGAAACACATAAAAAGGGAAAGGAAGTAGCAAGAAGGATTAAGAATCATTTTAGCTCTAAAAGGAGTTACTATACTCATGAAGATAGTGATGGGTTATCTGATAGTGAGGAAGAAGGTGAACAAGATCTGAGACTTCTCATGGCATTTGAAAATGAATCTCGAGAAGAAGAGGATACTTTTGTGGACGCTCTAGAAGACAGTGATTTTCTTAATGAAAACAATAAACTCAAAATTTGCTTAGAAGAGAGAAAAATAATCATAGAAACTCTGAAAAATCAGCTTGAAGATAAAGAGAAACACAATGAGAAATTAGAATGTGAAGTAGTAGATCTAAGAAAAGAACTTGGGAAAGTAAAGACTCTGAATCTTAGATTTGCTAAAGGGTCTGAAACCTTAGATGAGATTATCAAGGTACAACGTTCTCCTTTTATAAAGACAGGTCTTGGATATATTGGAGAGTCTTCTCAGGCATCAACACCAAATTATCTAAAAGCAGTTACAGCTGGTTTACAACATGCTGCCACTCAGCAAGGGAATAAAGAATATTTACAGGTAAAGAATGATCATTTCAATTCAAAAAACACTAACAGAAATGTCTTTCAAAGAAACACTAATCAACAGATGAATTCATTTAGAAGATCTTATAATCGCAGAAATTTCTTCTTCAATGGACAATGTTTCTCATGTCACAATTTTGGTCATAAAGCTAGTCAATGTGTAGCATATAAAACTATTATGACAAGAGAAGCAAGAAAGAAAAGGACTGATATTGAAGCAAAGAAGAATACTTATAACAACTTTTCTCCTCTTCAAGATAAAGTTGAATGCACTTATTGCAATAACTTTGGCCATGAAGAATCTGAATGCAGGAGCAAAGTTCAGCCAAAATAACATGTTTCTTCAAGATCCAAAGTATGGAAAAAGAAGGAGTTACAGGTTGAAAATTGTGGCATAGCGTTATTTGCAGAAGATGAAGAGAACCAATGGTACATTGATAGTAGATGCTCAAGACACATGACAGGTGATAAAGACAAACTTCTTGCATATAGTGCTCTAGAAAAGGAGAAGAATGTTACATTTGGAAATGATACTCCTGCGGTAATTAAAGGAAAAGGGTCTGTCTTCCTAAAGGATAAGGTGAAAGCTAATGAATTCATGTATGTGGATGGATTAAAGCATAACTTGTTAAGTGTAAGTCAAATGTGTGATCAAGGAACTGAAGTTGTCTTTAGTTCAAAAGAATGTGTGGTACGTGATCTTGATACATGTAAAGCAATTATAAAAGGAAAAAGAACTCCAAACAACTTGTATATATTGAAGAACCCCAAAGAACAATGTTACTTGAGTAAATCTTCAGAAAATTGGCTATGGCATAGAAGGTTGGGGCATCTGAGCTTCTCTAAAATCAACAAATCAAGCAGACTTAAAGCTGTTTGTGATCTTCCCAATATTACCCTACCTAAAAATATCATATGCAAATCCTGCCAATTCGGCAAGCAAACCAGGGTACAATTTAATGCCAAGGAAGGATCATCAAGTAAGCCTCTTGAACTCATTCATACTGACATATGTGGACCTATGAGGAAAAATTCACCCCGTGGTGAAGAATACTATATCTTATTCATTGATGATTTCTCTAGAATGTGTTGGATTGGGCTGCTTAAACACAAAGATGAAGCATTTGAGAAATTTCAGATTTTCAAAGCACTAGTGGAGAATGAGTTAGAATTAAAAATCAAGTGTCTTAGATCTGATCGAGGAGGAGAATATACATCCAAAGAATTTCTTGAATTTTGTGAACAACACGGCATAAAAAGAAAGTTCTCTGTAGCCGGCACTCCACAACAGAATGGTGTTGCAGAGAGAATGAACAGAACAATTCAACAAATGGCTAGAGCTATGCTTGATGATTTTGGAACACCTGACACATTTTGGGGAGAAGCAGCACATACCGCAGCAAACATCCTCAACAAAGCACATATTCGTGTAAATAGTGATAAAACTCCATATGAACTCTGGTATGGTAATACTCCCACTATAAAGCATTTTAGAATTTTTGGGAGCAAATGCTTTATCAAAAATAATGATGAAAAACTTGGAAAGTTTGAACCCAAAGCTGATGAAGGAATTTTTCTTGGTTACTCCTCTAGGAGTAAGGCATATAAATGTTACAATAAAAGACGTCGAAAGATTGTTGAATGTATTGATGTTGTTGTTGATGAGTCTATTGCAGCCCCAAAAGAAGAAAAGCAAACAACAGATGAAGATGATGAAGACACATATCCTCCTACATCAAACATTAATGATACAAACAGTACACCCAGTGAAGGACCTGAAGAAGAGTTGTCTGAAAAGGCTCCATCTAGATATGTTCAAAAGAATCATCCAAAATCTCAAATTTTGGGAGAAAAGGAATCATGAGTACAAACAAGAAGGACTCTTGTGGAATCTTCTAGCAATCTGGCATTTCTGTCCACGGTTGAACCTCACAATGTCAGTCAAGCAAGCAAAGATGAATGTTGGATTCAAGCCATGAATGAAGAGCTTGAACAAATTGAAAAAAATCACACTTGGGAGTTAGTACCAAGGCCTCATGACAAAAATGTCATTGGAACTAAATGGATATTCAAAAACAAGTTAAATGAGAATGGGGATATTATAAGAAATAAAGCTAGAATTGTGTGCAAAGGGTATGCTCAACAAGAAGGTATAGACTTTGAAGAAACCTTTGCTCCTGTAGCCAGACTTGAAGCCATAAGAATGTTTCTTGTGTTTTCAAGCTTCCAACAAATCAAAGTTTATCAAATGGATGTTAAATCTTCTTTTCTGAATGGTGATTTAGAAGAAGAAGTTTATATAGAACAGCCAGAAGGATTCATTTTGGGAAATGATGAAAAACTTGCGTGTAAACTTAAAAAGGCTCTATATGGTCTCAAACAAGCCCCAAGGGCATGGTATTATCGTCTTGAAAAATATCTTCATCAACAAGGATTTTCAAAGGGGTCTGCTGATAGCAATTTGTACACAAAAATTGAAAATGAAAAACTGTTGATTGTGGTTGTATATGTCGATGATATCATTTTTGGAAGTAATAAAGAGTCTATGAGTCAGAAATTTGCTTCTGATATGCAGCAAGAATTTGAAATGTCTCGGGGAACTAACATTTTTTCTTGGCCTGCAAGTGCAACAAGCAACAAATGGTATATTCTTATCATAAGCAAAGTATCTCAAGCAAATCCTGAAGAAGTATGGCATGGAAGATTGCAAACCTGTAAGTACACCAATGATAACCAGATGCAATCTCAGTTCTAATGATGATTCCCCCACCGTAAATCAACCAGAATATAGATCTATGATAGGAAGTCTACTTTATCTCACTGGGACAAGACCAGACATCATGCATGCAGTTGGGATTGTTGGACAATTTCAAGCCAATCCAAAAGAATCTCATCTTCAGGCTGTGAAAAGAATATTCAAATATCTACAGGGAACTCAAGACTTTGGACTATGGTATCCAAAGAATGCTGATCTCACTCTTCATGCATACACTGATGCAGATTGGGCTGGAAGTGTTGATGATCGAAAAAGCACTAGTGGTGGTGCATTCTTTATGGGGCCCCGGTTAGTATCTTGGTTCAGTAAGAAGCAAAGCTCTATTGCCTTATCTACAACATAAGCAGAATATGTGGCTGCCGCATCATGTTGCACTCAACTTCTTTGGATGATGCAAACACTACAAGACTTTCAAATCAAATGCACATCTCCTATATCCATTATGTGTGATAACACAAGTGGCATCAGTATCTCAAAGAATCCTGTTATGCATTCCAAGAGCAAGCATATTCCCATCAAATATCACTTCTTACGTGAACAAGTGCTTGAACAAAAGGTGAAGTTGGAGTATGTTCCCTCCAAAGAACAAGTTGCTGATATATTTACCAAACCTTTACCCAGGAAAGCGTTCGAATATCTCAGAGAAAAGCTGGGAGTAGTCTTTGCTATGCAGAAGATCAGATCTGCTTAAAATTCAGAATATTTAATGGGGTACGCTCCTGTTGAAGAATGCAATCTGCCAATACTATGTTCAATAATGCAGCATGCTCTCAGGGGGAGCATGGTAGTACAAAAGATCTTAATCAACCCTTTGCCATTGATGTCAAAGGGGGAGGACACGAATAGAAGAGTATTAGAAAGGAAGAGTATTGCCATCAATGCCAAAGGGGGATATTGTTGGAAATATTGTCATTGATGGCAAAGGATTTGGCAAAGGTCAGTAGAAAAGAACAGAGGACGAATAGAAGGAGCAGAGACAGAATGGGAAGAGTACAAAGGCGCAGCAGAATTTTGGTGAACATCAACACGCATTCAAGAAGGATGGGAGAAATGTAAGGATGAATTAATTGTCATGGGCCGCAGCCACAAATTGCAGAGGAGAGTTGTTTATGGTGTGAGCAGAGTCGTCTTTACAGTGGAACGAAGCTATTCCCGTAAATCTAATTTACGAAGGAGCACAGTTATTCAAGACAATCAATTTGGGATTTAAGCCTTCAACAACCAAGCATGAAGAAAATTTATGAAAGTATGATTAAACAACGGAAAGACTTTAAATCTTTGAATGTGGCAGGACAAGTGGTCCCTACCACTTGAGCGCAAATTGCAAGAGCGCAAGTTTACAGATTCAGAAATTGCCCATCGCAAAATTCCCATTTGCGATGTGCGATCAGCGCAAAATCGCAAAAGCGCATATTATAATCATCGCCCTCTGCCATCGCAAGTTCTGTTGTTTGCGATATGCGATCATCGCGCCATCGCGCCATCGCAACATCACACGATCGCAATTTCGCATTTCCGCCATATGGTATTTCCGCCGGTTGTAAGTTGCAATGTGGGCCCGGAATCGAAGATTGGGGTTTCAAATTGGTTTGGCACAATTATTAATACAAAGCGATTGAGATGTATGGCTGTTCCGCTTGCGAAACTCACCACATCAACAAGACACTTGCATATGGAAATTCATGGGATATTGTTTATAAAATCCGAAGGGTTAAACGTTGGGTTAAAGGCTTGGCGCACATAGATAATTTGAATTTCCTCGTTTAAATGAAATAAATTAAAAATAATTTGAAGAGCCTCGGGGATAAACTAAAGGGAATATTGAAAAAGGAATACCATTAGCGGTTGAGTAGTCTTAGACTCATGGTATTGAGAAAGGCGAGAACTATATAAAGGGCAAAGATCATTATTCGAAAGTGACAGTGGTGAGAGAGCCTAGCGCGGAAAAAGAGCGAATTCTTCTAAGGAATATCTGCATGGACAGACGACGTGCTTAACTGATAATTCTGAGTCCATGTAGCACCCATCGAAAGAATGAATCTGGGATTCACTAAATAGAAGAATCAATGAAGAGCTAATGTATGTCTGTTGAAGAATTTTTATCCAGAAAGTCAAACGGGATGTCGAATGCATACATTTTCTAAAGTCTGGAGTTGTGGCTGTGTGATCCAATCTAAAAATTGATGAAACGAGGTCCACAGTGGTGCTGAAGGTCGAAGCTTTCAGTTAGGGGGTTGTAGCTCCCTTCCAGGAGAGGCTGGTAAACGAGAGAAGGTTGTAGCCTTTCTACAGGTGGGTGCCTGCGTGCTGGTATGAGTCTGCACCAGCATAAATTGTAAATGGTTTTCTCTATAATAAAATATTGAAGACTAAGATTACAGCAGCGGTGGTTTTCTCCCGAATTGGGTTTCCACCTTAAATCCTGGTGTCCATATGTGTTGTTCATGATTATAGTTTGTTCTATTGTTTCTGTTCATTCTTAATGCTAATCTGATGCATTTCTCTAAGTAAAAGCATAATAAGATATCTGGACATACACGTTGAATGCAGTACTGTAACATATGGTTGTTTTGAAAGAAAAGGAAAGAAAATTGTTCAGCCTAAAATACTGATTCACCCCCGCTCTCAGTATTTTTCCCAACACAACACATTTTTCACATTTGAGATAATACAGAGGCCCAAGCCATGGAATCTGGACCAAGGAGATGTAGTTGAGGTGGGGCGAACTCCTTCATTAAAACACTATGTTAATGCATCAGTTGATGGTTTGTTGTACATTTTATTTTTTTTGTTCATCATTATGTTTTAATGTTTAAATTTCTCATGAATTTAACATAAATCTCAATACATTTACATGTTTTAGACTCACAAACACCTCAAGAAAACTATGCACATGAAGCAAGTGATTAGAAAATTATTTATAATTTCGAAGATGAAATTAACACATCAAAACTAACATTTAGATTCATATCACATTGTTTCCTTGGGTAATTAGCCCATATTAATCAGGGAAATCCCCATCCAATACTGTATCGATGGTCCTCACTGAGGGGGAAATTGATGAGATCGACGATAAGGTGTTGAACATCACTGAAGATGTATGGGGAAAGATAGAGGATCAATACAAGGTTGTATTGACAAAGGTGAAGAAGGGCATGCAAGAGCTTAAGGTGCTCGCACAAACAATGAGACCACAGGAACAACCAATAATTCAAGTGAGCTAGCAAGAGCAACTAGTACGCCTATTGGACACTTTGAATGTTCGAGTTTTGCAGGTACCTCGAGGAGCATTGTACTTTGAAGCTGTATAGGATCGAGAGCGAGCAAAGAAGTGGGACAAAATTAACTTGAATCTTGTTGTGTTTCCCATCCAGACACTCCCTGACTTCGACTAAGGTGTCACGGACGAACTGAAGGTGTGAGAACAACGTGCCTTGCAGATAACTGACGAAGTAAGACGAGGCAACAAAAATATCATGAAGGAAATCAATCAAATTATCAAGGAGAGGGATTAGGAGTGATAGTAACACACATAGCTAAAGTATGTCATAGGCCAGACTTATAGCGATATTTTGGACATCAAGGTCCGCACAGAAGAAACCCCAACAAAGAAGGCTGCGAAGCTCGCCCTCGCAATTAAGGAGAACAAGAACAACATGGAAAAGGTCAAGTTTGAGTACCAAATGTAGATCACTAAGCTGTAAATGAGGCTGCAGCCGACCACACCACCAAAGGTATGTGAGAAAAGGGAAGCAGATCTTAAAACCGCATTAGAAGGAATCTCCACCACAGTGAAGGAATGTGGAAAGTTTCTAGATGACATAATGGAAATTTGGACCTCCTTGTAGGAGGATCTGAACATCAAAAATATTGAGCAGGAGGTACTACAAAATCAGAAGCATTTGGATGAGATCCGGGTCACTACGAGTACTTTAGCACCCAAGCAGCAACTCGCTCGCATCACAAAAGGGAAAATTATTCAGAACCAGATCAAGGATTTGAGTAGGAAGGAGAATTTGATTACAACTAGGACACAACCATGGCAAGATGAATCCATTCAATTGTCTCATTAATTTGATGAGAAGATGAAAGAGATGCGAAAGAAGTAGAAATACGTGCTTCAGAAGATCGTCAGGCCAACATCAAAAAAGCTGCTAGAGGAAGTGCACCAAGAAGAGAAGCAGTTTGCATAAATGATTCAACCTCTGAGTACATCCTACACCAGCATCGCAGAGAAGGTTCGGGGTGCACCAACTGAGTGACTCCGGATGAGTCACATGTGAGTTTTGGGGGCCTATTGGGCATGGCCCAACTTGGTCCATTTTCGGACAAAAGACTCTGCAACTCAAGGAGAGGAGTGTGTATTTCAGCAAAGGTAAATTAACCATGCAGAGTTTAGGGGCTTTGGGGTGGGTCAAAGCCCCTCATTTTGTAAAGGGAACGAGTTTATTTTGTTAGTTTTGAGTCTGCCCATGGTATTGTTGGAAATATGATGCAGAGTGTTGTCCTTGATGGCAACCCACTAAATGAAGATGAAGACATAATATTGTTGGCATGTGTTGTCCTTGATGGCAATACACTTGATGAAGCTATTATTGGCTTGATGGACTTGGTAAATGATGTAAATCTGATGTGATATGTTGTTGAGTGTTGTCCTTGAAAGGCAACCCACTTGATGAAGATGATGAAAACTTACTTGATGAAGTTGTGCTTAAGAGAATGTGTTCCTGATGAAGAAAATATGATGTTTCTACAGTGTGTACAGAAGGCTATGAAGAAAGGATTTCAGAATGTACTCAAAGTATGATGAAAAAGAGTATGTCTCTTGGTATACGTGGATTGGCCTAGGGGAAGTCGCGTATGCACGCGGAAAATAACGTGCCAAGTCGCGTATGGGCTAAAGCGCTCAAAAAGTGCAAAACCAAGGGTAACCAACATGGTATTGACCCATGGTATTGGGTAATGATCCGCCTAATTGACCCCGTCCGGGTTGTTTTGGGATCATGGTATTATTTTGGCCCATGGTATTGAAAAAAGGGGCTCATGGTATTGAAAAAGGATAAACATATATAAGGAGAAGAATTTCATTGTGCAAATCATGTGTGTGGGTGCAAGATGTCTGAGCTTGAATGAATACTTCTCTCTGAAGTATATCTGAATGGAAAGGGTTACACTTGAATGATAAATCTGAATGTATGATGCACCAATGATGAAGAAGGGGATCTAGATCTGAATTTCTCTTGTATTTGCTAGATTTGATTATGGAAGGCTTAGATCTGTGATGAGGCGAGCATCCAGGCGAACATCTGTCTGAAGCAAAAGGGTAGATCTGAACTGAATATCTGATCTGATGAAGTATGCTGCTCTGTAATGATTGAAGATCTATACGCTACTTCGCCGCGGAGGAAGCGCGTATATACGCAGCTTCAACGAAGAGAAAGCGCGTATGCGCAATAAAATATACACTGAGGTATACGCTGGTTTGTGTGGACGGAAGCGCGTATATACGCGACATCAGTAAAGGGAAAGCGCGTATGCAATCTAGGGTTTGCTGAAGCAAGGGGTATGAAATATCTGATCTGTTCTGCTGTGTTTCTGCTATCTGATCTGTGTTGATATGTATCTGTTGGTGATGTATGTTTGTACTTAAAAGTATGGAAAGGGTCCAGTGTGAAAATATGATGAAAGGTGGCCTGCAAGTGTTGTTCTATTGAAGTTGTTGGATCCAGTGTGAAAATTGATGAAACGTGGTCCAAGGTGGTGCTGAAGGTTGTAGCCTTCAGTCAGGGGGTTGTAGCTCCCTTCCAGGTGAGGCCGGTAAACGAGATCAGGGGGTCGTAGCTCCCTTCCAGGAGAGGCTGGTAAACGAGTCAGGGGGTCGTAGCTCCCTTCCAGGAGAGGCTGGTAAACGAGCGCAGGTGGGTGCCTGCGTGCTGGTCAAGTCTGCGCCAGCACATATGTTGTAAGATGTTTTCTCTATAATAAAATATTGAAGGCTGAGCAACTGCAGCGATGGTTTTCTCCCGATTTGGGTTTCCACCTAAAAATCCTGGTGTTCATGTATGATGCTTTGTGTGATGGTTTATTCTGTTCTTACTGCACATGTTTACTGTTTATTGAACATCTGATGAATGAATGATGGAATAATATAAGTGAAGATTTAATGACAGATCTAGATCTCCGTGTATACGCTAGTTTCATAAAGGGGATCCGCGTATATACGCTAGTTTACTGAAGGAAAGTAGCGTATGGGTTTTAAGGAATGAAAAAGTAAAAGGTTTTGATTATGCAGTAAATACTGATTCACCCCCCCCCCTCTCAGTATTTTTCCCAACAATTGGTATCAGAGCAGGTCCTTGTGCAGAAGCTTGATCGCTTAAAGGAGATCCGTCGCAATGGGAAGTCAAGAAGGAGTAATGTCTATAAAGCCACCTCTATTCAATGGAAGCACTCTGATATTCTGGAAGGTACGTACAAAAGCATATCTGCAAAGTCTTGGTGCAGATGTATGGGCAATCGTGGAAGAAGGTTATCAATACCCGGCAAGTATTCCTACTGATGCAGCTGAAAGAAAGAAGTATGAACTCAATGCCAAAGCAGTGAATGTCTTATTGGGAAGCATGTCTGAATCAGAATTTGCTAAAGTGATGCAACTACATTCGGCAAAAGACATATGGGACAAAATCATTCTAAGCTATGAAGGAGACACAAAGGTAAAAAGTGCAAAACTCCAAACTCTTAGAATTGGATATGAAAATTTGAAGATGCATAGTGATGAAAGTGTTGCCAGTTTCTTTCTTCGTCTAGATGATATTGTAAATCGGATGAGAAATTTGGGTGAAACCATGGCTGATACTACTCTGGTAGAAAAGGTCTTAAAATCTTTGACTTCAAAATTTGACTCTAAAGTTTCAGCTATTGAAGAAAGGCAAGATCTGAAATCGCTTACTATTGTTCAATTGCATGGTACTCTGACTGCTTTTGAAATGAGACAAGGAGGTCCTTCTCAAGTAAGAGAAGCTGCTTTTAAGGCATCTACAAAAGGAAAGGAAAAGGAAGTTGTCAAAGAATCCAGCTATATATCCGATGAAGAAGAAGCAAATTTCGTGAGAAAGCTCCAACTAGGTACCGGAAGATTCAAAGGTAAGCTTCCCTTCAAATGTTTTGAGTGTGGAAAAGTTGGTCATTATGCTGCTAAATGTCCTTATAGAGAAAAGCATGGTAAAGGGAAACAATTTGAGAAGAGAAAGAGTTATTATGCAAAAGAAGATGATGATGAAGGGTCCAGTGAAGATGAAGAAGATTCTGACCAAGATCTAAAAGTGCTCATGGCTAAGAAGCAAAAGAAGAAGG
The DNA here is from genome assembly GCA_034641835.2 of Pinus albicaulis. Classification (NCBI taxonomy): domain Eukaryota; kingdom Viridiplantae; phylum Streptophyta; class Pinopsida; order Pinales; family Pinaceae; genus Pinus; species Pinus albicaulis. The sequence continues at coordinate 76,930 of JAXQQM020058911.1, read as the reverse complement.
TTACTCGAGGAAAGGAGATACCTCATAAATCATGTATAGCAAAAATTGAAGAAGATGAAACGGATTCTGACGAAGATCTACAAGCACTCATGGCAAAGAAGAAAAAGGAGAAGGGAACTTGTAATACTCTTCTTTGTGCAAACAATAGTAAAGATAGTGAAAGTAAAGTTGTGGATCTAGAAGAAGCTCTCAAGATTAAAGAAGAAGAACTACAAAGTTCATACAATAAGCAAGAAACTATCTATAAAGAGATGATCTCACAAATGAAAGATCAAAATGAAATGCTGAATGAACAGATGGACAAGTATCAAAGGTTTCATACTTATGCATCCAATCAAATTAAAGATCTAGAAGCAGATCTTGAAAAATCAAGCAAGAAGAATGAAGGACTTGAAGCTGCTATCATCTTTCTGCAAGCAGAGCTAGAAGCATCAAGTAAGGAGAATGAGGAACCTCTACAATCCTTTGAAAAGGAAGGCCTTGAAGCAGAAATTATCTCTCTCAAAGAAGATCTGGAAAAATCAAATAAGAAGAATGAAGAGTTGGAACAAACATGTGAAGAAAACGAAAATTGGCTGAAAGAAGAGATCTTAAATCTGAAGGATCAAGTTGAATATGGAAGAAGAAAAGAAGAAAGCATGACAAAGCAATGTCAAGCCTTGGAGGTTGAGGTAAACATTCTCAAAGGTAAATTGGAAGAAAAGGTAAAACTGTTGAGGTTTCATGATAGTACTAATATTCTGGACAATATTCTGAGTAATCAAAGGTCTCCCGCTATCAAACATGGTCTTGGTTTCCATGAAACTGTTAAAGGAGAATCTAGCTCACAAGGAAGTGCCAAAAATTCAGAAGATCTCAATGCAAAACCTGATGTGTTGAAAGAAACAAAAGATCAACCAACAATCATGAATTCTCAAAGGAATTCATTCAAGAACGTTGAATGTTTTAAATGTCATAATTATGGGCATGATGCAGAAAATTGCAGGAGCAGATCATTTCAGCCACAAACAAACAAGCTCTACTCAGAAAGGTACTCTAGCTTCTTCAGGGGATATTGTTTTTCATGTAACAAGTATGGACATAAAGCAGCTGATTGTAAAAGGAGGAAGAATAGAAATACTCGTTATGATTCTTATGTTTATTTCTCTGGCCACATGAGATGTTATGTTTGTAATAAGTATGGACATGTAGAAAAAGAATGCAGGATGAACAGATCTGGGAAAGTGGACAATTTTCAGCACACTGTTGGAAAGCTCAAACAAATTTGGAAAAAGAAGGAGGACCGATCAGAAACGTAGGGAATTCAGACCCTACTGCAGTCATCTGCTTCTGAAGCTTACTTCTCTGATTGACTGCAGGAATGATGTGAGATACATTATGAGAATTAGTAATGTATCGTCACAGGGGGAGCAATGTATGATGTCTCTCATGTTTGATTTCATTATTCTGGTTATATGTATTTCTGACAGTGCATCTGGTGTGAAGAAAAGACAGGAACATAAGGTAAAATTGCAGAAGGAGATGAAGGTGTGAAATTTTCTATATTTCACTTTCTATACGCGGGTTATATTCACAAAAGTCGCGTATACATGCGAGTTTCAGCAGACACAGCCGCGTATGCATTGATGATAAAAGAATTTATCTTATAACTGAAGATCTGGAGCAGAGGTCCAGGGGGAGCATCAGACTGACTGCTGATGATTGCACTGTTAGCATCATTCTAGTTATACTCATGATAATGAAATGATGCATGGGCTCTTGTGTTGAAGATTATGGATGAAGCCTGGTTGCTTTATGATGAAGAGCATTCATTGTTGAGATGAAAGTCTTATAGTTCAGAGATGAGGACAGATCATGCAGAGATTGTTGTTGATGACTTGCTGTTGAAGGTGTCTCAGATTGCACAAGTTAAGGAAGAAGCACTGGTTTAGGGGGAGTAGCAGGTTGAATTCTAATGGTTGCATTGTTGATATGATTGCTTATTCTTTGGTCTTGGTGATACTCATGCTCAAATGATGATGATTTGGTACATGGATTATTATGATGAGATTTTGAGCCCTGTATCTTTGTGTGGATGAGTTGGATATCGTTCGTTTCAGATCATGTAGAGTTTGGTTGCTATGGTTGAGATCTTTTGCCTACATATGTTACTTCATGTTACATCTTGAAGATCATGGTGATTTTGGACCACATGGATGATTGCTTGACATATATCTGAAGATGTTGTTCTGGTATGATAATCTCTTTTGGAAAGAATGTATTGATGCTGCAAAGGATCTGAAGGCTTGGTTACTAATGGGCTTATGCTACAACCATTGGATGACGCTTGAAGACACAACTACACTATTCTGTTATATCTGTAGTCCAGGGAAGCAGTCAAATATCTCAGAAAGAAGTTGAACATTGTCTTTTCCTCATAGAGAATCAGATCTGCATAAATTTTTAGAAGATGGCTTGGGATACGCGGGTTTCCTGAAACACAGTCGCGTATGTACGCGAGTTCCTGCACAGAAAACCGCGTATGGTTGGTTGCTGACAATTTTTGCTTGGTTTAGCTCTCTTCAGCACAGCTGCAGTGCTGTTTGGTATCTTTGATAATGTTTGGTATCTCTGGTGGTGTTCCAGTTCTCATAATTCTGTTCCTAATATGTTTTGATGAAGATGCCTTGATGATCTGTTGGTGGAAGTTTTCAGGATGCACAAACTAAGGGGGAGCCTTAGTCATTTGGAAAGATTCAGGGGGAGCATTAGTTTTGCTGAGTATAATGCATTGCTGGAATTATGGTGGTTCTGATATATGATCTCTCTTGAGGTCTTTTTGGTATTAATTATGAAAATTCATATTTGTACTTTGATGAAAAGGTCTGGTTGAGACCCATGTTGTAAAATTGTAATATTCAGTCATGTAAGGACTTGTCAATTTTGTAAACCCACTTGGTTGGGTAGCTGAGTCAAATTTTGTAAACCCACTTGGTTGGGTAGCTGAGTCAAATTTGTAAACCCACTTGGTTGGGTGGTTGAGTCTCATATGTAAATCCACTTGGATGGATAATTGATGTAAGTATGAGTCTTTGGTGATAGGAAGTTCATAGTGTCATGTACTTCATTGACAAATATGTTTGAAGATTCAGCATGAACTTAGGGGGAGCTTGGCCACTTCAGCACATATCAGATCTGCAGAATGTTTCTTCCACATGAGGAGAAAAGGGGGAGAGTGTTGGTTTTTGATCCGCCCTTTGCCCTTGATGTCAAAGGGGGAGAGTGTTGGTGTTTGAATGAAGAGAAGATAATGATGTCAAATATTTGGGAGAGTGACATGGTATCTATCTGCTATGGTAACCAAACACCATCGTGGTTGCCATCAAGTCCAAAGGGGGATATTGTTGGAAATATGATGCAGAGTGTTGTCCTTGATGGCAACCCACTAAATGAAGATGAAGACATAATATTGTTGGCATGTGTTGTCCTTGATGGCAATACACTTGATGAAGCTATTATTGGCTTGATGGACTTGGTAAATGATGTAAATCTGATGTGATATGTTGTTGAGTGTTGTCCTTGAAAGGCAACCCACTTGATGAAGATGATGAAAACTTACTTGATGAAGTTGTGCTTAAGAGAATGTGTTCCCGATGAAGAAAATATGATGTTTCTACAGTGTGTACAGAAGGCAATGAAGAAAAGAATTCAGAATGTGCTCAAAATATGATGAAAAGAGTATGTCTCTTTGTATACACGTATTGGCCTAGGGGAAGTCGCGTATGCACACGGAAAATAACGTGCCAAGTCGCGTATGGGCTAAAGCGCTCAAAAAGTGCAAAACCAAGGGTAAATTGACCCATGGTATTGGGTAATGATCCGCCTAATTGACCCCGTCCAGATAGTTTTGGGCTTATGGTATTGTTTTGGTCCATGGTATTGAAAAAGGGAGCTCATGGTATTGAAAAGGGTAAACCTATATAAGGAGAAGAAATTCATTGTGCAAATCATGAGTGTGGGTGCAAGATGTCTGAGCTTGAATGAATACTTCTCTCTGAAGTATATCTGAATGGAAAGGGTTACACTTGAATGATAAATCTGAATGTATGATGCAGCAATGATGAAGAAGGGGATCTAGATCTGAATTGCTCTTGTATTTGCTAGATCTGATTATGGAAGGCTTAGATCTGTGATGAGGCGAGCATCTAGGCGAACATCTGTCTGAAGCAAAAGGGTAGATTTGAACTGAATATCTGATCTGATGAAGTATGTTGCTCTGTAATGATTGAAGATCTATACGCTACTTCGCTACGGAGGAAGCGCGTATATACGCAGCTTCAGCGAAGAGAAAGCGCGTATGCGCAATAAAATATACACTGTGGTATATGCTGGTTTGTGTGGACGGAAGCGCGTATATACGCGACATCAGTGAAGTAAAAGCGCGTATGCAAACTAGGGTTTGCTGAAGCAAGGGGTATGAAATATCTGATCTGATCTGCTGTGTTTCTGCTATCTGATCTGTGTTGATATGTATCTGTTGGTGATGTATGTTTGTGCTTAAAAGTATGGAAAGGGTCCAGTATGAAAATATGATGAAATGTGGCCTGCAAGTGGTGTTCTATTGAAGTTGTTGGATCCAGTGTGAAAATTGATGAAACGTGGTCCAAGGTGGTGCTGAGGGTTGTAGCCTTCATTCAGGGGGTTGTAGCTCCCTTCCAGGAGAGGCTGGTAAACGAGATCAGGGGGTCGTAGCTCCCTTCCAGGAGAGGCTGGTAAACGAGTCAGGGGGTTGGAGCTCCCTTCCAGGAGAGGCTGGTAAACGAGCGCAGGTGGGTGCCTGCGTGCTGGTCAAGTCTGCGCCAGCACATTTGTTGTAAGATGTTTTCTCTATAATAAAATATTGAAGGCTGAGCAACTGCAGCGGTGGTTTTCTCCCGATTTGGGTTTCCACCTAAAAATCCTGGTGTTCATGTGTGATGCTTTGTGTGATGGTTTATTCTGTTCTTACTGCACCTATTTACTGCTTATTGAATATCTGATGAATAAATGATGGAATGGTTTAAGTGAATATTTAATGACATATCTAAATCTCTGTGTATACGCTAGTTTCATAAAGGGGATCCGCGTGTATACGCTAGTTTACTGAAGTAAAGTAGCGTATGGGTTTTAAGGAATGAAAAAGTAAAAAGGTTTTGATTATGCAGTAAATACTGATTCACCCCCCCCTCTCAGTATTTTTCCCAACATGTATGTGGACTATGGCTTTTGTATGATGTAAAGGATATATAAAAAAATGCAATATTGAGTCGGAGTAAGTAGTATTGTACTTTTGATGAGAATGAACTATTAAATATCTATATGTCTATGTTTTGAGCCAAAGGAAGGCTCCGCAACTGTGTGTATGTAGGCCTTGAAGAGTTTGCAGATTTGTGCGCAGACCATCTGTAGCTATGTGTGTAAGTTAGAGAAATTAAATGTATCAAAGAGACTTATCCTAACAAAAGAAGAAAGATTTTTGTAAGCATTGTTTTTTTATCTATATATTTGCTTATTATATGCAATTGCAAAGCTATTTATATGATTTATGTATTTTTTAATAATAAAGGCACAATGTGCATAAGTATTGGATGATGAATGAAGTATAATATGTAAGAGTAGATAAATGCATACGCACAGTCCCAAATAAGTATAATGATCTGAAAAGAACAGAATTGACTATTTGCACAATTTCACCAAATTTTAACTAAGGTTGCTTTTAAGTGAATGAATGAGAGAAATGTATTTTAATGTTCCTTAAACATAAACTTGAAATCTGAAATTAAGCATGAACAATAAAGAATGATAATCAAACACAGAAAACTTGATAAAGGAGTTCATCCCTCCTGAACTACATCTCTGAGTCTGCTTCAAATGGGCATCTGCTATTGAAAATTCTCATAAAGTATCTTTACCTCAAATTTATCCATTCTAGTCACACAGGCATTAAGACTACTATCAAAAGATAGGCCTTGACCTGAACTTCTTAATGCAACTTACAGATTTCAAAAAGGACCAATATTGGCCAAGTTATGCCTCCAAAGGCATTTACAGGCACAAATAACACAAGTTCCTGAGCTTCACATTACAACTCCCTTGCCTTGGGCACACTAGTTAATCCCTTTATAATTCCCATGGGTAGGTCCTAGGGTCAAACCCATGGACCACCCAGGATTGGGTTTGGAAACGACATGTTTTAACATAGCAAATCAAATATTTTGAAATTCTAACATTAGAGTTCAGTGCAACTTAATACAATATATGGCCTTACACAGTTCGAAGGTCAAGCATATATAACATATGGTTGCAACCCTAGTGTAACAAAGGACCCTCGTGGAATTTAAACATTAAAATTGGTGCATACAACTCGGCGGTGATATCAATCTTCGACCTATGGAATTTTGGTTATAACCAAAATATAAAAATTGGACCGACGACAATATGGTTTTCAATACAGTTTCAACGTTGATACATATGAACATCTCTCTGTGCGCAAACCATGACATATGTTTCATAACCATAGTTTTAACTTTAGACTTCGCACTATATTCATGGAATATATATCAATTGTTCGAACTTTGGCATATAGTTGTTATGATATGGTTGTTGTGTGATAAATTTGGAGACCACCAATATGTTGTTTGGAGCGCGATATAACAATCTGGGGTTTGGCGGGGCTGCCATATATGGCGGGTTCCACCAACCCTTTCCCCCTATAACACATTACTAAAATTTAAATATTATATGGCGCCTTTGTATAATAAACTAATGCTAATGGCTTGATGGTAAATTTTTGTAGTTCTTCTTCGGATGTCGCGGATTTGACCCACACTTGGAAGTTTGACCTTCGCCTGGTTTGCTTGCTTGGTAGTTTGACTTTGAATTTCCACGTGTCCTCCTGTGAGACTGCCACTTGGCCTGCTCTGGCCCATTTTTTGCATGTTTGGGAAAAACTTCAGAATTCATTTTATCCCTCATATGGAGGCCATTTTGAAAACCGAACATACCACCACATTCAATGCGACGACATCTTCAACTTGGAACTGGTTTCATGATCATCTGAGACTGTTGAATTTTGATCATCTTGAGGATCCTCCTAGATCATTCCTCTCCCCTGGAAGCTTTTGGACCACCAAAATTCTATTTTTAAGCAGACATGAGGTGAGGGTACAACTCCCTCACCCTTCCGATCTCCATCCATCTTACTTTTCTTGGATTCATATCGTTCAATCCCACTTTAAGATACTCTATATCTCCATGCCTAGAAGTGTAGACCTTCCTATCCAATATGGTATCTTCCTATAACTCATTCATACATTTAGGTGAAAATTCATCTATTGTTTGAATTTGAGCATTTTCCTCTTGATCCATAATCATTGGATGTTCATACAATTTCAATTTATCAACATTTACAACTGAATATATGTGCATGTATGAACTAAAATTCAACCGGAATGCATTGTGCCAAATATTTTCAACAATTCTAAAAGGACCATACCTTATAGGTTTCAAATTTTTACCCTCACCTTTCATCCTTTCTTTTCTGATGTATTGCCATACTTTATCACTAACCTGGAAGTGATGATCCACCTAAAGCTTATCATGGCGCATCTTATACTTGTGAACTATTTCATTCATCCAAGGCCAATAGAAAAACCTTTGTTTGTGCCACTATCTTACCTACACCAAAATGCCCTGAAACAGGAGAATAATGTGCTTCCCTGATGACATGCACTCTTTCTCCCTATGGTATGAACAACTTGCCAAGATGGTAAAATAACCTGTCATGAACATGATAATTCACTTCTTCCACCTGAGCTACATGAGTTAGTGATTCATAAACATCCTTAAAATCAGTATCTCTAGCATAGTGTTCTATATAAATTTCATGTGCTAAAGAACTATTTTGCAAAATAACTGAATCATTCAAAGAAGGTCTTGATAACATATCAGCTACTTTATTGGTGGTACCTTTACAATATTTGATTACTAAATGAAATTATTGCAAAAACCCCATCCATCTATAATGTTGAGACTGTTTCAACTTAGTTTGAGATTGAAGGTACTGAAGTGTTTGATGATCTATATGAATCACTGTTTATTTTCCCATTAAATAATTTTTCCATTTTTTACACTTTCCACTAATGCATACCATTATTTATCATAAGCTGGATAGTTACAAACTACTTTAGAAAATGTTTCTGAATGAAAAAAAATAGGCTTTCCTTTTTGTAATAATATTTCACCCATTGCATACCCACTAACATCAGTTTCTATTTAAAATGGTTGTTGAAGGTCTAGCAAAGCTAATATTGGAGATGTAACAATTTTCTTCTTTAAAGTATCAAATGATTTTTGTTGTTGTCCTCCCCGCTTAAAGGAGACTTTAGAACTTGTTAAAGCATGAAGTGGTGATGCAATAAAAGAGAAATGAGAAATAAACTTCCTCCAATACTGAACTGCACCCAAGCAACTTCTAACTTCCGTCACATTTTGTGGTCTTGGCCACTTAACAATCACATCAATTTTAGTTCGATCTATTTTTGACTGACCACCTCCAACTATATAACCAATATATTAAGGAATTTTTTCCAAATTCACATTTAGAGAGTTTGAGATACAATTTCTCTTTTTGCAACAAATCAAAAACTTGTTTAACATGCTTTACATGTTCTTCCAAAATTGAGCTGAAAACAAGAATATCATCCAGATAGACTATGACAAAATTATCAATAAAATGACAAAAAACATCATTCATCACTCTCATCAAAGTTGTTAGAGAATTTCATAACTCAAATGGCATAACCAACCATTCAAAAATCCCATGTCTAGTCTTAAATGTAGTTTTCCATATATCATTTTCTGCAATACGAATATGATGATAACCACTTCTTAAATCCAATTTTATAAAGTAAACAATATTATTTAACTGATCAAGAAAATCATTGATTCTAGGAAGAGGATACATGCTTTTAATTTTGATTTTATTTAAGGCTCTAAAATAAAAACACATTCTCCAAGTTATGTCTTTATTTGGGACTAATATGATCAGTGATCCACATGGAGAAGAAATAGGTGGAATAAAGCTTTTATCAACTAATTCCTGAATTTGTTTCTTAATATTTTCATTTTCAATGACCAACATACAATAAATTCCAATGTTAGAGAGACGGAAATTAGATTGTAATTGAATCTCATGTTGTATTTCTCGTTTTGGAGGTAAACTTTTTGGTTCTTTAAACAATTCCTTATAAGAATCTACTATTTCAACCAATTTGTCCTTAAACTAAGAATCAAACCCTTGAAAAACATCATACTTATCTTTAGGTTTTCCTCTAACAATCATGAGAACATACTTTTTACTTGAACTTATTACTTTTCATCTGACTGACATTGATTAAATCCAAGTTTGTCTTCATTTTGTGTACCCTGGGAACATATTCAATTCCATCTTTATAGAGATGATACTTATTCTTATTTCTATGAAATATGGCATCTCGATCATAAAGATATGGACTACCCAACACAACTCCACATATATCTAAAGGAATCACATCTAATTCAACTTCATCAACAAAATTAGTTGTAATTGCAAACCTTAATCGACACGATTTTATGACATGCATCTGAGTATTTTCTTTCAACCATCCTAAACAGTATGGTTTGGATGATTTTTAGTTTCCAATCCTAATTTCCTTACTAGTTCCTCAGATATTAAGTTTTCCTGTGATCCACTATCGAATATGTGTCTATCTTAGTGTGATTGGATATAATACTTATGTGAAACAATTCAATCCTCTTCTTTTCCTCAATCACATTATTATATTTTTAAGAAGATGCAGAACAAATAGAACTAGAGCTATCTTCAGAAGGTATGCCTGTTAGACCCATAGTGGTAATATTCTTCTCATCACCGGAGTCAGATCCCAAATCTTATTGGATTGCAACATTAGCTTTCATTTCACCCTTATTCTTAAGGAACTTCCTTGGTTTAAGTTTAGGATGAAGCTTCCAACATTTGGAGTCATCATGTCCAACCCTCTGACAATGAGTACAAGTAGGTCTTTCTCCTTCCTTCTTATTTGTTGCCACTTTATTCCCTTTCAACTTGTTCTTCCATTTTCCTTCTTTGGAATCTTTGTTCTCTGAATGCTTGAATGATTTATTTGAAAATTTTGACTAAAAATGTCTACCACCTGTTTCAATATGAATTTATTGTACACACACTTCATCAAATTCAGTTGGATTAAACATGAACAATGTGTGTTGCAAATAAGAATGCAAAATTCCAATATACTTTCACAAAGTTTTCTGTGTTTCTAATGGAATAATAAGCACTAATTCCTTTTTCCTGAATTCCTGTGTAAACTATTTCACACTCTATCCTTTAACTTACCTTAAATGTTTCCAATCCATCACCACCTGTTGGATATATCCTAAAGGATATAATTTCTTGCTAAGAGCTTTAAAAAACTTAGACCATGAATAGATAATTTTACCTTTTTGCTTCAAATATGATTGAGCTTTACTTTCCCACCAAATCAAAGTTGTTCCCCCCATTCTAAGTGTAGCTAACTGATTTTTTTCAAATTAATCAACAACATTTTTAATTCTACAATACACCTTGAGTTCCTTTATCCAGTTATCTAACTTTTCAAGATTCATTTCACCATCATATATTGGAAACTCAAACTTAACATCAAGCTTCAAAAAAGGATATTTATTTGGTTTCTTTTGTGAGTATGAATATGAACTTAACTGATAAGAGAATAAAGAAGAAGAAGACGAAGATGGAGGAGAAGGAGGTTCATTACCATCAAATTTTTCCTTGCCCTTTTTCTCTTTCATGCCTTTAGAAGATGAAGTTACATCTCTAGTCTTCCTGTCTTCATAAAGTTTTGCAATCATCCTTTTCGTATTAAGGAACATTTGTTGAAATAGTTCCTCACCAACAAACTTTGTTTCAGGAGTTTATCCTTCATTTGACTCTCCCATCGTCAACGTTTGAGAGAATTTCCTCTTTCCAATCTCTGGATTTATCCGAAAATACCAAAATATGATCCGAAAATAACATAATTGACTATTTGCGCAATTTCACCAAATATTAACTAAGGTTTCTTTTAAGTGAATGAATGAGAAAAATGATGTTTAATGTGCCTTAAACAAAAAATTGAAATCTGAAATTAAGAATGAACAACAAAGAATAATAAGCAAACACATAAAATTTTATGACAAAGTTCGTTCCTCCTGGACTACATCTCCATGTTTGCTTCCAATGGGCGTCTATTGTATTGAAAATGCTCATAAATTATCTTTACATCAAATTTTTTCATTCTAGAATGTGCACACAGGCATCAATGGCTACTGTCAGAAGATAGGCCTCGACCTTAACTTCCTAACACAACTTATAGATTTCAAAAGGCCCAATATTGGCCAAGTTATGCCTCCAAAAAAATTTACAGGCACAAATAAAACAAGTTCCTGAGCTTCACATTACAAATCCCACGCCTTGGGCACATTGGTTAATCCTTTTATAATGCCCATGGGCAAGTTTCAGGGTCAAACCCACAGAACACCTAGGATGGGGTTTGGAAACAACATGTTTTAACATAGAAAATAAAATATTTTGAAACTATAACATTAGAGTTCCGTACAAATTAATACAATATATGGTCTTACACAGTTAGGCGGTCGACCATATATAACATATGCTTGCAACCATAGTGTAACAAAGGACCCTTGTGGAATTTAAACATTAGAATTGGCGCATACAACTCGATGGTGATATCAATCTTCAACCTGTGGAATTTTGGTTATAACCAAAGTCTAAAAATTGGACTGATGACAATATGGTTTGCAATATAGTTCCAACATTGATAATATGAACATCTCTTTGTGCGCAAACCGTGACATATGTTTCATAACCATAGTTTTAACTTTAGACTCCACATTATATTCATGGCATATATATCAATTCTGTGAACCTGGCATATAGTTGTTATGATATGGTTGTTGTGTGATAAATTTGGAGACAGCTGATATGTTGTTTGAAGCACGATATAACAATATAGGGTTTGGCGGGGCCGCTAGATATGGCGGGCTCCGCCAACCCTTTCCTCCTGTAACACATGACTATACTTTAAATATTATATGGTGCCTTTGTATAATAAAGTAATGTTGTGGCTTGATGGTAAAGTTTTGTAGTGCTTCTTCGGAGGTCGCGGGTTCAACCCACACTTGGAATTTTGGCCTACCCCTGGTTTGACCACTTGGTAGTTTGAATTTAACTTTCCATGTGTCCTGTTATGAGACTGCCACTTGCCCTGCTTTGGCCCATTTTGTGCATGTTTTGGAAATACTTCAAAACACATTTTCTCCCTCATATGAAGGCCATTTTGAAAACCAAACATACCATTGGAATCAACACGACAAGCTCTTCGACTTGGCACTATTTTCATGATCATATGAGACTGTTGAACTTTGAGCATTTTGAGGATCCTCTTGGATCACATAAGTAGAATTTTAACATTATATCCACATCCTAATATCCCTCTGGATGCAGAAACATGGTTCTGACATCCCCCAATATTTCCTCGGGTGGGACTCTGATCTACGCAGCAGGTCGTTGCCTAAAGGGTTGGTAATAAAGGTTTTTGTTGGTGCGCAACTAACTCTAAACCTGGGTTGAAGCCCCTTGGAGCCAACATCCTCTGACTGCATGCACCACCTATATAATTTGGATGATTATACAATTGATAGTACAATTCCCCTGAACTCCAATCTCAATAGGGTAACTCTCATTCACACATTCATGAGTTATTTATGAGTGTGGTTCAAGTTCCACTTCCACACTTTGACCTTCCATTAGTTCCCCCAACAGTTGGAACTAGTTAAACTGACTTTAACTCAGATAAAATGAATTAATCAATCACAACTCAAAATAAACTCAACTAGGGCTCCTAAAAATTAGGAACCAATCTACATGACTCAAGTTAGACCTTCAACTTGAATTAACTAAACCAAATAATTCAAACTAACTTATTTAACTCATAAAATTTGTCATGACATGTGGAATTACAATTTTATTCTAACTTAATTAAAGGGAAAATTAATTAGAATCTTTTTTGGTGCCATTTTCAACACTCCCTCTTAGCAAGAAAGGGATTATCAGATACCATGATCCTGCCTCTATGGAACACAAATTTTCCTCTTGATAGTGTGATCATCAAGATATTTTCATCATGTTCCTCTGTATGAATGTACTCTAGCATCACGATACGCCTCTACACACAATATTTTAGATGGTGGTACCGAATGTCAATATGCTTGGACCTATCATGAAAAACTGGATTCACTGTGAGTTTGATACAACTTTGGTTTTCACAGTAAATAACTTTAGGACCCATTTGTTGACCAAATAACCCAACAAGGATTTTCCTCATCCAGATAGCCTCACAAGTTGCTTGACTAGCATCCATGTACTCTGCTTCTAATAAACTGAGTGTAACTGATCTCTGCTTCTTGTTGTACCAAGAAACTGTTATTGATCCAATACTCAATATTCCTCTTAATGTGTTCTTCCTGTTTGATGGATTCACTGCCCAATATGCATCTATGAAGCCTTGCAGTTTCACTCCCTCTATCTATTTGTACCAAAGGCCAAACTGAGTGGTGCCTCTGAGGTATCTCAACACATGTTTGGTTGCCTTCCAATAGATTCGGGTTGGCTTAAAAATTTCTCAACTAATATGGTTAACTGCATAACACATGTCTAGTCATGTGTTCAAAAAGTACATAAGTGAACACACAGGCTTCCTGTAAGTGGTAGCTTCTACCACTTCACCAAAAGTAGCATCTTCCTTCCTCCAATTCCCTGCTAGATGAGTCTCCATGGGTTTGTTTTTCTCCATGTGAAACTTCTTCAATATCTCCTTTAAATACCTTCCCTGAGAGACAAATAGTTCCCCATCTCCTTGCCAAATTTCCAAACCAAGGAAATAATGCATGAGCCCCATGTTTCATCTCGAATTATCTTTCCAAATCCTGTTTGAAAGATTTTATTAGCTTCTCATCACCTATTAGAATTAAATCATTGACATATAGTACTATAATCAATCATTTACCTTTAACCACAAGATGGTAAAGGTTTGCATCTGCTTCGTTTTTGGTGAAGCCCAACTCGGTGAAATAATTGTCGATCCTAGTGTACCAAGTGCAGGATGCTTGTTTCAATCCATAAAATACTTGCTTGATTCTGCACACATGCAAATATCTATCGAAGGTCTCAAATCCTTCCAGCTTCTCTATGTACACCTCTTCCTCAATCACTCTGATGAGGAAAGTTGTCTTCAGATCCATCTAAAGTATCCTGTTGTGGCCCTATAATCTATAAGATTGGCATGAATAAATGATAGAGGACAAAATAAAACCACTTTGGAATCCATGACCTAGCCTTCCTATACTCAAAGAGGGCTCTCTCTATTTCTGATTTAAATTTATATATAATATTATAAATGCTGATGTTAGGCTAGTTACAGTAATTGTGAGAATTGGTAGTTTTGATTGATTTTGTTGGTTGGATGAGTAGGTCTGCAGAAGCTAATCCATTAGGCTATGGAGTCAAAAAGGGGCTGGTTTTGTTGCATCAAAATTTCAAAAGCATCACAGGGCAAGCTAATTGTGTGTGTTGGATCTTAAAGTAGCAAGGATTTTTAGGTGAAAGAAGTAATGAATTTGCAGTAGTGGTTAAAAAGAAATTAAGAATTTCTTAACCAGACTTCATGAAGAAAACATTGAGATTGTAATCACAGACAGAATTAAGTTGCTCCAACAACAAGTCTTAATTTAAAATTTATGTTTTACAATTGCCTTAAAATGGTATGCAGTGAGGAAAAACAATGGAAACATTCAACATAGAGAAGAGAATCACATCACCAGAAAAACACAGCTCAAGTATCCTACAAATGGTTTCTTTTTATTGTTGCTCCAACTTCCAAAAATTACAGTGCTCCAACAGTTCTTACAATCCAGAGACTAACAAGATCCAACCCTTGATAATGAAAATACATGCAGTATTTAGCTGCAAAATATGTCGGTTGCCCTATCTACTTTGGAATTTTTTTTCATTAATTACAATCAAACTAAAATAAGACAAGTGTGGCCATGCAAGGCCCGAACAAAAAATCTCTGACAAAACACCGACTGTGGAATTAACTTCGACAACTCTTCATGAATCCAAAAACTTAGGCAAATCTTCCTGAATCCAAAAAGTAGGCTTGAAGGTGGCTCAGGAGGTCACAAAGAGGCAATGATCAATGGCTCTGACATCCTGCCCTGCTTTTCTGAAAGCCAACGCTAGATAATTAAATATGGTGCAGTGTTGTCAACTTTTCATCAATCGATGATTGTGCTGATGTGTCTACTACCTTTTTCGTTTCTGCTAGTATATCATAATAGTTCTGTGCGAACGCCCTTTTCCCGACTCGACCTCTTCTACTTGTGCTCTTTGAATTAATCTTAAATCCTGGTAGATTTGGCGGAGTTTAAAGCATGAAACCCTTTATTCCTTTAATAATTGGTGGAAATTTACCTTTTTTTTTGGTAAATGGTGGAAAACCTTTGAATTGGTGGCTATCCGACTATAAGCAACTACTTTCAATAATAACCCTTTGGATAGGATTTGCAGGGAAAAGCGACGGGGCACAACAGTGGTGAGAGTGGTAATGGTAGGGAGGCTGCACAAACGCCTTCTGCCTGGCTCTAACTCCTTTTCTCGTGCTCTTTGTCGATTCTTATTCTACCCAAGTCCTTCTATCGTGTTTATCCCATTTCTTCATAAAACAGTGTAAAAACCTCATACACCCAGATTTGAAATCCTTTAGGCTTTAGATTTGAACTACATCACGTCCACTTCATTATCGCACTTTGCACTTCGGCGCTCCAACATAACTGTTTAGCACTTATCCTCCTGAACTTGCGAATTGCGATATGCAATAGGGTCCCATAGTCGGACTTCAATTCCTTTAGATTTTAGCTTTGAACTACATCACGTCCACTTCAATATATGAAAATCTCATTTCGGCGTTTATAATATATTCTTTAGTGCTTATCCTCCTAAACTTGTGAACTGCGATTGGGTCCCACCAATATCGCATCAGGGGAGTTATGAAGTGGAAAATGGAATGTGGCTAGGATTGTTGTGAAGTGTCGACGCGAAAAGGTAAGGAAAGGGTCGAAAGGTTTTTTGTGGTAAGGTAAGGCTTATGTAGTTTATATATATATATCAAGCGGCCTAAAGTGGGGGTCAAAGCTGAAATGGAGGTATCAGGGCTCAATATAAAGTCCTAAAACTTTATCCATATGGGTGTTGGGGGGTTTTATGAGATGGATAGTGCTACCCCATGCATTTATGCTTAGTTTGGACTATATTGGAAATGAGGTAAATACAACCATCCTTTGCCATCTTTGGTGCCAGAAGTATCTTCTTGGAAATAAATGACAGTCATGGAATATTATTTTCAATATAAATGATCTGAACAGAAATAATCAATCACCTTGAGGTTTTGTAAATTATAGGACCCTAATAGTGGCTCCAGCTGGGGATGGCAGCTCCTTCAGGAGGTGTCAAGAACACCGTAGACTAGTGGCCTGATCCATTGGGCTGATCCCACAACTTGTATCTTGATCTGTCATGCAACTCAGTCACAAGAAACTAGCTGATTATTCCTTCTAAATTTGACTGATAAAATAGACCACATGCTTGCCCAACTAACTTATTTGCATATTGTAAATATAAAATGAAACTACCACTAAAATATGCATTGCAAACTATCTGACAGAAATCACTGCTACACCTTGAAAATTTGAATGTCAAAACCCGAACTGTGCTAAAACTAAAGTCTAAAACACACTGATCTGAAAACTGAAAAGCAATATAAAACTAAAATTGGAAATATTCTTAGAGTACTGAGCTTATTTTCACCCCTAACTAGCCTAATCTACTAAAATTGTTGCCCTTCTAAATGATACAATAATGCCAGTGTACCCAGTCAAGCAACTACCTTAATAACTCTTTTCTTTCACTGCTCTTCACCATATTCAACAACAAACCTGATAATGTTATTTGATAGAAATTCCTAGCATGATCTGATTTACATGGATCTTGGTACTCTTGAAAAACAACTAATATGCTGGAAATATGTGATGGCTTTGTAAAGAACAATTTCTCCATATAGACAACCACTAGATCAAGATACACTTGACTTATTTCTGGGTATCCTGGTTCAGTCATCCCTACTACTTCATATCTTGGTACTGCAAATGTGCTCTCCATGTCTTCGAACAACTTCAAACATGCTTTCATTTTATCTGATGAATCTTGTGTCGATTCTTCTACTAAAATGGATAGTGGGGCAGACTATTGGATCATATCCATATCATAGCAGCTTTTGAGAGCATTACAAGTACATGAAAACTGACTTTGAGAACACAAACCATCCAACGTGTCAGTTATTGGATCATGTAGTGCTTTAGATGGTTGCATCATTGGTTCCATTGACACCTCATGATTTCTCCTATGACTGTTGACCAAACAGTGACCCAGATTTCCTTTCATGATCTAAAATGAATTAAAACATAAAGGTAGAGAATTGAACTGGAATAATTCATCATCTGTTTCAGACTCTGTGACTTCATGAGAGACTTGAAATTCAAGAGGATTAAAGGGCTGATCCCCTGGATCTAAAACAAATTCTTTATCATCCATTATTTCCTCATCTGATTGGTGAGAGAGTCCTTCAATCCTACTATTGACAATTTTTTATAATTTTCTATCAGAAGTGAGGCAAACCATAGAGGAAGGCTTTTTGCACTTACTTGAAAAATGTCTCCATTTTCTTCTTTACAATCTTGCTCAGCATGCAGAGTTTGATTTCCATATTTTCATTGTGATAACTGGGTTTGTTATTTCCAAAAAGATGGTGTTGGTTGCTTTGAAAAATCAGCCTCAATCTCAACCATATAATCTTCCTTTTGATAATCATATTTGAGAATATTATCTCTGTATGCAAGGTCATCTAACATGTACATCATCCCTGGAAATGTTCCTGCCTCCCTTTGATTTTGAACCTCATCTTTGGCTGTGTTGTGCATCGAGTACATGAAGTAATCATTTTATGTTTTAGGGTGTCCGGGATGAGCTGCAAAATGCTTGGGTACATTGATATTTTTCTTTTCTAGAACCAATGGAACAAGATTTTTTGAACAGCAAGTTCCTCTTTCATACTAATCTTATGCAGTATATGTCAAGATATCTAGTTTTATCTCTGAAGATATCAATTGATCTTTTTATATTTTTTCCTTCTTCACTGCTTTTAACTTTGCCTCTCTGTTCAACATGTTCGCTTCCACATCAACTGCAACATTTTTCATTTCTTCAATGGTTACAGGGTCCCTTTCTCTTACCTGGAATGTCACCTCTGTATCAAAGGCATCTGGGTAGTGCAAGAGAGCTAATCCTGGGGGTCGATTTATCTTATCAGGCATTGAATGGTATACCTTATTGAACCTGGTTGAAAAATGTTGTACTGTTTCCCTTGGCTGTCTTTTTAAATGGTTATACTCCTCTATGATGAGAAAAAAATTTCCCATGACCACCCACCTATCCAGGAAAACTTGCGTGAATTGATGAAAATTTCTAATGCTTGCAACTGGAAGATTCTTAAACCAAATTTTAACTTTACCTTGCAATGATAGGGAAAACATCCGAATACCCACATCATATTCTTCCACCTCAAACATGTCAAGAAATTACTCAAGATTTTGAATGTGTTTTTTAACAGTTGTCTTTACATTTTCTCCATCATATCTGGGTAGATTATTTCTATAATTTGCAGGGAGGTCATGGAGAATATGAGGAAAAAATAGAGGCTTATAAATTTCTGGGACTTTTGCAGGTATAGGAGGTAAAGCAGGAGGTTTATAACCATTTAGGTGTTTAGCAAGATCAGGAGATGAATCACGAGGCTCATGTTTCACTGGGTTTTCCACAGGTGTATCCAAGATGTGCACAGGTGTATGAGTATGTACATGATATAAAATTTTGGGTTTAGCTTCTTGAGGCTCATCAATTTTCAAATGATCAATGTAAAATTTAGCAACATACTCTTGATCAGGCTCAGAGTAAGCTATAACATAATTACTGATAAAACCAAAAGTCTCTTGAATACAATTTGGGCTTGAATACCTGATTTTTCCAGATTGCCTTGTCATGCTTCAGGTTCTTCCTCTAGTGGAGTCTTTGAATGGAACTGATCTGGATTGGAGTCACCAGGTGGATGATTTCAATATTCTTGTGGCTGGCTGTCTGTCCACCATCAACAACCAGATACCAATCTTGGAAAATACTTGAATCATACAATGTTTTGACTGGGGTTTCTGAGTTCGAATGAAATGTCAAGATTTTCAATAGTTCTCCCCAGTATGGTCGCCATTATGTTGTGGCCCTATAATTTATAAGAGTGGAAAGAATAAGCGATAGAGGACAACATCAAACCACTTTGGAATCTAGGACCTAGCCTTCCTAGACTTAAAGAGGGATCTCTCTATTTCTGATTTAAATTTATCTTTAATATTACGAATTCTGATGTTAGGCTAGTTACAGTAATTGTGAGAATTGGTTGTTTTGATTGATTTTGTTGGTTGGATGAGCAGGTCTGTAGAAGCTAATCCATTAGGCTATGGAGTAAAAAAGGGGATGGTTTTGTTGCATCAAAAGTTCAAAATCATCACAGGGCAAGCTAATTGTGTGTGTTGGATCTTAAAGTAGCAAGGATTTTGAGGTGAAAGAAGTAATGAATTTGCAGTAGTGGTTAAAAAGAAATTAAGAATTTCTTAACCAGACTTCATGAAGAAAACATTGAGATTGTAATCACAGACAGAATTAAGGTGCTCCAACAACAAGTCTTAATTTAAAATTTATGTTTTACAATTGCCTTAAAATGGTACGCAGTGAGGAAAAATAGTGGAAACATTCAACATAGAGAAGAGAATCACATCACCACACAGACACAGCTCAAGTATCTTGAAAATGGTTTCTTACATTTGATGCTCCAGCTTCCAAAAATTTTAGTGCTCCAACAGTTCTTACAATGTAAAGACTAACAAGGTCCAGCCCTTGAGAATTAAAATACATGCAATATTTAACTGCAAACTATGTCGGTTGCCCTATCTACTTTGGAAATTTTTTCATTAATTACAATCAAACTAAAATTAGACAAGTGTGGCCATGCAAGACCTGAACAAAAAATCTCTGACAAAATACCGACCGTGGAATTAACTTCGGCAGCTCTTCATGAAACAAAAAACCTAGGAAAATATTCATGAATCCAAAAAGTAGGCTTGAAGGTGGTTCAAGAGGTCACAAAGAGGCAATGATAAATGGATTTGAAATCTGGCCCCGTTTTTCAGAGAATCGATGCTGGATAATTAAATTTGGTGCGGTGCTCGCAACATTTCATCGATCAGTGGTTGTGTTGATGTGTCTATTGCCTTTTCCTTTTCTGCTGGTATATCATAACAATTTTGTACGAAAGCCCTTTGTCGCACTTGAGCTCTTCTTCTTGTACTCTTTGATTTAATCTTCAATCCTGGTAGCTTTGGCGGAGTTTAAAACATGAAACCCTTTATTCCTTTAATAATTGGCAGAAATTTCCCTTTTTTTTTGGTAAATGGTGGAAAACCTTTGAATTGGTGGCTATCTGACTATAAGAAACTGCTTTCAATAATAACCTTTTGGATATGATTGGAAGGGAAAAGCGACGGGGCGCAGCGGTGGCTAGAGTGCTAATGGTAGGGCGGCTTCACAAATGCCTTCTGCTCGACTCGACCGCCTTTTCTTGTGCTCTTTGTCGGGTCTTATTATAGCCAAGTCCTTCTACCGTATTTAGCCCATTTCTTCATAAAACAGCGTAAAACCTCATACACCCGGATTTTAAATCCTTTAGGCTTTAGATTTTAACTACATCGCATCCAAACTATAGATTTAGCTTTAAATAAGGGAACATCTCATGGCCTTATTTTCGTCTAACTTCACATCCCAACGAATAACTATCATCCTATGAAATGGAAGGTACACCCGATAGTTGTGGGGTGTATCAGTGTACCCCACAAATATTCTCATCTCAGCTGTTGATTCTATATTTTTCCATGCATCCTTGGAAATATGACAGTAAACTGATGAACCAAAGATTATGAAGTGTTCCACATATGGTTTCTTACCTAAAAAAGTTTCTTCTAGTGTACTCATTGTGAGAATCCAATGAAGATTCATGTTCTGCACATATACCGGTGTGTTACATGCTTCAGCCCACAAGTGAAATTGTAGGCCATGATCATGCAACATTTCCTGTGAAACTCCCACAATAATTTTGTTCTTTATTTCTACAACCCCATTATGTTTTGGGTTGTTAGCACTCCATCGGATCTCCGAAGGTTGAGAACGAGACCAGCAAAGGTAACCACAGACCACCTTGACCTAGTAGCTATACCTACTAGGCTAATAGGGCTCTCTCAATGAGAATCATAGCCAATTTGACTTGATCATGGAGATTTTAGGCTAGGTATAATAGGCTCTAGGGTTTGATTGATTTGGATTTGGTGTTGGATGGTAAATTAGGTCCAATAAAAACTAAGACAGGGCTCTCAAAATCAAACTTACAGAGATGTGATGGGGAAAGGTAGGCACACAATATAGAACTTCAAAGGTATATTGGTGAATATGGTAGACTGATAGGGTTTCAAAATGAGCATGGGAATCATGAATTTTTTTTATATCAGAAGAAAGTGAAACATAACAGTGATAACTTCTCCAAAACGAAGAAATGAAATCAATGAATTATGCTTATCTAAATTAGAAATCAATCACATAAGACATGGAAATGAAGATGTAATTCAAAATACTTTAAAACATATGAAAAAATAAGAAGAAACATTGCTAAAAAACATACCACATGAATCCCACCACAATAGTTGCAAACTCGGTCTATTAGTTCCTGCCAAAATCACTTAATACACTAGTGTCCCAAAGCTCAATTATATAGCATATAACCCTTGTAATGAAAAATAAAATTAAAGATATAGACCAAAACAAATTTCTCCCCACTCTTAGGGGTCGAATCCATGACTTGTGGAGTTGTTCCCCAAAATCCTCAACTAGAATCCTAATGACTAGAGAGATCAACAAACTCTCCCTTTTTTGGTGAAACGGATTCACTTGACCCAAAAATACAAATTTACTTGATGTATCTACCTCTAGTAACTATAATAGAAATAATTACATTTTATTTACAAAATTACATCAGTAAAATTTCATGAAATTATTCAATCAACTAAGAAAAACTCGAAATTTTGAAGATAACAAGCAAACTGGAAAAAGCACAGCGTGACCTTCAAGATGATTTTTGACTGCCTTGCTGAAGTTAAAATTGAGCTCAAGATAGATCATTGGAAATTTTTTCCTATCTAGTTATCCAAAACTGGTCAAAAAGTGCCTAAAAGATCAATTTTTCCAAAACTGGTCAAAAAGCCCCTGAAAATTCACTTTTTCCAAAACTGGTTAAAAAGCACAGCATGTGGCTGAAAATACTGGCAGAATGGTGTTTTTTGTGATGTTTTTTAGCCTTTCCACCTTTCAAAAGCTGAGATTTTTTATTTCCATGAGTCAAAATATGATGTAGAAGCCAATATCTATCCATCCCAATTGAGTTTACATCATTTGCAGGCCTCCAGAAAAAGTGCACTGTGGCCCAAGCTGCACTTTTTGCAGTGAGACTATGCAAAAGCTAGTCAAATTTGGCCCAAAACATGAAATTTTTCAAAATATCCTTCAAAATTTCCCAAAATTGATGTGTGAGGTCCTGATAAAGTGTGTTATGCAACCAAGGAGACATTAGCAAGAAAATGGAGTTTTCCCCTCTTCTTCTTGGTGATGAGGGTTTCTTTTAGCTTGTTTTGAATTTGCTTGTATTTGATATTGCTGACATTTTCCCTTGTCTAGTAGTGGTGGGACATGTGCCTCATCATCTTATTATCCCTGTTAGCTTTGTGAAGGAGCTTCTCCAGATGTATGTTTACTCTATCAAGCCAAACTTCCCTATCTTTATTGATTCCCGTAGCAATATTTTCCTCAAAAGTGAGTTCCTCTACAAGAAGTGCCTCCTGTTGTCTTTCTAGCTCTAATGATGTTTTTCGGCCCCTTGTTCTTGGTATTTTCCTTGCTATACGTTCTTCATGCTCAATCACTGCTTTTCCTTTCAATTCTTGCCTAGTAACTTTAAACATGTCCTTTTCCAAGAGTATTTTCCCCTTCCACAATTTGTCAAGAAAACACTTGCCTATTTCCTCTTTGATAAGTTCTAACCAATTTGTCCTTTTTTATATTCTTAACTTCAGCCCTACTAGATGACCCAACCTCTGTTTTTGTAACTGGTGTTGATGGTGGAATGTTGATATTGCAACAAGATGATGAGCTTAGTGGAAAGGAGTCGCCTTCACTAAGTGGGCCCGCAGACTATTTTTGGCGCAAAGTCTATTTTTAGACTATGTCTATTTTTAGACATATGTATCATGTTCTATGAGTTGCACGATGCTATTTGTGGATGGTTGGTCAAGTCGGGAAAAATAGATGGACTTCTATTTTTATACATACTGGGCGGAATCTATTTTTAGATTTCCAGTCTAAAAATAGATATGTCAAATATTATTAGCTCTTAATAATATTTAGACTCTAAACATTATCTTATTCTCTTGGAGCACTTTAGTTAAGTGCACAGATGTGGCACATAAGTTGATAGAAGGAATTACGCTATTCCTGAGGGTTATGTGGAGCTATTGCATGGATACTTTAGTTAGAACTCATGTGACAGAGTTTGGTGGAGTTGATTGAGGAAGTTAGTGGAGTTGTATTCAGTTTAACTAATCTAAACATAGTTGAGCTATTTGTATTGAGTTTAACTAATTGATACAATTAGTGAGAGTGGTGTGAATTAATTATTAATTAATTCACTAATTATAAACTCATTAATCAACTAAAGACTACATCAGTTAACTTCAGTGCATGGACAGTTTCAGTGGAGACCAGTGCAGAAATAGGTGAAAGAGCAGGTTAACTATCAGTTGTGACTATACAGTTGCTATTTGCAACACACAGATAGGTGGAGAAGCCCATGAAGATTGCGCAGTACAAGCCAGGTGGTTTATCTATTTAATGAAGCCATCCCATAGCATTGAAAACACAATAGAGGCTGGCTATCAAGTGGCAAAAGATTGGAGCATGTGTTTTGCTAGATCTACCTTGATAGTGTGTAGCAATTGAGGGTGTGCATGAGAGCTTGTGAGGAGCTTTTGTACTATGATTGTTACATGATCTCCATGACATATAATATACAGATAGTTGGGGTTTTCAGCTTTAAGCTTTCCCATTAAATACTGTGTTCATATGTGTGATTGTTTATGGTTTTAATGTGTGCATGCAATTGATTTTATTTTCGCAATTAATGATCAATGGTAGAAGAGATTCTGTATTATGCATGAAGCTAAAATAGTGTGTGATCAGGAGAATCTCGGTGAATAATATATCAGTTATTCAAATTTCTACATGGTATCGGAGCTATATTGATCATTGGAGCAATTGCAAAACATTGAAGCGGTTGAGTTTTGTGCTG
Source organism: Pinus albicaulis (assembly GCA_034641835.2). Classification (NCBI taxonomy): domain Eukaryota; kingdom Viridiplantae; phylum Streptophyta; class Pinopsida; order Pinales; family Pinaceae; genus Pinus; species Pinus albicaulis. The sequence goes on along the minus strand of JAXQQM020058911.1, from coordinate 52,196 downwards.
GTGGAATTCGAATTTGCAGCAGTGTTTTCTTGGTGTCGAATTTGAGATGTCTTTCAACGGATTGCGATTGGAGTATGCCCTTGAGGGCAGCTCAAATTATATTGCATGGAAGGACAGGATGGAGGCAATGTTGGATGACAATGGTTTGAAGGAGTTCATAGATGTAGAAATTCCAAAACCTACATCTAGTGATGCTGTCGTACTTGACGCATGGCAAAAGAAGACAACAAAGTGTCGAAGGATTCTGTTGGAAGGTGTGAAGGATCACATAGTTTCCAGCCTTCATGGTAAGGCTTATCCATTCTTGATGTGGAAAGATTTGACATATTTATTCCGAAGCAAGAGCGACCAGAGGAAGTTGGCGCTCAAGGATAAACTCAGGAACATAAAGATGGAGAAAGGCGACAGTATGCCCAAGTACCTCATGAAGTTCATCCAATGCAGGGATGAGCTGGGAAGTGTGGGGGTTCTTGTGATGATGAGGACTTGGTGAGCTTGGCTCTCCTTGGGCTTAGAAGAGTTGGCATACCTATCAAGGACTCTATCAATGGTGGGAGAAATTGCCGGATGGGAAGCGACTTTGGTCAAATCTTGTGCAAGAGGAATGGGCGGAGTACCGGGGACGAATCTTCATCAAAGAACTCTCATGAAGAGAATTGGCAGTTTGGGCTGCCAAAGCAAAGAAAGGAAGAGAAGAAAGAGATTCATTCGGTGCGAAAGGCAAGAAGCAGGACATGTCCAAGGTGAAGTGCTTTCATTGTCACCAACACAGACATTATGCCACTAATTGTCCACAGAAGAAGAAAAATAAGTAGGCTGCTGGAACTGCATCTGGAGAGGCCTTAGCCTCGCAGTTTGAGCTGGATTTTTCACTGATCGCATGCTTGGTCTCAAGTGTGATGGGTTCAGTGTGGTTTCTTGACAGTGGTGCATCTTTTCACATGACAAGAGATCGAGATTTGTTTACTGATCTGGATGAGAAAGATCTTGGAGTGCACATCGAGATGGGCGATGATGGTAGATACAGTGCGACCGGTATCGGTACCATTTCCTTTGAGAGAGAGTCTGGTAAACCCTTCGTATTGAAGGAAGTGATGCATGTTCCAGGATTGAAGAAGAATCTTATCTCTGTGGCGATGTTAGAAGACAAGGGATATGATGTTGTCTTTAGCGAGGGAAAGGCTTTCCTGCGCAGTAAGGCAACTAGTGAGACTTGGAGGATAGGGGTTCAAGTTAAGAACCTTTATCAATTGCAGGTAGATGGCTGCGCAGCAATGGTATGCAAGGCAAAAGGAGTGGTGAGCCGGGATGATGGCGAGTTGTGGCACTGGAGATTGGGCCACCTTCACCATGGAGCTTTGAAGACACTATAGCAGATTTATACTGGGCTTCCTAAGGGTCTTTTGTGCAGTCAGATCAATGCAAGGGGTGTACCTTGGGAAAATTTGTGAAAGCCACCTTTCATGAGAAGGATAGTCACACCACGACGATCCTTGAGAGAATTCACATAGACGTGTGTGGACCTTTCTCAATAGCTTCGACAGAAAAGCACCATTATTATGTGATATTTGTTGATGATTTTTCTCGTAAGTGTTGGATCTTCTTCATGCAGAAGAAGAGCGAGACATACTCAAATTTCTGTGAGTTCAAGGCAATAGTTGAGAAAGAATCTGGGAAGCAGGTGAAGGCTCTTAGGATCGATAATGGGGGTGAATTCATCTCTGGCAAATTCAAGGACTTTTGCAGTGCAGAAGGAATTCGAAGAGCACTCATAGCACCTCATAACCCACAGCAGAACGGGGTTGCTGAGCGGAAGAACATAACAATTGTGGGTGCTGCACGGGCGATGTTGCATGATCAGGGCCTACCCATACACTTGTGGGTGGAGGCATGCAATACTGCAGTATATGTGCAGAACCGTTGTCCTCACAGGATACCTGACATGAGTACACCCGAGGAGGCGTTTTCTGGTAAGAGGCCTGATATTTCCCATTTGAGGATTTTTGGTTCACCTGTTTACATTCATGTGATGAAGGATGCCAGGAAGAAGGCTAAAATTTGTTGTGGAGAGTTAGGATATTTGTGGTCTGATACACCCCACAAGCTATCGTGTATTTGTCGGAACGAGTCGCAAGGCGACATGCGACCAGGATATAAAATTTCATGAGGAGAAAGCCATGAAGTGTTCGCTTGAGAGGGATCCACACTTGCATGCGGATGAGGAGCTATTAGTTCCTAAGGATGAGTCTCAGGATGTGGATCAGCCACAAGATGAGGTTCATGGAGTGGAAGAGACCACTCAGGCAGCGCCAACCATCAGAGGGCGGAAGCGCACTACAAAAGTTGAGTGACTGGCTCAAGATGCAGAGAAGGTTGTGGGAGCACCTACATCCACAGTAGCAGAGCAGAGACGATCTGGCCATTATCTTTGGATACATGGCTCTTACATAAGAAAATGTATCGTGCGCGGAGCCATCCTCTTTCAAGGAAGCTGTGGAGGACCCCGCATGGGTATATGCCATGGTGGAAGAGTATGATTCGATTGTCAGAAACAGTGCATGGGAGATTGTCCCGAGACCGGAGGGGAAATCAGTGGTGGGTTCGAGATGGATCTACAAAGTGAAGCAGGTAGCTGACGGGAGTGTGGAGAAGTATAAGGCAAGATTTGTTGCCCGAGGCTTTTCACAGATTGAGGGGATCGATTATGAGGAGACCTTTGCACCTGTCGCAAGGTATTCTTCCATACGGACGATTCTTTCTCTCTCAGCGCAGATGGGGTGGCACATTCATTAGATGGATGTGAAGACTGCGTTCCTCAACGGGGTGATTGAGGAGGGGGTGTACATAGAGCAGCCTGAGGGTTTCGAGATCTTCAGCAGCAAGTCGCATGTGTGCAGGCTCAAGAGAGCGTTGTATGGGTTGAAACAAGCACCTCGTGCTTGGTACACACGGATAGACAGTTATTTCACCGGACTTGGATTCTCCAAGAGTGAGGCGGATCCAAACCTATACTAGATAGTGGTGGAGGGTAAGTTGTTGATCATTGTACTTTATGTAGATGATTTGATTTTGACAGGTGATGAGCTGTTGATACTCTCATGCAAGGAGGATCTTGCCAAAGAGTTTGAGATGAAGGACTTGGGCCTCCTTCATTATTTCCTGGGATTGGAAATTTGGCAGCGCAGTGGTGGACTGTTTGTTTCTCAGGGTAAGTATGCCCGGGAGATACTGGAGAAGTTCAACATGCATGGCTGCAAGCCTGTTGATACTCCTCTTTCTGGTGGTTGGAGGAAGGAGGATGCTACTTCAGCGGAGGTAGTGGATGCCACTGTTTATCGACAGTTGGTGGGGTCGCTTATGTATCTGGTCAATACACGACCCGATATATGCTATGCAGTTAACCAGCTTTCACAAGATATGGTTAAGCCTACCAAGCTCTTTTGGAAGGCGGGGAAGCATGTATTGAGATATCTCAGAGGCACATCGGGATATGGATCATGGTACAGACAGGAGGATGAGTTGAGGCGGCATGGCTTCACGGATCGGTATCATCATATCAGAGATTGTGTGCAGCGGAAGATCATGTTACTTTCATACATTCCTACGGAGGATCAAGATGCTGATATCTTGACGAAGGCGCTCACCAGGAGCAAATTTGAATACCACAGGGGCAGGATAGGGGTTGAAAATAATCCTTATCTTGTTGAGAGGGAGTGTTGATATTGCAACAAGATGATGAGCTTAGTGGAAAGGAGTCGCCTTCACTAAGTGGGCCCGCAGGCTATTTTTGGCGCAAAGTCTATTTTTAGACTATGTCTATTTTTAGACATATGGATCATGTTCTATGAGTTGCAGGATACTATTTGTGGATGGTTGGTCAAGTCGGAAAAAATAGATGGACTTCTATTTTTAGACATACTGGGCGGAATCTATTTTTAGATTGCCAGTCTAAAAATAGATATGTCAAATATTATTAGCTCTTAATAATATTTAGACTCTAAACATTATCTTATTCTCTTGGAGCACTTCAGTTAAGTGCATAGCTGTGGTACAGGAGCTGACAGAAGGAATTACACTATTCCTAGGGGTTAAGTGGAGCTATTGCATGGATACTTGAGTTAGAACTCATGTGACAGAGTTTGGTGGAGTTGATTGAGGAAGTTAGTGGAGTTGTATTCAGTTTAACTAATCTAAACATAGTTGAGCTATTTGTATTCAGTTTAACTAATTGATACAATTAGTGAGAGTGGTGTGAATTAATTATTTATTAATTCACTAATTATAAACTCATTAATCAACTAAAGAATGCATCAGTTAACTTCAGTGCATGGACAGTTTCAGTGGAGACCAGTGCAGAAATAGGTGAAAGAGCAGGTTAACTATCAGTTGTGACTATACAGTTTCTATTTGCAACACACAAATAATTGGATAAGCCCATGAGGATTGTGCAGTACAATCCAGGTGGTTTATCTATTTAATGAAGCCATCCCATAGCATTGATTATGCAATAGAGGCTGGCTATCAAGTGGAAAAAGATTGGAGCATGTGTTTTGCTAGATCTAGCTTGATAGTGTGTAGCAATTGAGGGTGTGCATGAGAGCTTGTGAGGAGCTTTTGTACTATGATTGTTACATGATCTCCATGACATATAATATACAAATAGTTGGGGTTTTCAGCTTTAATCTTTCCCATTAAATATTGTGTTCATATGTGTGATTGTTTGTGGTTTTAATGTGTGCATGCAATTGATTTTATTTCCGCAATTAATGATCAATGGTAGAAGAGATTATGTATTATGCATGAAGCTAAAATAGTGTGTGATCAGGAGAATCTCGGTGAATAATATATCAGTTATTCAAATTTTCTACATGGAATATGTCTAGCAGGCTAGTTGGATGGAGATGTGAAGACCTCTGCCTTTATAAAATTTTAGGATGGAATGTTTAGCTGTTTGATATGGTGAAGAAAAATGATTTTGATAAGTGAATGATGGAAAATACTATTCATTTGGAGCTCATATTCTCTATGTTGTACCTTGTAGGCCATCTTGTCAATGCTCATGTACAAATAATAGGGAATGTTGAGAAGCTTTACCCTAGTGAAATGCATGAGTAATCTGATGTGGTAGCTGTATATCCTGGAGAATATTCCCTCACAAGTGAAATACTTCATTATGATTTTCATCATGGGAGCAAACCTATCCAGTAGCTGACCAAAAGGGAAGTTTTTCTTGATGCTATCTTTGTATGATGCTTTGAGGTAAGGTTGATACAGCTGGGCATCCAATTCCTGAGTTTTGAACCACTTTTCACCTGCATTAGGTATTCATGTTGCTGCTGCAATAATATCTGTTGAAATGGTGAATTTCACCCCTACAATGGTGACTTTTTCTTTTTGGAGCTTTGTGATGAATATTCTATTCAAATTTGGATGGCTTTGCAATATTTGGACCATTTCACAAAACTCATAACAACCCACATGTTGGAAACATTTGATTGCTAGGGGTGATGACATCAACTCACTGGTGTTTGATGGATCAAACCTTGAGATTCTCCCTCCTTTGTTGTATTTCTTCTTGTCATTTTATGTGGTCTCTACTTCCATGGCGAAATCCTATCTTACTAGGAGGAAAAATTAGGGTTTTCTCTTGGGAAAACAAGGGATTTTGGGCAGTTTTGGTGACCTTAACACCCTAATGACATAATGGAAACATTGAACTGAATGAAATCATGATGATGATTACTAAAATGATGGAAAAAATCTTTGAATAATGATATACTCAGCTTGTTTTATGATATGGACCAACATTCAAAATTTTGGAAGGAGTGGAAAATCATCCTAAACCTAATTCCCAGTGACCAAATTTTTTCTTGAAAACCTTGTGAAATGACAAAAAATTGAATATGGGACCCTAAAAAACATCATAAGAGTCAATTTTATCACTGGTGGCAGGATGTAAAGACTAACACTAACATTGGCTCCAACTGTGGATGACAGCTCCTTGGAGGTGTCAAGAACATTGTAGACCAAGTAGCCTTATCCAATGGGCATGGAGTAAAAAGTTTAAAAACCAAACTGAATACTGAAAACTTGACATAATAAACTCGTTGACTCTGACTAAAATAAAAACTTGCAAAACTTATTAACAACAACATATCACTGAGACTTGAGGGATTGAAATCATGATGACAACTACCTTCCTACTGAAGACATATGTACAATCATGCGAAGTGATCCTTCTAGTGTAACCAATCCAACATATGACTACCTACTTGAATTCTTCTCTCACTTTCCTCGAGCAGGCAGAAAAAACAAAAAATAGGCAACTCCAAGTGTCCGATGAAAATGTCCTCATGATTCATAAATTCAAGAAAATATATCATCCATGTTGACTGCAGTAAATCAATGTAAGGATCTTCAATAATTTGAAATGTTATCTTGTCTTGAGATCCTGCCGAAAAAATACAAGTACTCCTTTAATTTTGATCTGAGATAATACTTGGTTGTTGATCCATAGGAGGGCATAGGGAAGTATGACCTTCTGCTACCTGAGTGTTGGCATATTATCTATCTCAGACTCATACTCCTCAAATTCATATTATAAATCATCCTTGAACAAAAAACATTCTTCAAGATTGTTAAACATGGCAGCCCTATCATCTGCATGAATGAAAATGGTCCCTATTAGCTGATATCTTTGCAGGAAATCATCATCCCAAATTTTCTTACTCACAACAACTTCCTATATAGTTTCATCAGTCTCATGATTGTGATAATTTAAACTCATATTTTCATTTTCAATAATGAAATAAGTTTCACTAACACATTCTTGACTGTGTGAACACTGCAAACCTACAGTAGCTTGGGTTGTAACATGAATTTTCAAGATCTGATCTATTTCATTTTCAGATAGAGGAGAAACTTGACTTTTATAGCAGTTAACATTGGCTTGATGATTTTCATTTTCAAGATTAGGAATAGACATTTCTCTTTCTTGGTCTCGGTCTTTTTCATCCAAGGAGGAAGCTACTGATTCTTGTTGGGAGGAAAAATCATTAAGGGTTTCTATGATCTCATCATCTATACACTCTTCATCCCCATACAAATTTTCAAGAAACTCAATGAAATTTTCAGAAATCTCACAACAACTATCAATCATCGACAAGGATGAATTAGATCTTCGATAAAGTTGAAAGAAAACTGAATGAAAATCCTTCAGAGAATATAAACTAGCAGATGGTAGACTCTCATACCATAATCTCGCTTTCTCCTCCAAGGTATCCATGAACATCTTCATCAGAAAATCTTCAGGAAACTCAATCTTAAGTCTATGAATATGAAAATGAAATTTGACCAAAAGCATCTTCTCCGTCTTGACCTTTAAACTCTGAAAATCTTTCTTTCCAATCTATAAACGGAATACGATTCAGAAAACCAGGAATATGAGCTCGATTCATAGGAGCATACATTCAAGCAATTGAATCAATTTGAAAATAATGAATTCACCAAGAATTTATTCAGACTACCGGTTCTTCCACAGTGGAGTCGCCATGAAAATTCTGAACCTTTGGATTCTTTGACACTGCAGTCACCAAGTGAAAGATGCACAGCCTTCTTGTGCCTAATCACTGTTCACCATAAACAATAAGATCTGATCATTTTTTCTCTTTCCTGGGGAAGATCTGTCACCTCGCTCCCCAGTATGGTAGCCAAGATGTAGCACTCCACCGATCTCCGAAGGCTAAGAAGGATACCAACAAAGGTAACTGCATACCACTTTGACCTAGTAGCTATCCCTACTAGGATGAGAGGGCTCTCTCAATGAGATTCATAGCCAAATTTACTAGATCATGGAAATTTTAGGCTAGGTATAACAAGATCTAGGGTTTTATTGATTTGGATTTGGCGCTAGATGGTAAATTAGGTCTAAGAAAAACTAGGTCAGGGCTTTGAAACTCAGACTTGTAGAGATGTGATGGGGCAAGGTAGGCACACACTTTAGCACTTCAAAGGTATCCTGGTGAATATGGTAGACTGATAGGGTTTCAAAACTAGCATGGGAATCATGAATTCATTTATATCAGAATAAAGTGAAACATAACTGTGATAACTTCTCCAAAACAGAGCATTGAAATCAATGAATTATGCTTATCTAACCTATAAATAAATTACATAAGACATGGAAATGAATATGGAAGGCCCAATACTTTCAAACATATGAAAACATAAGAAGAAACACTGCTAAAACACATACCACATGAATCCCACCATAATAGTTGCAAACTCTGTCTATTAGTTCCTGCCAAAATCACTAAATACACTAGTGATCCAAAGCTCAATTACACAACATCCAACCCTTGCAATGAAAAATAAAATTAAAAATATATACCAAAAAAAACTTCTCTCCACTCTCAGAGGTCGAATCCATGACTTGTGGAGTTGTTCCCCAAAATCCTTAACTAGAATCCTAATGACTAGGGAGATCAACAAACTCTTCCTTTTTTGGTGAAACTGATTCACTTGACCCAAAAATAAAAATTTGCTTGATGTATCTACCTCTAGTAACTTGTTGAGGCCTCAGAATTCGTCTGCCAAAACATGGGGGAAAACCACCTGGTCCGGACCTTAAAGCAGCTCCTTTTCCGTTTGGTGTGGTGGCTCCGACTGGGGATAGTGGGACTAGTTTCCCAATAAGGATGATTTTGGGGTGTGTTTTGATTATATAACATGAAATTGAAAATTATTCTAATCTATCACATGCATCTATCTAACACTATTTTAATTCTACTATATTCCTGGGGTGTTTCTTCCTTTATGCGATCTAAAGATATATCTTTCAACTATTAGTAATGTAGATTATTTAATAGTTGAAAGAGATGAAAATTATATAAAGATGATTCCTCTAAAAAAATAGTTTGATTAGAAGAATTGTGAAAAATATATCGCATTCATATGTGTGATTATATATTCAACAAGATATTACAGAAAAATATTAGTACAGAAGTGCATTTAACATTCATCTATAACGACATTTCAAATATATAAGGCAATAAAAATATGGTTGTCAATCTAGAAAGAAAAACTCGATACAAGTGAGTAGAAGTACCATATGTACGAAGTCCTACTCATGTAAAATGACAGTAGATTTTCTTCTCCTCTTCACTTTCAAGCAATTTAAAGAGTACAGTAGTGCAACATCAGTTAAATAGCTTCAAATGTCAAAATATAAAATATTGTGTACCATTAATTCATCAACGCATTCACAAACTTACAAAAGTGCATTCTTTGCAAATGTTTTTGAAAAATTTCTGGACCCTTCTCTAAATGCATGAGAGGGGTTTAAATACTAAAATAACTATGTTTTTAAAAATAGATTATTACATAAAAATAGAGGAGGTTTCAAACAACCATCCTCGTAAGACAAACTTTAACTACAATCTAGGAAAATAAAGTAACAATATGACTATGAAATTCGATCTTTTATTTGGATTTTATCCCGAAGTCAACAAATATCTAACATGGGCTTGAGTTGAGTTGGCTGCAAAATCCTTGATCTGACCTATCCCTTGAATACCGCATTTGAGAGTGTTGGCTGCGATTTTTTTATCGAATCTGTTAAATATTGCAGGGTCTGGTATTGATGATAAGGTTTGATCAGAAAATTACAATAATTTTTTTGATCAAACTTATTTACTTTTTTAATCGCTTCATCTTGTATTTTTTCCTTTTGTTTCTACTGTGTTTCCAGTTGCTTGGCTTCTGAGAGCACTTCAGACGTGCACTCTTTGATAAGTTATGATTTCACAAGCTATTCACATATAGATTCAGTAATCTCCTTTGTCAACCTTGATGCTTTCACTGCTGCTTTCTCTGCTTGATTTATTTGTGCTTTCCAATCCTTAAATAAATTATCCTAGTGGGATTTTTCCATCTGGGGTAGATCAGCTTCGTTGCCTAAGTCAGATGCTTGCCAGTGAATGTGTAAATTGATTTTCTTCTCGATCTTCTCGTACTCAAGTTTTTGGATAGCTACTTGCTAGATCAATATCTCACTTGAGTCACAATAAGACCTAGTGATTGAAGCTTGTTGACAGAAAAACTCTTTTTGTTGCTTTAATTTAGCATTCACATCGAATTCTTATTCTATGAATTGCTCTAGTTGTGGCTGGCTTTGTAATTTGTTCATTGCTGATTCCAGTTGTGTTTTCTTCTCAGTGAGTTGTACTTGATGTTGTAAATTAAGACTTTCTAAGTCCTTTTGAAATTGGGATATCTTCAATTCCATTTGCTCACTGGAGTTAGAATTCTCTTGATCTAAAAGTATCTCTATTTCTTGTATCCGATCTTCTCTCTAATTCAGTAACATTTTAACCCCAATGGCTTTATCAACAGTGGAAATAGCATATGCCCTTGAAAACTACTATATTTTGGTTAATTGTTCAGTAGGATCAGCTAGAGGATCCTTCCATAAAATATCGACAGATTCATTTGTAAGGTTTGAGACTTTGTCATCAATTCTTCTCATTTTTCTTCTCTTGACAAAAGCCTTATGACTAGGACTTTAGAAGACATACAGTGAAGGGATTTCCTCAACTTGTAATACTATATGCTCTGTAAGGTAAGCCGGAATGATCTCTCGATCATGAGTTTCAGGAACTTGTTGTAGTGGAGTAATAGTTTCCACTAACTTCTGAGAATATTCTGGTGTCTGAAAACTGGTAGCTTGATCAATATTGAGATTTGTTTGAGGATTTTTTATTGCCTTAGAAAAATTATCCCAATAACTCTTTAAATCCTTTGACTGGGATTTTTCTGGCTGATCAAGTGTATCTTTACTGTGTTGAAATTCTTGGGAAGTTGATTCTGTTCCATTACTTTCTCCTTTCTCTTGCATCTCAATCTCTTTGATTACTTGATTGATTACCTTTTATGGGTTTTCATTTTTGTTTTCAGATTCATTTTCTAAATGATCTGAATTTTGAGATTGATGTTCTAATTGTACTGAATCATCTTCAGACATGTCTTTAACTTCATTATCCAAGTTAATACTTGGATTTGGTGTGTTGACATCTTCAATAGTTAACAAATATAGAGGAATCTTCTCCAATCTCGTACTTATGTATGCTTGGAAAGCTTCCAGGTCATCTTGTTTGAGTTGATTGGATGCAAACTTTAATACAACTAAAAATTTTTCAACACCTTGAAAGAAATCATCAAATCTATCTATCTCTTTCACAAAAGGTTTTACTTTGAGCTCTACAATGAAGTTCTTAATTACATCATTGGGGTCATATGGCTGTTTTGGCATTACAAACAAATTTAACAAATTAATATTGGACACTTATTTTTAGGCATGACCAATATCAAAAGGTTCAAAAGTACAACACTGTAAAGGGAAATTAGGCCAAACGACCTTCTTAGCATGTTTAAGCTGTTTTGTGATACCATTTACAATAAGCTGGTAGGCAATTTATCTAGCAAGTAACTTATCAGGAACATAATATGGTAGGACATGAGGAGAAGTATAACTACCAAAAACTCTGACATAAGTGAAACTTTCCTCTGCGAACCATCTGGAAACAGGAAAAATGTATGTACTAGCCTCTTTGGAAACCCTAGGGGCTTTCTCATTGAATATCATTTGGTGCATAGGAAACATGACTCTATGGCAAATTTTGTAAAACTGCAGATGGAAATCTGAATCCAAAAGGGCTTTATGGTAAATGTGGATTGGAGTAGGGTCTTGGGCTGTCCATTTCCATCCCATGGAAGGAAAACTTGAAGAAAAGCAAATTGCGTCCATAACATAGGCACTCATGTAAAATGGGGGTATTTCGTTAGATGAAACACTTATTTTATTCCTATACTCCATGATATTTCTGCCTAAATTTTCAGATAGGATATTTTCCCAATTCAAAATCAAGGAATTGACGATTACATAAATTTATGGGACCCAATCTACAGAAAACCTAGTGCCATTAGGTTTTGCAAATAATCTACATAACATATTGGCAGCATAGAAGTAAGGGGAAGGAATTTGTGCTATTGGGTATGTACCGAGTTTATATCGTTTAAGCTTTCCCTGGTCATCCTTCCATTCCTTTATGACTTTCATCAGGTCTGGGTTTTTTGTTCTAAATCTTTGAAGAAAAGATTTTTCATAATTCTGTTGCGGGATGGGTAAGTGGTGCATTATCTTCAAATCTTCTGCCCTGAACGAACCGATATTCTTGCACTTTTAATCCTTGAATTTTCTATCTTCTATGTTTAAGTGGTAAATTAACCACTTAACCATATCTATATATCGGAGAATCTTTGGCTTTGCTGCTACCTTATGGATAAATGAACATGCAACATCCAAACAGGTCAGGTTTGAAGGAACTGATGCGCCTGTTGTAGCAACTCTGATAATTACCCTTGGATTTTCATCTTCGAAAAACTTATAAATTGTCTCCCATGAAGGACTTCCACATTCCTTGTTGTAGGTGGTGTCTGAGAAGAGGGGAGACATATCTGAGTCTTCGGTAAATGACGTTTGGGCAATTTCTTTGCCTTTCTTGCTCATTTCTATTTTCCCTTCTCTGTTAATTGCTTTCCTAGTTTAAAGTGAACAAAGAAAACATTAAAAATATAGGAAAAGAGAGGAGGACATAATTAAAATAAATTCAGCATTCAATTAATTCAAAACATGCTTGAAGTAGATATGAATCTATCAAAACTTACTCCTATTAAATGTTATTAATCACCGATAATCTTTTTAAATAAAATCTTTTGCACCTTCACGTGAAATGCATATCAATCAATTTTAAGACGTTATATCCATATTCAGTTTTATTTGACATAAGTCATTTTGCATTCTTGAGCAACTAACTACAAATGCATTGCATATCGCAACTTATAACCATTTCTATTTGTGGTGTTACCCATAAATTTTGTGAAATGCGATCTGCGCAAATCGCACATCGCAATTTTTATGTGTCAATAAGTTTTTATTTATTTATGTTTTTCGAAATGTGAAATGCGCATTAAGAAATCAAGTCTTTGCACTTTATCAGACTATGGGGTTTTATCTTTATTACTTTATTGGTTTTTCGGGTCCGTTTAATTGCAACTTTTACCAAATTACTTTGAAGTTTGATCATTTTATTAGGCGCAATGCGATTTTTGTTTATAACAGTGATTGAAGTGTTTGTGATAAGAGTTTGATATAACCGTTAGAAAGAGCTTAGCGCATATCGCAGCCGCAAGATTTAATATGTTTTAATTGTTTAATCTTGTAAGCTATGTGAATTGCGAAGCGTGCTAGGGAATGGAAGTAGAAAATAAAAAATAAACTTTATTTCCTAAATTTTTTTGACTTAAGCTAATAATTAAACAAAATAAATTTCCTATTTATTTTTAAAGGGTCCCCATTTAGAAAAATAAATGGGGGGTGTTGTATAGCACAACAATTGACGATTCACTTGGGAGAACCAGCTATCTCTGATTTAATTTTTGAAATTTCTGAAAACTTTTTTGAAACAAAAATAGTTACAGGAATGAATTTCAAATAAATAGTATTTCACTAAGCAAGAAAATATATATTAATTTATAATTCATAATAATTCCTCTCTAAAAAGTAAAAGTATGAGAATCTATATCAGTCTTTACTCAGTTCAAAAAGATAAATCAAGTGGCTCTTACAGATTAGCTTTATAAATGTTTACTCTTTTATCATAGGTAGAGCCACTGATCCAATAGGTATTTTGAGATTTTGGCAGGGTTACCTTTTACCCAAAAATGATTCATCATCCCATCGAGTCCTTCTTAAAATTTTCAAAAATAAATTCCAACTTTATACACTTGATCTTTTTTGAAAATTGCTTTTCTTTTTTGTAGATTTTTATTTACTTAAAAGCCATTATCTTGGCTTGGTAACCAAATAATGACAATGGAATTCACTAGTTGTAATTAAACTGATCAAGCTAGATCTTGATGATACCCCTTGTCCTCTTGATATAATCTCAAGTCATTACCCTATTTTGGTAGGAAGTATTGGTAATGTCAGTTTAACTATTTCCCTATGAACATGGTAAACAAGATCATGATGAGACTTATTATCTTTTAAGATTTTCTAGTATAATCTGTTTTCTCTAAATTTCTTCTAAAAATTAATAAGTTTTCCCGGATGGGGTGAATCATTGGTCCTTTTGAGGATTCTGGATGATAATTTTTTGAGTTTTATATTGCTTTTCTGTAAAAGAGTCTTTACTATGTTAAAGATTTTTTTCTTGACTGATAATAGAATAACCATGCTTTACAAAGATTAGAGTTCATGAGAGAATAAATAACTTCAGTGAAATTGCATATTTCAGTAAAAATAAAATCTATTTGTCTTTCAAATCTTTCGATTGTTTCCTTGACATTTCTTATTTCTATAAGCGATAAATCAAAAAGATCATCTGAGATATTTATTTGAAAAGCCAAAAGTTTATGCTACTCAATTTTTATTTTCCTAAGGAAAAAAAAAGGCACTAGTATACAGGAAATAGAAGGGGTTACCTCCTATGAGAAGTATTTCTTTAAAATCTTCCCATTAACAGGCAAAGAGTCTCTTTTACGTGGCATACCTTGCAATAAGAATGTTGATGGGCCTATTTCTCCAATTATTTGAAATGGACCTAGCCAGAGTTTTTGAAATTTCGTATGTTTACCTTTTTCCTCATGCGCTTTGTCCCATTTCAATACAAGATCACCAATATGAAAGTTTTTTGGAGAAATAGAAGTTGAATCAAATGAGGCTTTTACTATGTGTCGATGATGTGCATGAGTCTCTTTAGATTTTTCTCTTTCTTCTTCAAGCTTAAGAATTTGGAATTGTCTCGCTTGCAAGGAAGAAAAAGGGGTTTCATCAATCAATTGAACTAAGGCAAGTGAATGAATAACTACTTTGGTGGGAATAATGGCTTCTTTTCCATAAACAAGGATAAATGGAGAAGTACCAATGGAGGCCTTTTGAGTTATTCGGTCTACCCAAAGAGCAAAGATTAATGACTTATGCCAATTTATTTGGTTTTGATCAACAGTTCGTTTGATTATTCTAATTAGGTTTTTGTTTGTGGATTCTGTTAGACCATTTCCTTGCGGATAATAATTTGCAGAATACTTAAGTTTAAAGCCTCTTTTGATTGCAAATTCTATCATGGTTGTTCCTGATAAATAAGATGCATTATCAAACATTAAAGCAGTAGGGACACCAAACCTAGTTATGATAAATTGATAAATAAAGTCAATGATATTCTCAGAGTTGGATAAATTTAATGGAATTTCTTCCACCCATTTAGTAAAATAATTTGTAGCTGTGAGAATGTATTTATGCTGTTTGGAAGAATTAGAACGATCTCACCGATTATATCTAATCCCCATTTCTCAAATGGTTGTTCAATATTAATTGGCTATAATGGGAAGGTTGGCTTCCTTTGTCTTCCATATGCACTTTGAAAATTTTTGCATTTTTTTGCATATTCATGGGCATATTTAAACAGTGTAGGCGAATAGTAACCTGCATGTAGGATTTTGTGTGCTTTTGTATTTCCTCCAAAATTTCCTCCAGATGGTCCATCATTTTCTTACTACAAGACTTTCTCTACTTCATATTTCTCTAAGCATCTTAATAGTAGAGAATAAAAATTTGTTCTAAACAATATATAATTGATTAATTCATATTGCTTAGCCTTTAATCTCAAAGCAAGTTTTGTTTTATAACTGAGTAAAAGCAGGTTTTATTTTATAACTGAGTTGGGTTGGGGCATATCCATTTTTCAAATAAAATACGAGGTCAGCGTATTGAGATTTCACATCGTTGAGGCTTACCTCTGATATTTTTGCATTTTTACCTGAATCTTCTTATGATGATAAATGGGATGCTCCTATTAGCATTCTGCAGAAACCTTGTCATCTAACAATTTTAGAGGGTTTAATTTCTACATCATATTATTGTAAATAAGTAACCCAGTTAGCACTTTTCTCTCCTAATTTTCTCTGTATTAAATAGTTGTCTTACTGCAGAGAATGGAACTATTATTTTAGTGTGATTTTTTAAGAGAAATGGCCTGAAATGATTTATAGCCTTAAAGGCAGCAAATTATTGCTTCTCAACTGATGAGTAATTTTATTCAGCGCCTTGAAAATTGGAAATAAAAAATGATATTGGTGCTTCAATTTGTTGTTCATTAATTTGTGTTAAAACATCGGCGCAAGAAGTACCTGATGAAAAAGTATATAAAGTAAACGGATTAAGAAAATTGGGGGTGGTCAAGAATGGAGCATTGATAATAGATTGTTTAATCAAATCAAATGCTTCTCTTTCATTATGTCCCCATTTAAAGATTGAATTTTTCTTAATCATGTTTTGTAGTGGTAAAACTATTTGTGAAAAATTGGGGACAAAACTTTCTACGAATTGTATTTGTCTAAGAAACAACTGCATTGTTTTCTTATTATGAGGGAAAGGAATTCTTTTAATCTTTTCAATTCTTTCAGGATCAATATATATACCTTTCTTTGATATGATGAATCCTAAAAGTTTACCTTCATCTAAAGAAAAAATTACTTCTTTGGGTTTAATGAGATGTCATACCTTTTACATCGCTCAAAGACTTGCTTTAGGTCTTTCACATGATTGGTTGCTTGTTTATAAAATATTGTAATTTCATCTAAATAAATAACCACTAATTTATTGATAAGCCCCCTAAAAATAGTGTCCATAGCTCTTTGAAAAGTGGCACCTGCATTAATCAACCCAAATGGAATCTTTTGATAGTCATATGTTCCCCATTTAGTCCTAAACATAGTCTTCGGTCTGTCGTCTAGATGCACAAGGATTTGGTTGTATCCTAAAAATCCATCTAGAAAAGACATTAGTTCAGAACCAGCTACTGTTTGCAATACTTGTTCCATGGTGGGTAATGGAAAGTTGTCCTTTTGATAGCCTTGTTTAAATTCCTAAAATCAATACAAATTCTAATATTGCCATTTTTCTTTGTGACAGGTACCAAATTTGATACCCATTTAGAATGCCTGACTGGAAAGATAATTTTTTCCTTGAGGAGTTTGTTTAGTTCTGTTTCGATTTGATTTTCAAGATTAGGGTGAATCTTCCTCTATTTTTGTTGTATAGGTTTCTCATCTGAAATCATAGGAATTGTGTGTTGAATCACATAAGTATCATATGTTTTAAGATCAATGTAATCCCAAGCAAAAAATACTTTTGTACATTCTGAACAACCTAATAAATGATAATATTTCGTCGGAAGATCATACCAAGACCTAAATTGACATTTTGAGGTTTATCGTCAGATCCTAGATTTACTAACTCAAATCTTAAGGTATAACTTTGATTTTTTGAGCTAGTAACTCTTTTAAACCTATCTTTCAGGTCATAAAGGTCTTCTAACTTGGAAAATCACTTAGGAATTGGATTTTCATCTCGTTTTTCCTTAGTTTGAATATCATGTTCATCTTCATCCAAAATTTGACTGTCATAAGATCCTTCTGATGTGAGGAAATCTATTATATCCGAACCATGATTAAATACTCTCCAGTTGGTAATATTTTCTGGAATAGATGGTCTAAAAATTAATTCAATAGAAAATCTATCAGGACTCAATTCTTGAGATGGAATTAACATCGATGCTACATTAGCCAGAAGTTCTGCACTAGCATTCTGCATTCTAGGCACGGAAGAAATATTGAAGGCTAAGAAATGAATGGTCAATTCTTGGACTAATGATTGGTAATTCTTTAAATGTCCATAATTACAATGAATGGTATTTCTTATCTGTCTAAGAATGATTTTTGAATCTCCTATAACTTTCAGATATTTAATATTAAGATAGATGGATTTATACAAACCTTGAACTAATGCTTCATACTTGCTATAATGTTTATGCAATTGAATTCAAGTCTGCATGCTAACATAGTTTTTTCTCCTTGTTGGCTTATTAAAATACAACCAGCTCCTACACCATATTTAGATTTAGAACCATCAAAATAAAGAGTCCAAAATAAAGAACTAACTACTGCTTTGTCTACAAAATTTTTATGCTTGGAACTATATGTCTGGGAAAAATTCTTAATTTGAGAAACAACTGCATTGTCGAAAAAAGGTGACGGTTGAGCATTGAAATTTCCCAAAAATGACTCTGCCAAGTAATTTCCAATAATATTATTATTTAATGCTACTGGCTCATTTACTCCTTCAAGTTCAGTGACTCTATGCTTCATGAATTTTTCTCAGTCTCCCCGAATTTGATTTGGATTTCCATTATATGGTAGCCACATATGTGACTAGTCTATTGCAAAATATCCATGAAGTTTTTTAGACCAATATCGGCTTAAAACTAAACTGTAAAACCCAGGAATATCAACCACCAGTATATCAATTATCTGAGCAACCTTAGGGTTTGATAACAATCTGATGGAGAGAAAATTTATTTCTCTTACAACCTGTACTTTAGTTCTATCAAGTTGTACTATATGAACAAGGGAACTTTGAGGAGTTATGTTCAACTTAGCACATACTGATTTTGGCATGATATTATAAGAAGCCCCTAAGTCTATTAAACAATTATTGGCATTCTTATTGTAGATCTCACGAGTTAAGAGAAATGGAGGAGAATGAGAGATGGATCGATCACCTATCATAATAAAATATGTAGCATCTATTTTAGTTGGAGAAGAAGGTGGTTTACCCATTTAATTAGCAACTTGTACTACTGCTGGAGCAGGTAAGGCTGAAGCAGGAACCGCATTCAAATCTCTAAGAAAAACTTTATGTTGCTGCTTTAAATTAGTAAGTTCATGGATCGAAATATTGGCCCTGGTATTTTTCATATCCTCAACTATATTATACTCAATAGTGTCAGAGACTACGATTGTTTTTTATGCAGATGGGGTATCTGAAGTGACAGGACTTGTTTGTGTAGCTTTGGTAGTAAATTTTTTACTTACTGTTTTATCCTTAGCAGGTGATGAATTTTTCTACTGTTCATTTGGCTGTATTGCTTCAGGAGTCTTTTTTCTCCTTGTACTGACGGGTAAAGCTTCTTGTTGTTCACATTCTATTTAGTTCAACTTCTTGTTCTTCTTCATCTTCTTCTTCTTATTTTGTTTTCTCTTCATCTGTATCTTGATCAAATTCAAAATTAGATATGATATTTGGAGGTTGGGAGTTAGAAGACTGGCCTTTCTTAAAATTTCTAAAAGTCTTCCTTGAATTTTAATTTTCGGCAACTTGTTTCTTGATGTATGCCATTTCATTTGTCATTGTCTTTAAAAAATTTTGAAGGCCTTCCACATAAAAAGGGTATTTTTGCAGCTTTTTCTTCGAATCGTCTTTGAAAGAAACCTTTTTATATTTCTTATCTTCTTGGGAATTCTTCTTCTCAAGAGCAGTTATGCGTTTTTCTACATACAAATATTCCTTCATATTTTATGCCAATGTAGGCAGTTTTTCTCTATCAACAAAAATGGCTATATTAGATGGAAGAGATGAAATATACCACTCAATCTGAACTTCTACACCAAGAACCGATGTAGTAGGAGTTTTATTGAGTAATTTATGAAATCTTGAATTAAAATCTTTAATATTCTCCCCTATTTTGGCCTTCAAATTTGATAAATCATTGATGAGCATTGCAGTGGTTCTATCGTCCCCAAAATTAGCTAAAAATTTTTCTTCGAACATATTCCTGCTAGTTATAGAGTGGGAATGTAATGAAAAATACCAGGATCCAGCAGAACCTGTTAGATTATACGGAAATAATCTTACAACACAATCCTCTTCAACTACTTCTTTTAAATTGATGGCTAACATATAATTATGAATGTGTTCTTCTGTCGGAAGGCCATCATCCAGATTAAATTTAGGTAACTACCTTTTAGGATACTTTGGAAGAACATGAAGAGGAGCAGGCATATTTACTGCCCCTGGATTTTTCCATGGGTGGCCTGACATTGGAGCTTGGGTGGATGTGATGGGTTGAGTTTGAGTTGAAGAAGAGGCAGGCTGAGTGCTAGGACTAGTTGAAGGATTAGTAGTCTGAGTACTGGAACTAGTTAAAGTAACATTGATTGTTGGAATGGGAGTTGTGGAAGTGGGCATAGGTAATGATGGTGAATGGGGTGGATTATTGGATAAGATCTCACTAGTGATTGACTCTGATTCGGTCTTCTTTTCCTTATTTCGAGAAGTATTGATAGGAAATTCAAAAGGAGGAATTCTTGTCCTTTGAGTTTCTTATTGAGTTAATATTCTTCTAGGTTGTAAATAAGATGACATAATAATCTCAAATGATTGAGAAGACTCGAGCATTTCAAAGGAAATGGATACTATTTCTAAATTTTCTATCAAAGACTGAACTTCTTGTTAAGTTTGATGAGAATCACGGGATAGTATAGGCTGAGTATCACTAGGAGACTTAGGAGAAGCTTTTTCAACTTCAAATTTCAAAAATTTAGATCTAGTTATTATCTAGAAGTTGAAGAGGATCTAGAGGGGGAGAGACTCTTAGATTGACCTTTGTATTGATCAAACCTTTTTTCCATTCACAAGGCCCTCCTTCTATCGCCAGAATGTTGAGGCCTTGGAATTCTGCTACCAAAACATGGATGAAAACCACCCGGTACGGACCTTAAAGCAACTCCTTTTTTGTTTGGTGTGGTGGCTCTGACTGGGGATAGTGGGACCAGTTTCCTAATAAGGATGATTTTGGGGTGTGTTTTGATTATATAACACGCAATGGAAAATTATTCTAATCTATCACATGCATCTATATAACACTATTTTAATTGTATTATATTCCCGATGTGTTTCTTCCTTTATGCGATCTAAAGAGATATCTTTCAACAATGAGTAATGTAGATTATTTAATAGTTGAAAGAGATGAAAATTATGTAAAGATGATTCCTCTAAGAAAATATTTTGATTAGAAGAATTATGAAAAATCAATCGCATTCATATGTGTGATTATATATCCAACAAGAGATTACAAACAAATATTAGTGCAAAAGTGCATTTAACATTCATCTATAAGGACGTTTCAAATATATAATGCAATAAAAAGATGATTGTCAATATAGAAAGCAAAACTCGATACAAGTGAATAGAAATACGATATGTACGAAGTCCTACTCATGTAAAATGACAGCATATTTTTTACTCCTCTTCACTTTCAAGCAATTTAAAGAGCACAGTAGTGCAACATCAATTAAACAACATCAAATGTGAAAAGATAACAGATTGTGTTCCATTAATTCATCAAAGCATTCACAAACTTACAAAAATGAATTCTTTGCAAATGTTTTTGACAAATTTATGGACCGTTCTCTAAATGCATGAGAGGGGTTTAAATACTAAACTAACTATGTTTTTAAAAATAGATTATTACATAAAAATAGAGGAGGTTTCAAACAACGATCCTCATAAGACAAACTTTAACTACAATCTAGGAAAATAAAGTAACAACATGACTATGAATTCGGATCTTTGATTTTGATTTAATCCCGAAGTCGACAAATATATAGCATGGGCTTGAGCTGATTTGGCTGTGAAATCCTTGATTTGACTTGTCCCTTGAATACCGAATTTGAGAGTGCTAGCTGCGATATTTTTGTCGAATCTGTTAAATATTGCAGGGTCTGGTATTGATGATAAGGTTTGATCAGAAAATTCCAATAATTTTCTTGATCAAACTTATTTACTTTTTTAATTGCTTCATCTTGTATTTCTGCCTTTTGTTTCCACTATATTTCCAGCTGCCTGACTTCTGAGAGCACTTCAGACGTGCAATCATTGATAAGTTATGATTTCTCGTTGTTCACATATAGATTCAGTAATCTCCTTTGTCAACCTTGATGCTTTCTCTCTTGCTTTCTTTGCTTGATTTATTTATGCTTTCCAATCCTTAAATAAAATATCCTTGTGGGATTTTTCCATTTGGGGTAGATCAGCTTCCTTGCTTAAGTCGGATGCTTTCCAGTGAATGTGTTCATTGATTTTCTTCTCGATATTCTCATACTCAAGTTTCTAGATAGCTACTTGCTGGATCAATATCTTACTTGAGTCACAATAAGAGCTAGTGATTGAAGCTTGTTGGCAGAAAACCTCTTGTTGTTGCTTTAATTTAGCATTCACATCAAATGCTTCTTTTATGAATTTCTCTAGTTGTGGCTTGCTTTGTAATATGTTCATTGTTCCTTCCAGTTGTGTTTTCTTCTCAGTGAGTTGTACTTGATGCTGTAAATTAAGACTTTCAAATTCCTTTTGAAATTTGGATATCTTCAATTCCATTTGCTTGTTGGAGTTAGACTTCTCTTGATATAACAGTCTCTCTAGTTCTTGTATTCTATCTTCTCTCTCCTTCAGTAACATTTTAACCTCAGTGGCTTTATCAATAGTAGCAGTAGCATATGCCCCTGCAAACTATGATAGTTTGGTTAAGTGTTCAGTAGGATCAGCTAGAGGATCCTTCCATAAAACATCGACAGATTCATTTGTAAGGTTTGAGACTCTGTCATCAATTCTTCTCCTTTTTCTTCTCTTGACTACAACCTTATGACTAGGACTCTAGAAGACATCCAGTGAAGGGATTTCCTCAACTTGTAATACTATCTGTTCTGTAGGGTAAGCCAGAATGACCTCTCGATCATGAGTTTCAAGAACTTTTTGTAGTGGAGTAACAATTTCTACTAACTTCTGAGAATGTTCTGGTGTCTGAAAACTGGTAGCTTGATCAGTGTTGGGATTTTTTTGAGTAGTTTTTATTGCCTTAGAAAACTTATCCCATTCACTCTTTAAATCCTTTGACTTGGATTTTTCTGACTAATCAAGTGTATCTTGACTACGTTGAAATTCTTGGGAAGTTGATTTTGTTCCATTACTTTCTCCTTTCTCTTGCATCTCAATCTCTTTGATTACTTGATTGATTACCTTTTCTGGGTTTTCATTTTTGTTTTCAGATTCATTTTCTAAATTATCTGAATTATGAGATTGGTGTTCTGATTGTCTTGAATCATCTTCGGACATGTCTCTAACTTCATTATCCAAGCTAATACTTGGAGTTGGTTTGTTGACATCTTCAATAGTTAACAAATCTAGAGGAATGTTCTCCAATCTCTTACTTATGTATGCTTGGAAAGCTTCCAAGTCATCTTGATTGAGTTGATTGGATGCAAACTTTAATACATCTGAAAAAATTTCAACACCTTGAAAGAAATCATCAAATCTATCTATCTCTTTCACAAAAGGTTTTACTTAGAGCTCTACAATGAAGTTCTTAATTGCATCATTGGGGTCATATGGCTGTTTTGGCATTACAAACAAATTTAAAAAATTAATATTAGACACTTCTTTGTAGGCATGACCAATATCAAAAAGAGAAAAAGTACCGCATTGTAAAGGGAAATTAGGCCAAACAACCTTCTTAGGATATTTAAGCTATTTTGTGATACGATTTACAACAAGCTGGTAGGAAATTTCTCTAGCAAGTAACTTTCAGGAACATAATATGGTAGCACATGAGGAGAAGCATAACTACCAAAAAATTTGACATAAGTGAAACTTTCTTCTGCGAACCATCTGGCAACGGGAAAAATGTTTTTACTAGCCTCTTTGGAAACCCTAGGGGATTTCTCATTGAATATCATCTGGTGCATAGGCAACATGACTCTATGGAAAATTTTGTAAAAATGCAGATAGAAATCTGAATCCCAAAAGGCTCTATGGTAAATGTGGATTGGAGTAGGGTCTTGGGTTTTCCATTTCCATCCCATGGCAGGAAAACTTGAAGAAAATAAAATTGCATCCATAACATAGGCACTCATGTAAAAGTGGGGTATTTCTCTAGATGAAACACTTCTTTTATTCCTATAATCTGTGATATTTTTGGCTAAATTGTTAGACAGGATATTTTCCCAATTCAAAATCAAGGAATTGACGATTGCATCAATTAATGGGACCCAATCAATACAAAACCTAGTGTCATCTTGTTTTTCAAATAATCTACATAACATACCGACAACATAGTAGTATGGGGAAGGAATTTGTGTTATTGGGTACGTACCGAGTTTATCTCGTTTAAGCTTGCCTTGGTAATTCTTCCATTCCTTTATGACTTTCATCATATCTAGATGTTTTGTTTTAAAGATTTAAATAAAATCTTTGTCATAATTCTGCTGTGGGACGGGTAAGTGGTACAATATCTTCAAATATTCTACCCTGAACGAACCAATATTCTCGCCATTTGAATCCTTGAATGTTATATCTTCTATGTTTAAGTGGTCAATTACCCACTTCACCATATTTGTATAGGGGAATCCTTGGCCTTGCTGCTACCTTATGGAAAAATGAACATGAAACGTCAAAACAGGTCAGGTCTAAAGGAACTAATGCACCTGTTGTAGCAACTCTGACTATTACCCTTTCCTTTTCATCTTCGAAAAACTTATACATTTCCTCCCATGAATATCTTCAGCATTCGTTGTTGCAGGTGGTGTCTGAGAATAGGGGAGACATATCTGAGTCTTCGGTAGATGATGTTTGGGAAATTTCTTTTCCTTTCTTGCTCATTTCTATTTTCCCTGCTTCGTTAATTTGTTTCCTGGTTTAAAGTGAACAGAGAAAACATTAAAATATAGGGAACAGAGAGGAGGACAGAATTAAAATAAATTCAACATTCAATTACTTCAAAAAATGTTTGATTAGATATGAATATATCAAAATTTACTCCTATTAAATGTTAAGAATCACTGATAATATTTTTAAATCAAATATTTTTCACCTTCACGTGAAATGTATATCAATCAATTTTAACACGTTAGATCCATATTCAGTTTGATTTGACATAAGCCATTTCGCATGCTTGAGCAATTAACTACAAATGCATCGCATATCAAAAATTATAATGATTTCTATTTGTGATGTTACCCATAAATTTAGAGAAATGTGATCTGCGCAAATCGCACATCGCAATTTTTATGTGGTAATAAGTTTGCTTTTAGTTATGTTTTGTGAAATGCGAAATGCGCATTAAGAAATCAAGTCGTTATGCTTTATCAGACTTTGGGATTTTATGTTTATTACTTTATTGGTTCGTCAGGTCCATTTAATTGCAAATTTTACCAACTTACTTTGAAATTTGATCGTTTTATTAGGCGCAATGGGATTTT
This sequence comes from Pinus albicaulis, assembly GCA_034641835.2. Taxonomy (NCBI): domain Eukaryota; kingdom Viridiplantae; phylum Streptophyta; class Pinopsida; order Pinales; family Pinaceae; genus Pinus; species Pinus albicaulis. The sequence continues at coordinate 26,990 of JAXQQM020058911.1, read as the reverse complement.
TTAATAACGGTGTTTGAAGTGTTTGCGATAAGAGTTTGATATAACTTCAAAAAGATCCTAGCACATATCGCAACCTGCAAGGTTTAATATGTTTTAAGTTTTTAAGCGTGTAAGCTATGCGAATTGCGAAGTGCGCGAAGGAATGGAAGGGGAAAAGCAAAAAGAAACTTTATTTCCTAATTTTTTTTTACTTAAGCTAAGAATTAAACAAAATAAAATTTCCTATTTAATTTTAAAGGGTCCCCATTTAGAAAAATAAATGGGGGGTGTTGTATAGCACAACATAACTATAATATACATAATTACATTTGATTTAAAAATTTACATCAGTAAAATTTCATGAAATTATTCAACCAACTTAGAAAAATTCGAAATTTTGAAGATAACAGTAAAACTAGAAAAAGTGTAGTGTGTCCCTGAGAAAAGCGTAGTGTGACCTTCAAGATTATTTTTGACTGCCTTTCTGAAATCTAAATTGAGATCAAGATAGCTCATTGGAAATTTTTTCATGTCTAGTTATCCAAAATTTCCTTACTCGGTGAAAATGGAGTTAAGCCCCTGAATTTTTTTTTTTCCAAAATTGGTCAAAAAGCCCAGCGTGTGGCTAAAAAAACTAGAAGAAAGGTGTCTTTTATGATGTTTTTTAGATTTTACACGTGTCAAAAGTGGAGATTTTTTATGTCCAGGAGTCAAAATTTTATGTAGAAGCCAATATCTATCCATCCCAATTGAGTTTACATCATTTGGAGGCCTACAAAAAAAGCACAGTGTGGCCCACACTGCGTTTTTTGCAGTGAGGCTGTGCAAAAGCTAGTCAAATTTGGCCAAAAACATGAAATTTATCAAAATATCCTCCAAAATTTCTTGAAATTGTTGTGTGAGGTCCTGATAAAGTGTTTTATGCAACCAAGGAGGCATCAACAAGAAAATGGAGTTTTCCCCTCTTCTTCTTGGTGATTAGGGTTTCTTTTAGCTTGTTTTGCATTTACTTGTATTTGATATTTTAGAACTTGTTTCTAGTGTATTAGTGGTGGTTCATGTGCCTCATCATCTTATTATCCATGTTGTATTTTTGAAGGAGCTTCTCCATATGTATGTTTACTCTATCAAGCCAAACTCCCCTACCTTCATTTATTTCCATAGCAATTTTTTCCTCAAAAGTGAGTTCCTCTACAAGAAGTTCCTCATGTTGTCTTTCTATCTCTAATGCTCTTTTTAGGCCCCTTGTTTTTGGTATTTTCCTTGCTATCTGTTCTTCATGCTCATCGGACTTGTCATGCTCAATCACTGCTTTTCCTTTCAATTCTTGCCTAGTACCCTTAAACAGGTCCTTTTCCAAGAGTATTTTCTTTTCCTTTAACTGTTTGTTCTCTTGCTCAAGGAAGGTGATAACAAACTTGGACCTTGCCAGATTATCTTGTAGCTCTATGATTTTGGCATATTTTTCTTTGATGACTAGGTTTAGGGTTTCCTGTTCATCTTCGGACTCCGAGTCCACCATCTCAATGTCATGGTGAATGGCTTCTTTCTCTTGGACAATTGTCTACTATTGCATATAATATCCCTGCTTTGTTGATGTAGAAGGCAACACCCCTTCCACAATTTGTGTAGCAAACACTTGCCTATTTCCTCTCTAATAATTTTTGACCTCTTTGCCCTTTTTTCTCTTCTTAACTGCAGCCCTGCTAGATGACCCGACCTCTCTTTATGTAACTGATGCTGATGGTGGAATAGGTCTAGTAGGTTGGTTGGGTGGATATGTGAAGGCCTCTGCCTCAATAAAATTTTCCCATGCAATGTTCAGCTGTTTGGGATGGGGAAGAACAATGATTTTTATAAGTGAGTGATGGAAAATACTTTTCATTTAGAGCTCATATTCTCTATGTTGTACCTTGTAGGCCATCTTGTCAATTCTCCTTTACAAATAATAGGGAATGTTGAGAAGCTTTACCCTAGTGAAATGCATGAGTAATCTGATGTGGTAGTTGTGTAGCCCGGAGAATCTTCCCTCGCAAGTGAAATACTTCATTATTATTTTCATCATCGGAGAAAACCTATCAAGAAGCTTGCCAAAAGGGAATATTGTATTGATGCTATCTTTGTATGCTTCTTTGAGATAAGGTTGATACAGTTGTGCATCCAATTCCTGAGTTTCGAACCAATTTTCACCTATATTAGGTATCCCTTTTGCTGCTACAATAATATATGTTGAAATGGTGAATGTCACCCCTGCAATAGTGACTTTGTATTTTTGGAGGTTTGTGATTAATATTCTAGTCAAATTTGGATGGCTTTGCAATCTTTGGACCATTTCACAAAAATCATAACAACCCGCATGTTGGAAACATTTGACTACTAGGGGTGATGACATCAACTCACTGGTGTCTGATGGCTCAAACCTTTAGATTCTCCCTCCTTTGTTGTATTTATTCATGTCAATGCAAAGAATGACACTAACATGGGTTATGGGGTGCTATTATTTCCCATCAAATGCCTTCTGATGAATAGAATTTCGTGAACTCATTCGACACATATTCTCTATCGTTATCACTCTTGAGAGCCTTCACTTTCATGTTTGTGTCTTTCTAAACAAGTGCTTTAAATTCACAAAATTTTGAGAACGTCTTGTATTTCTTCTGCATGAAGAATATCCAACACTTATGTGAGAAATCATCTACAAAAATCACATAATACATTTGATTGGTCATGGAGGCTGTCAAGAATGGTCCACACACATATGAGTGAACTCTTCAAGGATCGCTTGCACTCGATTTTCCTTATCATGAAAGTTTGATTTGGTGTACTTCCCTAATATACACCCTTTGCATGTATCACATTGTTCTAGTGCACCCTTGGGAAGTCCTGTAGAAATATGCAACATAATATTCAAAGCTCCATGGTGCAAATGGCCAAGTCTCCTATGCCATAATTCACCGATTTCTTGGCTCTGGACATTCTCTGCTTTCATGCTCAAAGAAGCAGAGTCTTCGCATCTAATTTTTAAAGGCTCTTCACCTGAACCTCGAGCTACTTCACCTATCCTGTGGATATGTGATGAAGGAAACCCTTTCCTTTGCTAAATATCACATCGTAAACACGGTCTTCCAACATAGTAACTGAAACTATATTCTTCTTCAGACCCAGAACATACCTAACATCTTTCAATGTGAGAAGAGAAATAGACTCCCTCTGAAAAGTAACAATATTGATGTCGGCCGCGTTATACCTTCCATCATCTCCCATCTTTATGTGCATCTGGAGGTCCTTCTCCTCCATGTCGCTAAATAATTCTTTCTTTTCGGTCATATGGAATGAGGCTCCACTATCTAGGTACCACATACTACACATCATTGATGTCACCATGCATGTGATGAGGATTAAATCCAACTTGAATTTTGAAGCAAGAGCTTCACCTGCCTCTCCTCTTTAGGGATCCTTTCTGACCTTCTTGTGTGGAAACTTCGTGGCATAGTGTCCCAAATCATGACAATGAAAACATTTAATCTTTGACAACTCCTTCTTCTTGTCTTCCTGACCAAAATATAATTTGGAATGGGATGTATTCTCTTTCCCTTTATTTTCCTTTCCATCCATGGAAAATTTCCTCTCATCATCATTCTTAGAATCAGATCCATCTCTCGTGTTTCATTGAATCTCTTCTTGCACAAAGTCGGACCACAGATGCTCCCACTCTATTAGCTTCTCCCTCCTATTTACCGAATCCTGATAGTTGTACCAGCTCTTGGGAAGGCCTAGAGGTGATAGGATGACCATATCATCTTCAGTAATAGTTACACCCACACTCCTAAGCTCATCCCGACATTGGGTGAACTTGGTCAAGTAATTTTCTATTGTGTTTCCCTTCTCCATCTTCATTTTCTCGAGCCTGTCCTTTAGTGCCAGCTTCTCGTGGTCATTTTTGTTCTGAAAAAAAATATCTTAAGGCCTTGCGCATTGCATATGGATTTTCCTCTCCGTGGAGGTTCGAGACAATATGATCCCGCACAACTTCCAGTAGTATCCTTCTCACCTTTGTTACATTCTTCTTCCAATTCACCAGATCTTGAGTGTTATCCAAAATAACACTTAGAATTAGTCTTTGAGTCAATTGGTTAAATTAGTTAGGGTTTTGAATTTTCTCAAAATAAAATTCATGTACAAAGGTCATTTTTTTCATAAAGTCAGTTTGTAGGGTCATTGTGAATTTAAGTGGGGTGTTATATGTAATATTCCAAATTAGGAAAAACAGGAATATTGAACATAAAACTGGAAAATGCAGTAAATATCAATACATCAAAACATGAGTAGATCATTGAGCCATTTTATTATATATGATAGCAGAAAATGAAGTACAAGATCTTGAGGAAACAGACACTCAAACTAGGAAAGCAAGCTTGAAATGACCCTATACATCAAGAAATGAGAAATTGTTGTTACATAAACTCCTGGGAGGTCATGACTGCACAATCCTGTTGGAAATAAATGTTGCTAGAAACTAGGAATGCGTAGACCTGATGATATAGTGCTCAGAAAATGTTGGGATCAAAGATATGGGCTTTCTAGCACAATTCCAAGATAACCTAGAAAGGGTTTCGGAAATACACAATATGAAAAATGTAGCCCTAGGGCTAAATTACACTATGCAACTAGGTAACTACTGGGAGGTGACTTATCTGATGATAAAATAGTTTCTTATCCTTCTCAATAACTTTTTGAATGAAGGGTTTCTCCCCTCAATGGAAAATAAGCTCATAAACTTGGGTTATCAACCCTCCACCGAAATTGCCCTCCTGAATTGCGCAATTCCTGAAGGAGATAGCACTGATAAATGTGGATGAAGATTGGCATGATGTCGAATGATGGAATGAAGCTCAAATGAACCTCTCCTAAGTGGGAACTCGAAGTCCCCCGAGGATGAGGGTGGGATTTCCTCCCGGAAACACCCTTGTGCTAAACAACACAACAACCTCTGCTAAACATCTTAAGCATTCAGAAAGTCATAAAATACCATACATAAAAAATATTTAGAATGCCTTCTATGGCTTCCATCCCCTTCCTTATATTCTTTGTGAGCCTCCTCCCCCTTGGTCCCACTCATTAAAGATGCTACTCCCATGGAGACTTCCTCCCATTATGACTGCTTTGACCCCCAATATCTCTCCACTACCTCCATGAATGCATTGTTGATCTAGTGAACCCTGACCCTATCCACATGCAATGACCCCCATTCACACCAAGGGGTGCTTTATTCAACTAGAAAAACTGATCCACTTTCACACTAGGAGTGATTTTATTCCTACTAAAGAGATTTATGGGTCCCTCTACCCTCTTATTCATCTATTTTATTAACAAAAACAAAAATTAATATTCCAACTAGCTAAAAGCTAATTAGGAATATTACAATCCTCCCCTCCCAAATTTTTCTTGTCCTCAAGCAACTGCAAGTCTATATGTTGTAGAATCTTCTCCTCTTCCCATGTAGCATCCTTATCCGGTAGATTCCTCCACTGAATCAGATATTATCCAATCACCTTGCTCCTTAGCTTCCCCTCCAAAGTGTCCAAGATAATCTTTGGTGATAAAGCCAAATGAATCTAATCATAAGGAGGTGGGATGTTTATGGTGGCAAATATATGTGGTCCAATGGCCTTTGTGAGGCATGGGACTTGAAAAAATTTGGGGACCTTACCCCCAAATGGGAGCTCCAGCCCATATTCTACTCCCCCAACAAGATGGATCACCATGTATGGCCCATAGAAAAGCTTCTTAGTCCCCTTCTCCTTCAATGTAGATTGTTTGCATGGTTGAAGATGGAGAGAGACCAAATTTTCCACCTCAAAATGTCCCTTTTCCCGACCATGGTTTGTATATAACTTCTTCAGGTTTTGGCCCATAGCAATGTTGTCCTTAAGAGCCTAGAATATATCCTGATTCTCTTGGATACATTATTTGGCTCTAGGAGCCTTGCTTGCTCCAACATCTGATAGAGCATCATCACCATATGGAACTAAAAATAGAAACATATTGATTGCCATAGTAAATGTCAGATGGCCACAATATTCCCCCAAGTGGAACCAGGGCAGCCATGCTCTCTGTTGCCCCGTAACATATTTTTGCAAGTAGCTTCCCAGTCACTTGTCTACTACTCCTGTCTGCCTATTTTTCTGGGGGTAATGGCTGGTACTTGGTATTAACTCGGTACCTCCCAAACAGAATAATTCCTGCCCAAAGCCATCCAGGGAGTGGCTATCTCTATCTCGGACTATGGTCTTAGGAAAACCATGAAATCTAAGGGGAATCTTGGCCCCTTGTGAATCAGTTCACTATGAATAGATAGAAAAGAAATATAAATTCTCTGCTAGTTGATCAATTAACATAAAGATACAATCCTTACCATGTACTGTTAGAAAACTGGTAATGAATCCCATAGAAGGGCTCTCCCATTCACCTCCCGGAAAAGGAAGTGACTGTAACAACTCGGTAGGATAGTTTCTTTCTTAATTCATTCCCCTAAAAAACCATGCAATTCCTGACATGCTGGAGCACATCCTCCTTGAGACCCTTCCACCAGAATCTCTCCCTAATGGCCTGATATGACTTTGTGAAAATTTGGTGGCTTGAAAGAGGTGAATCATGTGCAGCATATAGAAGTTTCTTCTTGAGCTTGGAATCTCTAGTAAACAAGACCCAGTCTAGGTAATATATTACCCCATCCATCACTATATACCTCTCATCAATCATATGCCCATCAAGTATCTCACATGTGAGGTGTTCCTTGGAATTCTCCACCAATAGTTGGGACTCCCAATCTGAATCCACACTCGTCAATGATAGTGTTGTTGGTTTCTGTGATGAGGCATATGTCACCTCTTTGCCTCTCTCTTCAACATATTCAATGTCAGAGTCATATGCCGAATCCTTGCTAACTCATTTTTGTTTCCTCTCTTGCAGTTGCTTTTTCTCAAGGAAAGATTGAAGATTGTGATAGTCAATCTTTACTTGGAAGATGTTACCCATCCAATATTGTCTGCATTTGGCCAATGCATACATGATGGCCAAAAACCCCTTCTCATATATGGAGTACACCTTCCCATGTGGTGTTATATTTTGATTCTCAAAGGCTATGGGATGGCCTCCTTGCACTAAGACTGTGCCAACACCCTCCTCCGAAGCATCACATTCCAGTACCAAGGGTTGGGTGAAACTTGGAAATACCAATATCGGACAAGTACTCATGACCTCCTTGAACCAATCAAAGGACCTCTGTGCAGTTTTTGTCCCATCAGAGGCTCCCCTCTTGGCTAGATCTATGAGTGGTGCTTCTAGTTGTGGGAACTCTTTAACAAACTTCCGGACTGGTGGCCTCCCTGGTGGAATGCCTCCAAATACCATAGAATAATGGCCTAGAGTGGACTGTATATTTGAGTAGAATGTCTTATCCTTTCCTCCTCTGTGTAAATCAGCCTCCATCTTATGTGCAGAGACTTCCTGAGATGGATAGGTGTGCATGCCCCTGATCATTTGGTGCTTACTGCTCTTCTTATCTGTCCATTCCATCTTCAAGGTCTGCTAATCTGTGGTGACCTTCCCTAGTGTTATCAACCATTGTACTCCCAATACCACATTAGTGTCAAGAATATCGACCACAAATAAGTGATCCATCAATGTGTATGTCCCCAAGGTTACACTTAATGCCGGAATATACTTCATACATTGCATGGTCTTGCTCCTGGAACAAAAACTGAAAATCATTCAAAATCATCTGTGGGTATCTCTCTCTTTTGCACTAGTTGGGAATCAATAAAATTGTGGGTGGCCCCACTATCTATCAATACTCACACCCACTGCCCTTGAATTTTGCCTCAAACTCTCAATGTCAGATACTTGGGTACTCCCCACAAAGATGCAAGGACACCCCCAATGGGATAAAATGCTCCATTTCCACCCCCTGTTGGTGGTGGATCCTCTCCTGGTGCCACAACGTTGATATATCCTTCCAGATCCTCTTCTTCCTCCTCTTCACTATCAAAGAATAATTAAATATAGTGTGCCTTTCCTACAGCACATCGATGCCTAGGTTCCCAAGGTTCTTGGCAAGTGAAGCAAAGCTTCCTCCTCCTTAAATTTCTTCGGACATCATCACTGAGAGTTCCTTTACCTAGTTTCTCCTTTGGTGGAGGAACCTTCACCTTTCCCCTTTGACTGAAAGGAGGGATACTGCTGGAATGGAGCTCTTGCCCTTAGTAAAGCATCTTGTAAGTCTCTAGCCCTCTCAATGGCATCTTTGAGCATAGTTGGTCTAGTGGATTTCACCGACCCTTGTAAAGGCTCTGCTAGCCCATCAATAAATATGTATACTCTTCTAGCTGTAGACAGATCTGGCACCATGACTAAAAGTTTCATAAATTCAGAGATATAAGTCTCTCGATTTCCTGACTGCTTGAGCTTAGGTATCTCAACAATGTGCACTTCAGGATTTCTTCGGTCAAATATTTCTACCAACCTCTGGGTGAATTTTGCATATGAAGTCACACCTGGATGCCCCAATGTAGATAGGCCATGAAACCACCAGTCATGTTCTTCACCTTCAAGGTGTAGCACTACTATCTTAATGGCTTCAATCTCTGATACTCGCTTCAGCTGGAAATAGATGTCTAATTTTTCCATCCAAGCCTTGGATGTGCTCTTGGATGACCCATCAAAAGCAGGCAAAAAGAATCTACCCATAGTACACTGTAGATCATGGTTATGCATGTATCCTCCAATTCTATTGTTATTCTGGGGTCTCCTATTATCCTTGATCTGAAAGAACTCTTGGAAGTTAAAATTTTATTTGAACCTTTGAGATTGAGATTCATATTATAGGAATTAATCACCAAGAGCCTCCTGCTCTTGCGGTCCTCCAGCCCCATTTCCTACTGCTAGGAACGTAGGCATGGTGGAGCATTGAGAAACTTACGGCAATGTCGGCTACTCACCCCAATGATGTGAAGTGCCAGAAATTTCTCGAAGTTGAAACCATCTTGGCATTCCCCTTTGTCTTTCCACCCTCATCTCCTTGATTTCTTTGGAAATATCTTGCATAGATTGGAGAAGAAGCTTTGGAAACTCTTTTTCATCCATTTCTCCTGATATTGGAGTCTTTCTCTTGTCTTCTTCATTTTTTGTATAATCAAACCTTCGACCTCTGTTAATATACCGCTTCTCTCGTTCTGTAAGAGGTTCTTCTTCTTCTGATGACATAGATGTAATACCTCACAAGGTGAGCCAAGATTATGCTTTGATACCAATGTAATATTCCAAATTAGGAAAAACAGGAATATTGAACATAAAATAGAAAATGTAGTAAATATCAATACATCAAAACATGAGCATATCATTGAGTCATTTTATTATATATGATAGCATAAAATTAAGTACAAGATCTTGAGGAAAAAGACACGCAAGCTAGGAAAACAAGCTTGAAATGACCCTATACATCAAGACATGAGAAATTGCTATTACATAAACTGTTGGAAGGCCATGACTGCATAATCTTACTAGAAATAACTGTTGCTGGAAACTAGGAATGAGTATATTTTCTGATATAGTGCTCATAAAATTTCAAGATCAGAGATCTGGGCTTTCTAACACAATTCCAAGATAACCAAGAAAGGGTTTTTAGAAATACACAATATGAAAAATGTAGCCCTAGGGCTGAATTACACTCTGAAATTGGGTAAATATTGAGAGGTGGCTGATCTGATGATAAAATAGCTGCTAATCCTCCCCACTGACTTTCCGGATGAAGGGCTGCTCCCCTCACTGGAAAATAAGCTCATAAACTTGGCCGATTATCAACCCTCCACTGAAACTGCTCATAAAGAAAAATTATTGAAGCAGCCAATACTGTTGAATGTGGCTGAAGATTCACCTGATGCTGGATGATGGAATGAAGCTCAAAGGAACCTCTCATAAGTGGGCACTCGAAGGCCCCTGAGGATGAGGTTGGGATTTTCGCCCGGAAACACCGTTATGCTAAACAACACAGCAACCTCTGCTAAACAGCTTAAGCATGAAGAAATTCATAGAAGACCATACATAAAAAATATTTAGAATGCCTTCTATGGCTGCCATCCCCTTCCTTATATGCTTTGTGAGCCTCCTCCCCCTTGGTCCCACTCATTAAAGATGCTACTCCCATGGAGACTTCCTCCCATTATGACTGCTTTGACCTCCAATATCTCTCCACTACCTCCACGACTGCATTGTTGATCTAGTGAACCCTGACCCCATCCACATGCAATGACCCCCATTCACACCAAGGGGTGCTTTACTCAACTAGAAACACTGATCCACTTTCACACTAGGAGTGGTTTTATTCCTACTAAAGATATTTATGGGTCCCTCTACCCTCTTATTCATCTATTTTATTAACAAAAACAAAATTTAATTTTCCAACTAGCTAAAATATAATTAGGAATATTACATTATCATAAAGGTGACAATCAAATATTCCATGGGTATTAGGCATATTGGGTAATGATTATCATTTTAACAGTTTTGCAGGAATCTATAGCCACTCTAGTTAGAAAGACCCGGGGTTTGCTACAGAAGTTCCTGGCACTTCCATAGTGAATCCATCTCTTCAAACACTTGTCCTGCTACAAAATTCCGTTGTTATGGTAATAGTATGGTAACGGTGCAATTTTTTGAAAGGGGTTGTGGTCAGAGTCATGGTGGGTTATGAACACATGTCATTCATATTTATCCATTATTCCCAAAACATTCAATCATATAACTTCATTCCTATGTCGTTTTTCTTTCCACTTTAGCATGGTTTTACTGTCATAAGCTTGTTCTTGTTGTCATTCGAAACTGATTTTTTTGTCATAAGTTCTATTTTTTGATATAGTAGATGGTATTGATGTCTTTAGGGAAGAGTCCAGTTGATTAGGTGCTCAGAATTATGCTCAGAAATAAAAGTTCTCATAATTACACGAAATCTACACAACCGCGTAGGGTTCATCGTTCTGAATCCATCGCAACTCATTTCACGCAAAATGGACTACATATGGCTTCAGAAATGAGTTATGTTCATTTTACTAAATAGGGAAAATTTTGAAATTAATGCAGGTAGAGATCCTAGTTAGCAGTTTTTATTGCTGACGTGGCATGGTGACTAGGTAGGTCAAAGTTTGGCCAAACTTCTCCTCTATTGAATGTATGGATTGGTGCATTTTTGGCATGGTTGGAAATTTCTTATTGGTGTTGGTGGACCAATGAGGAGGAATCACGTGGCTCAGCCTGGGGCCACCACATGTCCCCCTCACAGTTTTGTAAAATTGTGGTGGAGGACCAGAGGGACCGGGCAGGAGTCGAGCCTAAGACCTTTTCCAAGCTAACACATGCATATACCAACCCGCCTGCACAATAGTTCTTAAAAACTATATGTAGCAACATATATTTGAATTTGTATAGTCCTCCGATGGGGGAGAGGGTGCTAGCCCCAAGCCATGAAATTGAGGCTCGAACACCAATGGTGGAGCACCAGAGGAACTTAACCATAAGTGCGATTAATAAACACTAATTTTCAATTAATGAAACCTTAAACCCTTATTAATTAGCATTAATCCAGTTTAATTCTGAAGCGTCGATTTTACAACTAATCTTGGTTAATTAACCGCTAAATTAGTTTAATTAATGTTAACCCAGGATTAACCATAAAGTGTGGGTTTAGCGCTAATCCTAGTTAATTAGCCTTAATGTGGTTTTGTTAAGCTAATCCCAGATTAAATTGGTGGTTCGAAAAATACGACGGAGTTACTATTTTTGGCGCCAACTAGCCCGGATCAGTGCTAGTTAGCTAAATTTAGGGAGAAAATTGTGGAGCAAACTGGTAGGGGTCACAACTCAGTCAGGTTTCGACCAAATTAAGAGCAGAAAGAGTCCAAGGTACCATTTTTTAGTATTCTGAACTCATTAGCGTAGGTTTCGGGAGAAAAAAAGCATTATAAACACATCATTTTGAAAATTTGATCATATTATATAAAGGCCCAAGCAATGGAAGCTGGACAAGGGAGATTTAGCCCAGGAGGGGTGAACTCCTTCATCAAATACCTGTGTTGATGTGTTGTATGGTGATGTACTGTACTTTTATTTTATGTTGTTTAGTCTTTATTTTATGTTAAATTGTTCATAAAATTAACATGAAAAACACTCATGAGGCTCAATAACTTGCAAGAGAACTTGAACCCTTAATCACATGTAATAAAAATTGGTTTCAAAATTTGAAAGAGGAATTATCAAAACATTACTAACATGCCCCATTCAGATCATTTTTGGTATCAAAGCTTTAGCTTTGTTGTGCAAGAAGGGATTTAATTTTTTTGCAAGTTTATGTCATGCTTACAAGGTTAAAACTCAAAAGAGGACAAGGGAAGTTGGTTGAAAGCCCTACATTGGCTCAAGAGGAAGAAGGGAAAGGTTTCCAAAGTCTTCAACACTATCACATCCTCAAGTTGAAGTTGAGGCTTCAGTGAACATGTCTCATGAAGGAGAAACTACCATGACAGAAGATGAGAGAGCATTCATAAAGGCATTTTTTGATATGACTAATATGGTAAAGGTCCTCTATGAGGAGAGGAATTTAAGGATGCAAGGAGAAAGTTCTAGGCCTCCAAGAGGAGAGGATTCTACAAGAGAAGGAGGCCATCGATATGGTAGGAAACCACCATCCACTCCACCATCATCCTCACCACCATCTTCACCTTCCTCTTCATCATCTTCCACTACCACAATCCTTAAAGTTGTCCATCCACATACTTCAAAAGGAACTGGTAAACTACCCTTACTTAAACTTAATCTCAAATTTGAGCTACCAATATACAATGGTGAAGTGAATGCAGAGAAGTTAGATAATTGGATTTTTTAGTTGGAGTTTTATTGTATAATTCATAACCTTCAAGAGGATGACATAAAGATTCAATTGGCTTCCTTGAGATTGGAGGGCACAACACTTGTATGGTGGGAAGCAAGGACACAAGATGAGATTAAAAACCATGGTAAGATATCAATATCTTGGTCTGATTTCATTGCTTCCATTAAAAGGAAATTTTACCCCTCTAGCTTAAATGAAAAAATCCATTATGGACAGGCCGAATTTTAGACAACTAAAGGGATAAAGTGTTGAAAATTATACACAAGAGTTTAGGAGAAGAGCACTAGTTTTGGGTTTCAATTTATCTTCTCAAGAAAATTTGTTAAATTATATTGGGAATTTTCACAACTATCTTATACATACTATTCTCATGTTCAATCCCACAAACTTATATGAGGTTTGTGTTCAACCCACACAACTAGAAGCAAGAGGGAAACATAGTGCATATGAGAAAAGTGATAGTTTCCTTGAGTATGAAGGTAAAGGAAAGGGTAAGTTTAATGGAAGAGGAAAGAAAATTGGTTCTATTAAAATATATAAAGAGAAACTCACATGTAAACATTGTCCGAAAAATGGCCATGACGAAGACCATTGTTGGCAACTCCATCGAGAGTTGAAGCCCAACAAAGTAAAACCAAAGAGAAGGAGAAAACAATTGCAATCATCAAACATGACTTAGGTTCAGATTTAGGAGATGAAACCAAGATTAAAACAATGGGTTTGAAAGGTAAGAACATAGAAAGCAATAGTTCTTCAAGCTTTTCTAATGTAACTCAAGATGATGATACAAGAATTGAACTCTTTCATATTAGAGTTGTTTCAAAACATACCAAAATAGACACACTATTTGATAGTGGTTCTCAAGCCAATTTGATTTCTGAAGACTTAGTTAAGAGGTTAAATTTAGAAAATCTTACACATCCAAGACCTTATCTTTTAGGTTGGATATGCAAGGATGCAAAATTTCAAGTAACAAGGAATTGCATCCTAAGGTTTGCAATCAATTCAAACTTTCTTGACGGAGTTGAGGTTGTTGTAGTTCTGCTTGAGATTTCAGGTGTTGTTTTGGGAAGTCCTTATGTTTATGATAGGAGGAAGGTATTTCATTGCCAATATAATAAGTACCACTTGTTAAAGAATGGGATTGAGTACATAGTTAGAGCACATAAGAATAAGAGGAGTTTGTCTCTTATACATGCAGGAGAAATGAAGAGAATAATGAATGCAAGTCAAAATTTGGATTTGTTAATGCTTAATCATAGTGATGTTTTGAATGAGACCTTTCAAAAATATGCATCAAATGAAATTATGATTTCATTGAAGCTTATAATGTTTGTAATAAGATTTTTCAGGGCTCTAACATGTTTCCTTTGAAACAAGGTAAACAAGATGTGAAATATTTGCAACAGTATACATCAGTGTTGAATAGTGATGGAAAAAAGATGTCAGTGTTGAATGGTGCAAAAATAAAAGAACAAGTGCGAAAGAAAGATGAAAAAGAAGGAATAGGTTCCAAAAGTACTTATTTTTGGTTTCAAAATGGTGCACGGCAATGGAGAAAACACTTGGTCAAAATTCGACACAAGTACAAGGCAAGACAAGCTAAAAATCGCCACGTCGACATTTTTTGAGGTGAGATAGTTTTCAAGTTTACTTTGATTGATGACCAAGGCGGGAACAAGTTTGTTTCTTCAAGGAAATCTTGTTGTTCTGAAAATTCTAGGAAATTGCAGTATGAAGGTGTCTACAATAGCAAGACAGGGTCTCCAGAATCAAGGAAAAATATTAGTTTTTATGAAAATCTCAAATTGTTGAATTTAGGAAAATTTCAGTGGATTGAGACTGGAAGGGTGAGGCAAATGTACCCTCATCCACATATTATGTAATGAAATATATTTTTGTGTCTAAAATATTTCAGTGGGGAGGAATGATCAGGTGCTCATAATTATGCTAAAAATTCAAATTTATTAGAATGACATGAAACCTGAACGACCGCGTAGTGTTCGTCGTTCTGAATTCGACGTAACTCGTTTTGCAAGAAATGGACTCTATATGGATTCGGAAATGAGTTTTGTTTGTTTTAATAAATAGGAAAAATTCAACTAAAAATGCAGATAGGGAGCCCACTCAGTAGTACATATTGTTGATGTGGCATTCTGACTGGGCAGGTCAAATTTTGGTCAAACTTCTCCCCTGTCAAATGTATGACTACCAAATGGCAGCGATGGATTAGCGCATTTTTGGCATGGTTGGAAATTTATTATTGGTGTTGGTGGAGCCAATGAGGAGGAGGAATGTGGCTCAGCATGGGGCTGCCACATGTCCCTTTCATGGCCTTGTAAAATTGTGGTGGAGGATCGGAGGGACCAGGCAAGAGTCAATCCTGAGACCTCTGCCAAGTTAACACATGCATATACCAACCCGCCTACACAATACTTCTTACAAAATATACATAGTCGCATATATTTTAATTTTCATAGTATATCGGCGAGGGGAGAGGGGGCTAGCCCCGTGAGGCCAACCCCAAGCCATGAAACCGAGGCCCGAAGACCAATGGCGGAGCACCATAGGTGCTTAACCATAAGCGTAGTTAATCAACATTAATCTGCAATTAATTAAACCTTCAACCCTACTTAATTAGTGTTGATCTAGTTTAATTCTAGTGTTAGGTCCCTATATTACTAGTATAGTCCCTTATTGTTGTTAGTGTAATCCCCTTGTTGTTATTATTGTACCCCTGTAACCCCCATATTGTTATTATTGTGCCCTTAAATTATTATTTTTAGGTCAGCTAGGATTACATTGTGGCCCCACTAAGATTACATTGTGGCCCCATGGACTCCTATATATAGAAAGGAGGTTTCATAAATTGTATCTGTTGGGAAAAATACTGAGACGGGGGGTGAATCAGTATTTAGAGCTGATTGAAAACTTTTTACTTTTTATTTGAGCAAATTTCCATACGCAGTTTTTATGAACTGAACTAGCGTATGCACGCAGAAATATAGAAGGAAACTAGTGTATACTAATTTATCTTTCAGATTTAGAGAATCAGTCTTTTAAACAGATTTATCAGTTATGAATAAGGCCAGATATTCAGAAGTTATGAGCAGTAAACAACAGTATAAAGCATCACACACATGAACACCAAGATTTAACGTGGAAACCCAAATCGGGAGAAAACCACCGTTGTTGTCGTCTCTGTCTTCAATATTTATTATATAGAAAACCTTTTACAACATTGTACTGATGCAGACTTATACCAGTACACAGGCTTCTACCTGCAGAAGGCTGCAACCTTCTCTCATTTTCCAGCTACAACTGGAAGGGAGCTCCAACCCTCCGATCTCGTTTACCAGCCTCTCCTGGAAGGGAGCTTCAACCCCCTGATTTCAACACCAGCTTCTATTGCCATACTGAAGGCTTCATCCTTCAGACCCACTGCAGACTACGTTTCATCAATTTTCATACTGGATCAAACAGCTTCAACACAACCCTTCACTTAACATCAACAAACATATTTTGCCCAATACTTCAAACAGAACAGTGAGACCACTGTAACCAGAATATCTGAAATAACCCAGACTTCATAATAGATATGAAAATACAAACTCAACCCTGAACATTCATTAATTCAAATAGCATACGCTACTTTTATTCACTAAAGCCACGTGTATATGCACTTTCCTGCTCACCAACCTGTGTATGCCTCTGTGCATATTGTTTTTCATAACATGAAATGCATACACCACTTCTATTCACCGAAGTTGCGTGTATACGCGCTTTTCTTCGTATCAACCTGCGTATACTTCTGAGAATACTGATTTTCAAAATGTGATCAATCTCAGATTCAGATATGAGGCTTTCAGTCAGACACCTTCTCAGCAATGCAGAACCTTTAGACAGTCAGTCAGATTTAACCATGTTTTCTCACTCATTGATAAGGTTTGTTCATTATTAAATCAGCAACATACTCCATATTCAATCAACCCAGAACTTCAAGTAGACTTCATTGACCGACATCAGAGAGAAAACAGAAATCACAGAAGTAATATTTGTAAATAAGCTTCAGAAACCCTAACTTCCATACGCGCTTTTAATGAAGCGAACCCGCGTATATATGTGCTTTTACCGAGACAAACTAGCATATAGATCTGTAAAAGATAAATTTTGCAGAACATACCAGATCTATAAACTTACCCAGATTTCTTCAATTTCTTCATCAGACTTGCGCCAGGTCTTCATCATTTATTTTGCAGATCATCCTAGAGATTCATCATTTCTAGATCTAGAGATCTTGAACCTTCATCATATCCATAGGTGCATCATAGATTCAGATCTATCAATTAAGAACAAAGTTCAACCATGCAGATATTCCTTAGAGGAATTTATTCATCAACAACCCTTACACATGCACCGCCTTGCACTATGATCTTCTTCTCCTTATATAGTTTTAGCCTTTATCAATACCATGACTCAAAACCACTTAACCTCCGATGGTATTTTTTGGACGGAATCAAATAAACCATACAACGCTCAATACTATGTGCCAAAACCATGGTAATGCCCCTTGGTATTATAATTTTGGAGCGCAAAAGGGCATACGCGACTTGGCCTTTAAAAACTCGCGTATACATTGTGACATATTATATTTATCATTTCTCCGGCATTTACTGAAATTCTTTTCTCTGTCACATATGAAATGAACTGTAGATACATCATTCTTACATCTGTAATACATAGGTTGCTATCCAAAGACAACTCAGCAAGTCAGTTTCCATCGAGGACAACTTCATCAAGTAGGTTGCCATCAAGGACAACTCATTGCATCATATTGCCAACAATCTCCCCCTTTGGACTTGATGGAAACCATGACCAGAAATACATTCAGTAACAACATTCTCCCCCTTTGACATCAAGAGAAAAGGGTAGATCAAGATCCTTTGTACCGACAATACCATGCTCCCCCTGAGATCATGCTGCATCTTCAAACATAATTTTTCAATGAAGTACATGAATCTATGACCTTTCCTATCACCAAGGACTCATACTTACATCAATGATCCAACCAAGTGGATTTACATATTTGAACAAGTCCTTACATGAATGAATATTACAATTTTACATCATAGGTCTCAACATGACCTTTTTCATCATATTACAAAAATGACTTATACAATCAAGATCAAATATTCTCAAGCATGATATCAGACTACAACTAATAAATAGAATGCCAACAATGCATCCTTTCCACATGACCAATGCTCCACCTTAGCCTATGCATCCTGAACAGAAAATCATCAAGGCATCTTCATCAGAAGCATTAGAGAATGAAACAGAAGTATGAGAGCTGGAACGTCACCAGAGATACCCAACAGCACCACAGTTGTGCTGAAGAATGCTGACCCAAAAAAAAAATTGTCAGCAAACACCCATACGCGGTTTCCTGTGTATAAAATCGCGTATATACGCGACTGTCCTTCAGGAAATCCGCGTATCCAATTTAATCTTCTGAATTTAAGCAGATCTGATCTTCTGAGAGGCAGAGACAACTCCCAGCTTCTGTCTGAGATATTCGACCGCTTCCCTGGGTAAAGGTTTGGTAAATATATCAGCAACTTGTTCTTTGGAGGGAATATACTCCAACTTCACCTTTTGTTCAAGCACTTGTTCACGTAAGAAGTGATACTTGATGGGAATGTGCTTGGTCTTGGAATGCATAACAGGATTCTTTGAGATACTGATGGCGCTTGTATTATCACACATAATGGAGATAGGAGGTGAACATTTGATTTGAAAATCTTGTAAGGTTTGCATCATCCAAAGAAGTTGAGTGCAACATGATGCGGCAGCCACATATTCTGCTTCTGCTGTAGATAAGGCAATAGAGCTTTGCTTCTTTCTGAACCAAGATACTAACCAGGGCCCCATATAGAATGCACCACCACTAGTGCTTTTCCGATCATCAACATTTCCAGCCCAATCTGCATCAGTGTAAGCATGAAGAGTGAGATCAGCATTCTTTGGATACCATATTCCAAAGTCTTGAGTTCCTTGTAGATATTTGAATATTATTTTGACAACCTGAAGGTGAGACTCTTTTGGATTAGCTTGGAATCGTCCAACAATCCCAACTGCATGCATAATGTCTGGTCTAGTCCCAGTGAGATAAAGTAGACTTCCTATCATAGATCTGTATTCTGGTTGATTCACCGTGGGAGAATCATCATGAGAGCTGAGATTACATCCGGTTATCATTGGTGTAC
The DNA here is from genome assembly GCA_034641835.2 of Pinus albicaulis. Lineage (NCBI taxonomy): Eukaryota > Viridiplantae > Streptophyta > Pinopsida > Pinales > Pinaceae > Pinus > Pinus albicaulis. Next base: position 7,805 of record JAXQQM020058911.1, on the reverse strand, counting down.
TTACAGGTTTGCACTCTTCCATGCCATACTTCTTCAGAATTTTCTTAAGATATTTTGCTTGTGATAAGAATATGCCATATGTTGCTTGTTGCACTTGCAAGCCAAGAAAGAATGTTAGTTCCCCAAGTAAAGACATTTCAAATTCTTGCTGCATATCAGAAGCAAATTTCTGACTCATAGACTCTTCATTACTTCCAAAAATGATATCATCAACATATACAACCACAATCAATAGTTTGTCATTTTCAGTTTTTGTGTATAAGTTGCTATCAATAGACCCTTTTGAAAATCCTTGTTGATGAAGATATTTGTCAAGACGATAGTACCATGCCCTTGGAGCTTGTTTGAGACCATATAGAGCCTTTTTAAGTCTACAAACAAGTTTTTCATCATTTCCCAAAATGAATCCTTCTATTTGTTCTATATAAACTTCTTCTTCTAGATCACCATTGAGAAAAGCAGATTTAACATCCATTTGATAAACTTTGATTTGTTGGAAGCTTGAAAAAGCAAGAAACATTCTTATGGCTTCAATTCTGGCTACAGGAGCAAAAGTTTCTTCAAAGTCTATACCTTCTTGTTGAGCATACCCCTTGCAAACAAGTCTAGCTTTATTTCTTATAACATCCCCATTCTCATTTAACTTGTTTTTGAATATCCATTTAGTTCAAATGACATTTTTGTCATGAGGTCTTGGTACTAATTCCCAAGTGTGATTCTTTTCAATTTGATCAAGCTCTTCATTCATGGCTTGAATCCAACATTCATCTTTGCTAGCTTGATTTACATTATGTGGTTCAATAGTGGATAGAAATTCCAGATAGCTGGAAGATCCCACAAGAGTCCTTCTTGTTTGTACACCTGATTCCTTTTCTCCCAAAATTTGAGATTCTGGATGATTCTTTTGAACATATCTGGATGGAGCTTTTTCAGATAAATCATCTCCGGGTTCTTCATTGGGTTCACTGTCTATATCATTTCTATTTGATGTAGAAGGATATGTGTCATCTTCGTCTTCATCTGTTGTTTTTTTTTCTTCTTTTGGAGCTGCAGGAGACTCATCAATAACAACATCAATACATTCAACAATCTTCCAAAGTCTTTTATTGTAACATTTATATGCTCTACTCCTAGAGGAGTAACCAAGAAGTATTCCTTCATCTGCTCTGGGTTCAAACTTGCCAAGTTTTTCATCATTATTTTTGATAAATCATTTGCTTCCAAAAACTCTAAAATGCTTCACAATGGGAGGATTACCATACCAGAGTTCATATGGAGTTTTATCACTATTTACACGAACATGTGCCTTGTTAAGAATATTTACCGCTGTATGTGCTGCTTCTCCCCAAAATGTGTCAGGTGTTCCGGAATCATCAAGCATAGCTCTAGCCATTTGTTGAACTATTCTATTCATTCTTTTTGCTACTCCATTTCGTTGTGGAGTACCTGCTACCAAAAATTGTCTTTTTATACCATGTTGTTCACAAAATTCAAGGAATTCATCTGATGTATATTCTCCCCCTCGATCAGATCTAAGACACTTGATTTTTAGATCTAATTCATTTTCAACTAGTGCTTTGAAGATCTGAAATTTCTCAAATGCTTCATCTTTGTGTTTAAGCAACCCAATCCAACACATTCTAGAGAAATCATCAATAAACAAGATATAGTATTGTTCACCACGTGGTGAATTTTTCCTCATAGGTCCACATATGTCAGTATGAATAAGTTCAAGAGGCTTTCTTGATGATCCTTCCTTGGCATTAAACTGTACTCTGGTTTGTTTACCAAATTGGCAAGACTTGCATATGATATTTTCGGGTAGAGTAATATTGGGAAGATCACGGACAGCTTTAAGTCTGCTTGATTTGTTGATCTGAGAGAAGCTCAGATGTCCCAACCTTCTATGCCATAGCCAGTTTTCTGAAGATTTACTCAAGTAACATTGTTCTTTGCAGTTCTTCAATACATACAGGTTTCTTGGAGTTCTTTTTCCTTTTATAATTGTTTTACCTGTATCAAGATCACGTACCACACATTATTTTGAACTAATGACCACTTTAGTTCCTTGATCACACATTTGACTTACACTTAACAAGTTATGCTTTAATCCATCCACATAAATGACATTATTAGCTTTCACCTTTTCTTTTAGAAAGACAGACCCTTTTCCCTTAATGACAGCATGAGTATCATTTCCAAATGTAACATTCTTTTCTTTTTCTAGAGCACTATATGCAAGAAGTTTGTTTTTGTCACCTGTCATGTGTTTTGAACATCCACTATCAATGTACCATTGATTTTCTTCACCTTCTGCAAATAAAGCTATGCCACAATTTTCAACCTGTAATTCCTTCTTTTTCCACACTTTGGAGCTTGAAGGAAAATTTCTCTTTTGGTTGGACTTTGCTCCTGCATTCAGATTCTTCATGGCCAAAGTTATTGCAATAAGCACATTCAACTTCATTTTGAAGAGGAGAAAAGTTGTTATAGGTATTCTTCTTTGTTCCAATATCAATCCTTTTATTTCTTGCTTCTCTTGTCATGATGGTTTTATATGCAACACATTGAACAGCCTTATGACCAAAATTGTGACATGAGAAACATTATCCATTGAAGAAGAAATTTCTGCGATCATGAAATCTTCTACTTGAATTTACCTATTGATTGGTGTTTCTTTGAAAGGTATTCTTGTTAGTGTTCTTTGAATTGAGATGGTCATGCTTTACCTGTAAAGATTCTTTATTCCCTTGCTGAGTGGCAGAATGTTGTATACTAGCTGTAGCTGCTTTTAGATAATTTGGTGCTGAAGCCTGAGAAGATTCTCCGATATATCCAAGACCTGTCTTTATAAGAGGAGACCGTTGTACCTTGATAATATCATCTAAGGTTTCAGATCCTTTAGCAAATCTAAGATTCAAAGTCTTCACTTTCTCAATTTCTTTTCTTAGACTTACTATTTCACATTCTAATTACTCATTGTGTTTCTCCTTTTCTTCAAGCTGATTTTTCAGAGTTTCTATGGATATTTTACTTTCCTCTATGCATATTTTACTTTCTTCTAAGCATTTTTTGAGTTGATTGAATTCATCAAGAAAATCAATGTCCTCTAAAGCATCCATAAAAGTATCTTTTTCTTCTCTGGATTCATTTTCAAATGCCATGAGAAGTCTAAGATCTTGTTCACATTCTTCCTCACTGTCAGATAACCCATCACTGTCTTCATGAGTATAGTAACTTTTTCTAGTGCTAAACCGATTCTTATTTCTTCTTGCTACTTCCTTCCCTTTTTCATGTGTTTCTTTATGAGGACACTTAGCAGCATAATGACCAACTCTTCCACAAGTAAAACATTTGAAAGGAAGCTTACCTCTGAACCGTCCTGTGCCAAGTTGGAATTTCTTTACAAAATTTACCTCATCTTCTTTTGAGATGTACCCTGATCCTTCTGTCTCTTTTCCTTTTGTAGAAGCTTGAAAGACGGCTTCTTTGACTTCAGATGGTCCTCCTCTTCTCATTTCACATGCAGTTAGTATGCCATGAAGTTGCACCACAATAATATTTTGAAGATCCTGCTTTTCTTCAAGAGCAGAAACTTTTGACTCAAATTTTTCCGTTAGTGCTCTTAAAACTTTCTCAACCAAAGTAGATTCGGTTATTTTTTCTCCCAGATTTCTCATACGATTTACATTATCATCAAGACATAAAAATAAATTGGCAATGCTCTCCTCATTATGCATTTTTAGATTCTCATATTGAATTCTGAGAGTTTGGAGTTTATCACTTTTTACCTTTGCATCACCTTCATAACTTAGAATGATTTTGTCCCATATTGCCTTTGCTGTATACAGCTGCATGACTTTGACAAATTCTGATTCAGTTAGACTTCCCAATAGAGCATTGACCGCCTTTTCATTTGTTTCATAATTCTTTCTTTCTGTCGGATCTGTTGGTGTTGCGGCTGGATATTGATATCCTCCTTCAACAATATCCCATACATCTTCTCCTAGAGACTGAAGATAGGATCTCATCCTTGTTTTCCAGAAGATTAAATTGTTTCCGTTGAAGAGTGGAGGCCTGATAGATGCTGTTCCATCTTGATTGCTCATCTTGTTTGATCTTCCTTCTAGCGGCTAAGCTTTTTCAAAAGGACCTGCTCTGATACCAATTGTTGGGAAAAATACTGAGAGGGGTTTTGAATCAGTATTTAGAGTTGATTGAAAACTTTTTACTTTTTATTTGAGCAAATTTCTATATGCGGTTTTTATGAACTGAACTAGCGTATGCACGTGGAAATATAGAAGGAAACTAGCGTATACTGATTTATCTTTCAGATTTAGAGAATCAGTCTTTTAAACAGATTTATCAGTTATGAATAAGGCTAGATAATCAGAAGTTATGAGCAGTAAACAACAGTATAAAGCATCACACACATGAACACCAAGATTTAAGGTGGAAACCCAAATCGGGAGAAAACCACCGTTGCTGTCATCTCTGTCTTCAATATTTATTATATAGAAAACCTTTTACAACATTGTACTGATGCAGACTTATAACAGTATGCAAGTTTCTACCTACAGAAGGCTGCAACCTTCTCTCGTTTTCCAGCTACAACTGGAAGGGAGCTCCAACCCCCCGATCTCGTTTACCAGCCTCTCCTGGAAGGGAGCTTCAACCCCCTGATTTCAACACCAGCTTATACTGGCTGAAAGCTTCTACTGCCATACTGAAGGCTTCATCCTTCAGACCCACTGCAAACCACGTTTCATCAATTTTCATACTGGATCAAATAGCTTCAACACAACCCTTCACTTAACATCAACAAACATATTTTGCCCAATACTTCAAACAGAACAGTGAGACCACTGTAACCAGAATATCTGAAATAACCCAGACTTCAGAATAGATATGCAGATAAAAACTCAACCCTGAACATTCATTAATTCAAATAGCATACGCTACTTTTATTCACTGAAGCCGCGTGTATACGCACTTTCCTGCTCACCAACCTGCGTATGCCTCTGTGCATATTGTTTTTCATAACATGAAATGCATACGCCACTTCTATTCACTGAAGCTGCGTGTATACGCGCTTTTCTTCGTATCAACCTACGTATACTTCTGAGAATACTGATTTTTAGAATGTGATCAATCTCAGATTCAGATCTGAGGCTTTCAGTCAGACACCTTCTCAGCAATGCAGAACCTTTACACAGTCAGTCAGATTTAACCATGTTTTCTCACTCATTGATTAGGTTTGTTCATTATTAAATCAGTAGCATACTCCATATTCAATCAACCCAGAACTTCAAGTAGAATTCATTGACCGAAAGCAGAGAGAAAACAGAAATCACATAAGTAATATCTGTAAATAAGCTTCAGAAACCCTAACTTCCATACGCGCTTTTAATGAAGCGAACCCGCGTATATACGCGCTTTTACCGAGACAAACTAGCGTATAGATCTGTAAAAGATAAATTTTGCAGAACAGACCAGATCTATAAACTTACCCAGATTTCTTCAATTTCTTCATCAGACTTGCGCCGGGTCTTCATCATTTCTTTTGCAAATCATCCTAGAGATTCATCATTTCTAGATCTAGAGATCTTGAACCTTCATCATATCCATAGGTGCATCATAGATTCAGATCTATCAATTAAGAACAGAGTTCAACCATGCAGATATTCCTTAGAGGAATTTATTCATCAACAACCCTTACACATGCACCGCCTTGCACTATGATCTTCTTCTCCTTATATATTTTTAGCCTTTATCAATACCATAAGTCAAAACCACTTAACCTCCGATGGTATTTTTTGGACGGAATCAAATAAACCAAACAACGATCAATACTATGTGCCAAAACCATGGTAATGCCCCTTGTTATTATAATTTTGGAACGCAAAAGGGCATACGCGACTTGGCCTTTAAAAAATCGCGTATACGTTGTGACATGTTATATTTATCATTTCTCCGGCATTTACTGGAATTATTTTCTCTGTCACATCTGAACTGAACTATAGATACATCATTCTTACATCTGTAATACATAGGTTTCTATCCAAAGACAACTCAGCAAGTCAGTTTCCATCGAGGACAACTTCATCAAGTAGGTTGCCATCAAGGACAACTCATTGCATCATATTGCCAACATTTTCTCTGTCCTACAAATGATTTTTATTTCTTCCAACTCCTGCCTATTTTTCTTGTTGAGAAACTTGATCAATTCTATGGCTTGCTCAAGTTTAGTACCTAGCTCATCTTTGGTTTTCTTAATTTATGGTAGTGTTGCCCTTAGTAAATCTCTCTGTTCAGACATTACCTGAATTTAGGGCGACATATCATTGATTGGTTCAATGATTTTGTTCCATAAATGGTTTTTCACATATGTTACTGGTTCCTTTAAGGTAAAATCCTTCTGAAGTTTGTTTAGTTCTTCATTTAACCTATTAGCCCTTTGCTCATGAGTTTTAGCATTGATTTGGGAAAATTTCTTTGTATCCTCAAGATTATCAATCATCTTTTTCAATCTGTTAATCTCACTTGTTTGAAGTGAAATTTCTTCCATGGATTTTACTAATTTACTGGCCTCATCTGAAGGTTGAGCTACTGTAGTAGATGACTCTATAGCTGAAGTTATAGATGATGTCACTAGCACTGCAATAGCCAGTGTTTCTTTGGGTGTCAACTCTTCTGCCAGATTTGAAGGCACAACAACAGTAACCATAGGAATTACTATAGGAGTTTCTTGAGCTTTTCTTGTTTCCCTTTCATGGAAAAGTTTGTCCATTTGAGTCTCCATTTCTTTGATTTGTCTTGTTAGATGAAATATTAAGTTCATCATGTCAACCTTCTGAGTTTGTTCTTGTATAATTTATTTAGCTTGAGGATGTTTCATTCATGGAAGTTTAAGTTGTTTCTTCAATGCTGCAATGTCTTCATTTTTCTTTTTCACTAACTATTCTGCTACTTTAACATTTTCAGGATCACATCCTACTTGGAGAACTAGCTCTTCTAAAGACTTAATCCTTAGGTGTTTAGTATATAATGAGGCTTTGTCAAACTACATTTGATCTTTCATGTTTATGATTGTGTTCTAAAGTTTTTGAACACTCATAGCCTTGGTTTTAATGGTAGAATACAACATCTTTGAACTCTATTTATGAAATTCTATTTGATCAAGTGCATGAATTTTCTTAGTTTGTACTTCTAGATCAACCTTTTTGTAGTCTGCAACTATCTTTGGAATCTTCACTGTAGGTTGTAACACTGACATAATAAAATTTTTATTTGAGTAATCAAAGGCAGATAAAAGTATGTTTTGAACACTTGGTGTTTGCTTCAAATATTGAGATTAAATCTCATTTTTGATCTCTTCATTCTTTGTTTTAATCTACTTGTATTTTTTTCTTATATCAAGATCCTTTTCCTTTGCTGTCTCTGAGGATGATGCTTCTAAATTTTGTTGTTTCTCTATCATCTGTTCATTTGAATTATCAATATGTTCTTCATTCAAATTATCTGTAATTGGCTCATTTCTAATGACTGTGGTAGCATCTATGTTTGTTACTGGGACATCTGTGTCTTCAACCTCAATAGTCACTTTTCCTTTATCAACTGAATTAACTTTAGGCTTTTTATTGTATCTTAACTTGAACCTAGTCTCAATGGTGGTTTCAGCAGTGTATGTTCCTTCTTCTCTGACCCTTTTGGTGGCTTTCTCTGCTTGATTTCTAGTTTGTAAGGTGTGACTAGTATCACCCTGATTTACTACATCTATCAAAGTGTTTTCTATCCGCTCAATA